>CAWUFW010002061.1:0-567500 GCA_963921515.1 Calotriton arnoldi
GTGGTGTCCTGCTGTTGGTTGGTGTGCAGTACCCAGCATGCCCTTGTGCTCCCCACGACACAGCAACAGTGTCAGACATCTTTGATGGGCCTTTCCACTCTCTGTGGGATGTGCATGCGTGAGTGTGAGCTTGCTGGGCCATGTGGTGGGGGATGTAGAGCTGTGACTACGACTCCCATCATGCTATTGCCTCCTCCCCCCTTCCCAGCATGCCCATGCTTCCTTCCTTTTGACTCTGCTTCCTGTGGGGTGGGCTGGCTGTGCTGACAGGATGGCTGGGAGTGTTGTCCTGGCAGTTGTTTGGCTAGAAGTCCCAAGAGTGTCCCTGTGCTTCACACAACATAACCCAGGGTGGTGGTTCTTTGTTGGATCTTGTGTTAGGATGGGGGCATTGCATTCTACCAGGTGGGTTCTGTGGAGTTTGTGTTGGGGGGTGTGTGAGGGGAGGTGCTTGTGACTATGGTCAGTGCTGCAAGTCCCCCTTCCCACCCAGCCAGCCAGATATCCCACCATGGAACGTGCTTGCATTGCAGGGAGTGTAAGTTGTCTCTCAGGATGTCAGTCAGTGGTGTCCTGCTGTTTGTTGGTGCACAGTTGCCAGCAGGGCCTTGTGCTCCCCACAGCAGTTGCCAGTGTCAGCCATCTTGTGAATCCTTCTCCACTCCCTGTGATGTGCGCATGGTTCATGGTGGTGTTGATGGGACAGTTGTGGGGGGGGCAATATGTGTGACTGCGACTCCCATGATGCTATTGGCTACAGTGACTTGGCCAGCATACACAGAATTCCTTCCTTTGAATGGTCTTCACTGTGTGTTGGTGTTGTTGTGGTGGCTACATGTCTGGATGTGTTTGTTAGTTCTATTTGTGCCACTGCCTAGCTGTAGTTGTTGTTGTGTTTGTACATGTGTTGGCACAGTTGGATGTGACTTTTTTGATGGCATGTGTTGTGTTTATCTGACTGACATACACATTTTGGGATGATTCTGTTCTGGTTGCTGTGTAATTGCTATGAGTGCATGGTTTGACTCTCCCCTTGACAGTGATGTGTGTGTTTTGTGGCAGTATATTGTGTACATTTGTTGTGTACTCACCAGGCTCTGGGATGTCCTCTAGTCCATATACGCTCACTGGCGGAAGGATGGCCCGCACCTTCTCCTCCCAGGGCCTGAGGTATATTGGCTTGGCAGGAGGGCCACTGCCGGTGTATTGGCTGTTGATGTAGTCTTTCTTCAGCATGTCCCGTACCCTCCTGCGCACGTCATACCACCTGTTCTGGATGTCGGTCTTTGTGCGCCGACATGGTGATTGGGCGTTCACCCTGTTGATGATCCTCTCCCACATCTTGGTTTTCTGCGACATGGGGGTCTGTTGGACCAGTGTGCCAAACAGCTGTGGCTCCACCCTGAGGATCTCGTCTACCATGACTTCCAATTCACTATCTAGGAACTTGGGATTCTTCTTGGGGGCATGGTGATGGGTGGTGATGGTGGGTGATGTGTGTGTTGGTGTGCAGGTGAGGGTGTGTGAGTGTGTGTTTTGCTGGGTGTATGTGAGGTAGGTATTTGTTGGTGTGCTGATGGTGTGTGGCTTGTGTGAGGGATGAGCTGTGGGTGTGTGGTTGCTTTCTCTTGGGTGCTGGCAGTGGAATGGCATTTGCAAAGGCTCATGGTTGTGATTTGTGTCCTTTATATAGGTGGAGTTGTGGGTGTGTCTTTGTTCTCTGTCCCCACCCCCCAGTATTTATTGGCTTGGTAATTGCTTGTTTGGCCTTTTTGGGGTGATTTTTCCTTTGTGCTGTTTGTGTATGTTGGAAACGTTCTTGTGACCGAGTCGGACCCTGCATTGGTCTCGTACGGTGTTCTCCGCTTCGTTCACGCTGTGTTTGTGCAGTTTTCTATGCTGCGTACGCGTCGGTCGCGGTGTATTGTGTTGCTTCGGCTCGGTTTTGTATGCGTGTCGGTCGTACGGCTTGTCCTCCGTCCGACTCGGTCGTGGTTTTCGCGCCTTGCATCGTACTTTGCGGTTTGGAGTTCGCGTGTACGTTTCGGTCGGATTTGTTCCGGGTGCGTGTCGGTCGGTTGGATTCGCGTGTTTTTCCGGCCGGATTGCTGTTTTCCGTGCGGCTCGGTCGGTCGACTTTGTTTCGGTACGTGTCGGTCGGATTTTTCGCGCCTTGCATCGTACTTGGCGTGTCGTGCGCCACGGGTACGTGTCGGTCGGTATTTTTTCCGGATCCGGGTCGGTCGGTATTTTTTCCGGATCCGGGTCGGTCGGTGCTTTTTCCGGCCCGAATCGGAATCGACCCCTTATTTGGGTCCCTTAAGAAAGCGCATCTGGGGAAGTCCCAAGAGTTTTCACTCGAATGTGGGTAAAATCGCGCTGGTCGAGATTTTGTTAGAGGCAAGGGAATTCTCATAGTATATGATTCTATCAATTTTATTTCTTTTAGTGGAGCAGACAAGCCATGGTTTTATGTCGCTTGTTTGGTTAAAGACTTCGAAAAGACGCTGATGCTGATTTTGTAAAGGGAGGGTCAGTCGCAGGAGTTAAACTGACGTCACAGAAAGTGCTGCGCTGGGATTGGTTAGTTAGGTGAAATCATCACCAAAAGTGCTGCACTGATATTGGTTGGTTGCTGTGTGTCGTGCTGGGATTGGACAGCGTGATAAATTTTGATTGGTAGCAAGGAAACATAACACCAAAGAAGAACATTTGAAAATTTACTTATATAGTTTAGTGTTAGTGTGGAATAATCATGAAGTTACTAAAAGTGTTGAAAACTTTATTTTGTAAAGATGAGCCAATACTCATTAGAGAAAGAATCCCTGTAGCTCCTGAAGGAACCCACGCTGGTTATATTTCATTAGAAAGGGGTTATTATCATACGTGTACCTGGTTAGAAAATTGGATGAAATACACTGAGCAAGATGGTACTTTAACATTTCCAGAGAATGGTACTTTTAATACCAAACGTTTAGAGAATTTAAGGAGACGAATGAAGAATTTGAGACCTAGTCCAATACCTATGCAGTATGAAGCTCTTGAAGAATGGGAACATGAGGCATACAAGTGAGAAAGACACAGGTACCAGAATAGATATAAGAGTACAGTGAGTAGATATTCAGAAGCAAAATGGGATGCCCAAAAGAAAATATGGAGAAAAATGTAAGGAGAAAAAGAAGAATGTAGAGGATCAGAGATCTAGAAATACTGAAAATGCTGAGGGATTTGATGACATAGATGATGAATTTTTAAATGAATTGTTGATGAATAAACCTCCGCCTTATCAAGAAGAATTGAACAGAGTAGAGACAAATATTTTACCAAGTGCTCCATTAATTCAAATAGAAGTGCAGCCAGAGAAAACTTCAGTAAGCGTGAGTCAAAATCAAAATGTAGTTAGAGAAGAATTGCCAAAGATGATGACACCAATGAACCCAGAGATTTTATCGGTCCGATTGTTCCAATATATAATGGTGGACAAGGAGTTTCTCAAGTGCATGCTTTAACGCTACTGTTATGTTTCGTATAGAGGCCCTAATATAGACACGTTCATATATGCCGTATATGGTCATAATCGTATATGCCCTATTATGGTCATAATCGTATATGCCCTATTATGGTCATAATCGTCTATGCCCTATTATAGTCATGATCTCCTATGCCCTCATATAGGCATGATCTTTCACCTACATTAGTTCCCTACAGTACACAACGAACTCTGAGGGTTGAACGTTATCTAGTCTGTGGTTTGAACTCTGCAGGGTTTTTCCCGAACACAGGCCTACAATGTACTCATAAATTATGCAAGAGCATTCACCAGCTACATCTCCCGCATAATATGTATGTACAAAGTTCACCCCTGACGTCTTCCTCATGTCCAACAAAGACCAATACAAACCATACTAAGGGACAAGACACTTTAGGGTATAAATACACCACATCTTGCCACGGTAAGACAGAGGGAACCGAGACTTCCATGTTGACACACTGACCAGAGACGCTGAGGCTCCTGCATGCAGTCGCTGCAGCTGACAGCGGTCTAACACAGCCCTTGCGGGGTGTCCAACTCGAGACCAGGACGGGGTCCCACACTCTCTCTATTCAGGTAATGGGGTTCGACTGAATCCTAGAAGGATTCTTGGCTCTTAGGCTTTTAGACCTACACCCATGCTAGGTACACTTAGGTACATCTAGTTAGGCATCGTAGAAGTACGCGCACATTTATAATGCTTTTTATATTCATTTTTTTGTCCTCATTTTGCCAGATTTCTTGCAGGGTTACACTCAGAGTCTTTCTAGGCCATATCGTAGTGGACCAAAACCATTGGCCGTATTGCGAGACCCTGAGATGAACGCCCACAAGTTTACATCCGTTTCCTATTCCATCTCCACATACTAACTGGGCCTACCAAAGGAGTTGGAGATTATAAGGCCAACAGAGTAAGTGGCATAATCATAGGACTCACGTTACCTTTTCTCTCCACTTATTCAACGGAGCCCAGACTTTCTCTTTACTTTTCGGATCACATATCATATCTGATTCACTCACATATAATGCTCCTTAGACACTCAAAGAGCATTGGAGGGTTTCCAGATTTCCACAATTTACAAATTTCCCGTCTTGCCAATAAAGTTACATAAAACAAAAATTTTGAGTTAACCTCAGACAGTTGCTCTTCTTGATCCCAACTCAATCCAAAAATATTAGATTTAATGATACTTCTGGTTGCATCCCAATGGTTTCTCCCAGAAAGGCGCTAATCTCATTCCAAAAGGGGGTTATTTTTGGGCATACCATGAACATGTGTATATCATCCGCATCAACACACATGGATCTGGGACAAGTATAGGTATTCCCTGTGACCTTAGAAAGTTTTGCGGGCGTCCAATACATCCTATACGTGGTGAAAAGATGGTTTCGTTTTAGTGGTGCTGGTTTGACTATTTTTCGTAGTATATTATACGAATTACTCCACATTTGCATTGTGTCCTGATTAGCAAGCTCCTCGCCCCACAATTTTTCAATTTCATTCTCCATCTGTCCACCCATGTCTACAAAGGCCCAATACCAAAATGATGTTTCCTTGCTCCACCGACTAGATCTCATTACTTGGTCAAATTTAGGATCTTCCACCTCTGCCCAATCCTGTGTAGTCCACCAGGAACTCAGCTGGTAGTATTTAAACCTTGTCAGCAAACCCTTGGTACAATTGCTAAGTGCTTCCCAACTAATCAAATTTATACCATCCTTAAGGTCCGCCCAACACTGAATGCCCCCATCTCTTAAAGGCTGGCTTAATTGGTCCCTCATGCACTCAGGGGTACCTGGAGAATCCCAAATAGGCGCCCATGATGAAAAATATGGGACTCTTAACGCCTTCCGCACATACATCCATGTGTGCAAAGCAAACTTTAGGATCTTAAGCCTAACTTTTTAAATAAATTTGGGATCTCCATATTTAAAAAGAAACCCACTTTGACCATGTGGCACGTCCATCAGCAATGCTGCAAATAGTACCCCAATTGTTGAGTTGTTAACTTTATTGGCCAACATTCGCACGTTCTTAAACTGAAATGCGTAACAATATGCTAAAATGTCTGGTAACGCAAGTCCTCCAATATCCAGTCGCCTACGTAATTTTTTCCATGAAATCCTGGAACCTTTTGATGACCATATAAAGCTTCCTATCTTTCCTTGAAGTTTTGCTATATCTTTCTTTTGGAAGTTCAACGGGATAGAATTAAACAGAAATGTCACTTTTGGTAAAATAATCATTTTCACGAGATTAACCCTCCCATAGATGTTAAGTGGTAAGTTCGCCCATTTCACTAGTAAACCTGTGACTTCGTGGCTAACTTTCTTCCAGTTTACATTAATAGTATCCTCGATTTTCTGCGTTATTTGGATACCCAGGTATCTCATTTGATTTCTCGCCCCATGACTTGCCAACCCCTGATTCCAATCCATAAGCTCGGTCTTACTTGAGTTTACTTTGTACCCAGAAATGTGACCGAAGGCATCTGCCTTCCTCATCAAATTTGGAATTGCTTCTTGCGGGTTACTGGTGTAAAGCAACAGATCGTCTGCGTAGAGCCCTAGCTTAACTTCAAAAAGTATGGAATTTAAAGGGAAGGATAGTTGTATCTAACCTAATCAAGTTGGCAAAGGGTGCGATATATATATTAAAAAGGAGCGGGGAGAGCGGACAGCCCTGCCTAGTTCCTCTAAAAATATCAAACCAATCTGACAGCCTTCCATTTAACAACACTCTAGCTTTTGGACAGTGATATAAAGTCTGGACTGCCTTTACCATATTCTGTGGAAAACCAAAGCCTCGTAAAGCCTCCCATAGATAAGGCCAATGTACCTGGTCAAAGGCTTTAGCTGCATCGACTGCTGCGATAGTCAGAGGTATTTTCCAAGCCTCCGCCAGATCTATAACTCCCAATACCTGGAAGGTCAACTCATTTAGTTGTCGCCCAGGAATAAAGCCTCTCTGATTAGGGTGTATAATCTCGTGTATTACCTTCGCCACCCTCGCAGCTATGACACCAGAAAAGATCTTATAGTCTGTATTTAATAAAGAAATTGGCCTATACGAGTCTATCTTCCTTGGGTCTTTGTTAGGCTTTATAATCATGGTAATTGTGGCTTCCAGCCAAGATTTAGGAACCCTTTTTCCACCCAGGTATATTTTATTAAATAGGTTTTGTAACACCGGGATTACAGTATCCATGATACAAAGAAAAACTTCCACAGGAAGACAATCTGGTCCAGCTGCCTTTCCTTTACCCATCTTACTGCACTGAACCCTTATCTCCCCCTCCATAATATCTCCTTCTAAGAATTTCGACTGCTCTGGAGATAGTCTCGGAAGAGTTGTTAGCTCAAGCCACTCCTTTATGTCTGTTTGACTAGATGTTATATTTTCTTTATATAGGTCTTCCATAAACCTACATGCCTCCTTGCACATGTCTGAGTTAGTAATCAGTAGGTCCCCTGATTCCCCACTAATTAGTTCTCCGATGTTATTTCTTGCCCTGTCTGTCTTCGCTTTCCAAGCTAGTAATGATCCACAGTTCTCCCCATAGGCGAACTGTTGGAGTTTACTCGCCTTCCACTTATCCATAGATCTTTTATCCAACTTTGCCATAAAATCGGCTTGTAACCCCTCTAACTCCTTACTTAAGACCCCTACTCTAGCCCTTTGCAGCTCCTCCTCTTTATTTCTAATATCCTGGATAGCACTTTTTGTGTCTTTTTTCTCCACTCGGTGTTTTCCCACCATAATAGATCTTAAAACTCCCCTTAAATATGCCTTATAGGCATCCCACACCACATCTTCATCCGCTGAGCCATTGTTATTAACAAAAAAACTCTCGGATTCTACCCTCAAATCTTCAACTACCTTCTCATCTAAAAGTATTGTCCTATCCAAAGTCCACCTTTTACACTCCTCTAATTGATTATACCTTAAAGATATTACTACTACAGAATGATCTGAAAGTATTGCTGGAATATGGGTTACCTTAGTGACATCTCCTCATAACTCCTGGTCCACTAAAAAATAATCGATGCGAGAATGGTGCCTATATTTTTTACTATAAAAAGTAAATTCTCTCCTAGACTTATTCAAAACGCGCCAAATATCTACTAAATTAAATTCCCTCATTATACTTGTCAGTCTAGAGAGAGTTTTCGATGGACTAATATACTTAGCTTTCGAAGTCCTATCAAGTATTTTATTCAGAACCAAATAAAAATCTCCCCCTATCACAATGGGAGCTGTTGTCTCCATAAGGCAGGACTCTAATTTTTCTAGGGAGTCCGGGGTATCATTATTTGGCCCATAGTATACGGCACAAACCAAAGGCCTCCCATACACTAAGAAGGTTGCCACCAACCACCTACCCGACTGATCTGACTCGTATTTAAGTAATCTTATTTCCTGGTTGGTTTCAACAATGATCGCCACTCTCCTTGAATTCCCTCTTTGGTCGGAACAAACAACCTCCTGTAACCATCTAAACTTTCCGAAACACTGCTTAAACTCTATTCTTTCAAGATGGGTTTCTTGTAATAACAATATTTGGGCGTCACAATCCTTACAAAACTCTGCAACCCGGGAAACTTTTTTCCTAGATCTTAATCCATTCACGTTCCAAGATAATATAGTAATTACTTTTGTATTATCTATAGACATTTTGTATGGTAGGGTACCTCTTACATCCCCTTTGCATTATCAGCCCCA
This sequence comes from Calotriton arnoldi, assembly GCA_963921515.1. Taxonomy (NCBI): domain Eukaryota; kingdom Metazoa; phylum Chordata; class Amphibia; order Caudata; family Salamandridae; genus Calotriton; species Calotriton arnoldi. The sequence continues at coordinate 8,256 of CAWUFW010002061.1, forward strand.
TCTAATTCCTCCCAGGACAGACTAAAAGTCGTATAATGAAATACAACTTAAAACCCCTTACCACAACAGCCCCATCTAAATGAGGACAAATCTTTTTATTTTTTTCTCCCATTGCTCCCCACACCCTGTGACCCTTTCCCTCCCTCCCCCCCGGGAAACCCCCATTCTACCTCTTGGGCGATTCAATCCGCCCTTCGTGAGCCCCCATCTAGAGGGGACAGAGGACTGGGGAGGCAACCACAAAACTACTCTTTATGCACTTCTCCTCATACTCATTACTATACCGGCTCAATTGCCCATCTGTTGTATAAATATGTCAACCTCCTCAGGATCGCTAATATTGTGCATTTTATTACGCCACATTATTCTTAACATGGCTGGGAATTTCAATTGTACCTGGGCTCCCTTCTCCCGGAGAACACTCATCCTTGTGCCTAGCTCCCACTGTCTCTGGGCTGTCCTCTTACTTAGATCCAATCTAATCTGATAAGTGAAATCTTTATGTTTTAGAGAGCCCTCTTTTAGTGCCTTTCCCAAAATCAGCTCTTTGACAGTGAAGCTCAAAATGTTAATCAAAATTTTTCTCGGGGCTTTCCTCTCAGGGTTTAACCTAAAGGGGTCCCTATGTGCCCTCTGAATCTCCCTTTCCCACTCGATATCTAATCTATCGGGCAGCATCTCTCTCAGTAAAGTACAAATAAAGGACTTAACATCCCCCTTCTCGGCCCCCTCTGGAATTTTTAAGAACCTCAGATTATTCCGACGAAATTGTGTCTCCAATCTTTCTATATCTTCTTGAAGCGCTCTATTCTGTTTTTTTAGATATTCCATATCCTTAGAGGTTTCAGAAACAACCACTGAAAGTACCTTAACTTCCCCTTCCAGTGTACAAGTTCGTTTCACAATGTCGTCAAATTTTTCTTCCAGTGCTTCACATTTGTCGTGGATTCCCCTTTGATTAGCCTCTGAGATTTCAAACTTATCAAAAATATCTTGCCTTAGTCTCGCAAATAATTTTTCCATAGATTGTTCATCGCCCCCATTTCTTTGGAGTGTCACTTCCCCCTCGCAAATAGCCCCTTGCTCCTCTCCGTGTTTTAAGTCGTCCATTGCTTGATGCAGGGATTCTGGGCTTGTATGCGCAGAAATAGGAGAACTAAGAGAAAAACCCGGATTATGACTGCCAGTAAGACTACTAATAAGACTAGAACCAGAACTGGAACTAGAACCTGTATTAGGACATAAGGTAAGCTCAGCAGCCAAACTGGCAGTACACCCAGTGGGAGCTTTCTCATTCTCAAACTGTGGCCCTTCTCCATTAGATTGTAAGCCAATTAGGGCAGAGAATCTATTTTCCACAGGGAGAGGGGTAGATTTTGTTTGCAATGTTTGCGTCGGGACCTGCTTCCCCTTACTTTGTAGGCCTGCCACATGTTCCATAATCTTAAAATATGACTTCAAGGAGGGGGATGGTCTTACCACAGCTCGCACTTCCTTCTGTCCACACCTCCGAGGTTTACCAGCGCCTTTCAAAACTTTCTTTTTTGGGGAGACTGGGACCACCGATATTTCTTCCGTAGGCGACTGTTCCCAAATCGCCCCACCTCTCCCCCCTCTAGATTTCTTCCTCCCGTCTAGGAGTGATCTCAGCTGATATCTGCTCCTTACTCGGATCTCCTGTCCTACTGTAGGGCTTCGCACCGGACTCTGCTCACTTAGGGGGGCTTCCTGAGTTAATTGAATAGGGTTTGTTTTTTCTCTTAAACTATCTCTCGTCTCCAAAAGGTCGCTGTTGCCTCTACCCCCTCATCCAGAATCATAACCTGGATCCGACACCATAGGGGGAGAATCTTCCATCAGCTGCTGCACATTCAGGGCCTCCCCCAGTTCCCCCAATTCCTGTCCCGGCACCAGTAAGTTAACTATCCTCCCGTTTCTGCTCACCGCTACCTGCCTCCAACAGGATATTCCTCTCGTACCTTCGTTATGCCAAATCAGAAGGAAAAACTTAGCTTTATCTCCGGGGTAATCTTCTCCTCTTTCACCGCCACTTTTCTCAAAATATCGTTCTCGGTGTAGCCTGCACCGTGAGCCCGCCGCTCTGCCGCTGCCGACCCGGAAGCCGACCGTCGAGGTCACCGCTCTAGTCTTCCGCAGCACCCGGGCAGCTCTACACCAAGCTCCACATCCCGTCGCCACAGCAGCGCTCATGGACATCCGAATCGACGCAACAACGATAAAAGAAAAGGAGAAAGATTATGACAATTCTATGGCCGGTCTGTATATTCAGTATAATTGCGTTTCAAATTAATGTACGTTTCTCATAGTCTCATGTTCTGGGCACGGTTGCCTCCTCACCTCTCCCCTCAACTCAGGACGCTCCCGCGACCGGCGTCAGCCCGCCGCCATGTTTCCCCACCTCCATGCTTTTTATATTCATGTATGTATTCATGATTCTTTCAATATGGTAGAACTGTACTACCCTTTCACTTTTATCGTACTGCTGATAATATATCTCTGCTATTGTCTGCTGGTTGCTACAGCACATATATTTTACACTAGAATAACAACTGTTCAATAAATAATTATTGAAATGCCCAGACTGTTTATTCTGTGTAACTCTCTGAGACAAACCGAATAAGTAAGCACGAGTGACTGAGCGAAAAGTAGTACATTGTTTCCACGATTCTGAGGGATCAGGGTTGTCATGATCTAAGGTTGCCAGAAACTAATCTCTCCCAGATAAGAGGAGATTCTAGTGGCACTGTGAGCTAGCTAATGCGAATCCGGCTAACATACGCGGTGGGGGTACACAGAGCCAGTCTGTCACCAATGCCACAGTCTATGTTATCCAAACGCGCAGGTCCTGCAGGAGTACAATAGGAACTACACGACATGGCGCCACCAACGTTGGTTGGGTACTTATTTAACAGTAGAATCTGAGTAGTTCAGTCGTGCTATTCTCAGAGAACCTACTCACAAAACACCAGAGACGTCTGGAGTGGGTGGGCACAAAATCCGCTGCAGCTGAGTAGTACAAAAATGCTATTTATTGGCTGTTGGTTATTCAAGCTTGGAAGGACATAGAGTTCCTAAAAATTGTGCATAACACCTTATCTTAGTTCCCTTGGAACACTTCTTCCTCTAAACATGACAGATGCCAAGATAAGGGCAGAGAGAGTTGAACTGAATTTTTCAGACGTAGGAGAAGATCCTGCGAATGCAATACAGATTGCACCAAAATTCAGAAGGACAGTCACCCTAAGACTAATAGAAAATGGTTTACAAGTTAGGGGTGGCATGGTAGTTTTTGTGATTGAGGCACACGAATCAAACAAAACAGAGGTATTCTATTCATGGGTTACATTCCCGGCAGCAAATGCAATAACAAATACATTTCACTACTATGTAGAAGGAGATGCACCACGGGAATGTTGTCCGTTTGAGGACATAGAGATTCCACTCACTTACCAGGAACATTATTACTGGTTTAATGGCGCCCTACAAGGAAGAGCAAGGTTAGGCCCACTCGGAGGAGAAGGAGCCACATGGCCAATATTAGCGGCCTACACACCACATCCTGACATTGACACAATGCCACCAGGAGACTTACTCGTACAACACAAAGATTTAATTAAAATCTACAGAAACCTGACACAATTTGTCATGAGGACTTTAACAATTCAACCTGCACCAGGTGCAGCAAATAGTAGTCCAGCTCAGGGTACAGGAAATAAAATTACTCCTCAAACATTACACGCGGTAATGGGCAAAATGCCCGCAAAACGAGAACAAATACCATTCTGGATAGCTCAGAAAATAACTCAGCTTGAGGCAGTATTCCTGAATACTACCACCTGTGATAAACACAGAATACTAACAATCTGCTTGCCCATGGGGATCACACCACAAATAGAGGACTGCACCTCTTGGGGCACAGTCTTTGCTGCCATATATACCAGAACGCATGGTATCACGTCATTAGCAGTAGTACCTGATGTATTGAGACAGATGCAAAATGAGTACGGAGCAGAGCCTGCCCTTAACTTAGGGATGAAGTTACTAGGTAACTACGAACAGGTTTCAGCCATAATACTAGCTAACATTAAGGGGGAAGCAACCTCAGTGGCGATCCGCCAACGCCTAAGGGAGTTCAGTCCAGTAGATCAACAACACGAACTACCCAAAATAATTGAAACTGCGTATGCAGAACTAGGCAGAGACAGTTTAGGTGGGAAAGCATTAAAACCACAACTGGTAGGCACTTCTGAAAAGGACACTACAAAGCAGACACCTACTTCTTCTAAAAAGAAGTGGGAGAATAAAAAGCAACAAAAGTCTAAAGACAGCAGATCTCAATCCCGAGGCAGGTCTCCTCAACAGGAGCCCTCTGAAAGGAGGTATAACCTCCGGAATAGGGATAATATTAGGAAACCTTACAGGTATCAGGATACTGATACACGTTCCTCTCGTTCCTTTCAGGGTTCATCAAAAAACTCCGAGAGGGAAGGACGGTCAGAACAAAGACAAGAGGAGCGCACAAAGTCCAGAGACACGCAACGCGCTGCGGACTACGCACCTAAAAAAGAAGATAAACAAAAACAAAAACCTCAGTTCAAAAAGAAGAAGGCAGCAGGTTTCAAGATCAGACATGCCCAGAATTCTGAGGACACAGCTTCTGAACGGGGAATGGGCTCTGGCGATGCTAGACAGCGCGGCAGAAGTAACAAAAGCTCGCCAGAACCTGAAGGAATTTCTGGTGACAGCGGAGTTGAGTGAGTATATCACGGTGGAAACACCTGATACTCGGGTAAGTGTCCCACATAAGTTACATGAGATAACACTCCGGATGGAGGGGGACAAGCCCAGGAAAGTTAGAGGTCTATTTTGGAAAAATCTGTCATCTGGATATGACATCCTATTAGCAGAGCAAGACTGGCCGCCAGCATTCGTCATAGAGTGCCCTAAGGGAGAAACGATAATTTTTCCAGCCTTTTCCGACCTCGTTCCCATACATTTAAAATATGCATAGGCGCAGGAGTGGGCGGTTGCCCTTGCTCCGGCATTGTACAAAAATCATGCTGGTTGGGATGAGGATTCAACCCACCACGTGATCCCGTTAAAAGTTTCACCAAATGCTCAAAGGCAATATCCTATAAAGCAGGAAGCTAAAAAACAAGTCAGGGAGATCCTAGATCAACTAGAATACCAGGGGGTGATTGAAAATTGCACTTCACCTATGAACAATCCTTTGTTTTCCGTAATGAAACCTGACAACACATATCGTTTACTTTTGGATTACAGACATTTAAACTCCTGCACAAAGACATTTTTCAGTTCAAAATGCACACAGTGCCGCATTAATGAATAACATTGTGCGGAAAAAATACAAAACAACACTTGAGATCTCAAATGGATTTTTCTGCCAAAATATAGCGACTGAAAGCAGGTATTTGAACGCATTCTCAGCGCTAGGGACCCGACGGCAATTTTGTCGTCTGCCCCAAGGGTATAAGAATAGCCCGGGGTTGTTTTCAGCAAGAGTAACAGAGTTACTCCAAAATTTGGATGAAGAAGCATTGTCCTATGTGGGTGATATTTATCTGACGGACGATGACTTACCGAGGCACTTGACCAGGGTGAGCACCATTATTATGGGATTCGCCTCTGAGGGCTATAAGTTTAATTTAAAAAAATCAAAAATTGCCCATCTCAATGTCCTGTTCTTAGGGTATGAGCTGTCAAGTGAAGGAAAAAGCCTAGCACCTAACTTTTTAGAAAAGTGTGCGCTGCTCCAACCTCCAAAATCGTTAAAGTATTTACAATCAATTCTGGGATTCCTACATTTTGGTCGAACATACATTTTGGATTACGCAGAAAGAGTAAACCTTTCTACGACTTAATAAAACCTGATTTTTCAGTCAGACAATGGACACAGGAACATACAAACATCCTACGTTCACTACAAGAAGACATGATAGCTTCAAAACACTTACAGACACGCGTAAACGTACACAACTTAGTGATCTGAGTAATAGTGGGTCAATGCGGGTACACTTACTTAACCTTCAATGAAGGTGAAACGGTATCAATCGCATACAAATCACACCTGTACACAAACGCAGAGATGCGTTTCACTTCAACAGAAAAAATCCTGACAGCAGTGCAGACCGCTGTAGCAAGAGAAAGAGCTCTGGCTCATGGAAAGCGCATAATAGTCGTGACCCCAGTACCAGCCTTAGAGGCTGTTACAAAGGCTAGCATTCCAAATGCGAAAGCCTTACATCCCAGATGGATACAATGGGCTAATTCTCTTACTGCAACGGATGTTGAATACAGATTTGATCCAAGTTTAAAAACACAAGCATTTCTGCAATACAAACAAGAATATCCTCTACCAAATGAGATTTTGCCTCTAGATCAGTATGAATACATTATTTACACTGACGGATCTGCTTAACCGGCCATAGGGAGTAAGCAAGCTTACAGCGCAGCGTGTGCAATCGTTAAAGGTCGCATGCGCGATGGAAAGTTCCATCCAAGCTGCACTAAAACCCAATCTCTAGGAGACTGCATGGCTCAGTTGGCAGAATTAAAAGCACTGATACTGGCACTTGTAAATACGGAACACGAATTCCCCACACTAATTGTGTGTGATCCCTTTTACTGTGTACAGTTGTACAATGAATATTTACATCATTGGGAACAAAACGGGTTTAAAGACGCAAAAGGTGGCACAATTAAGCATAAGATGCTATGGGAACAGATAGTGGAGTTGAGAAACAAACTACCATGGGCTCACGTGATACATACACTGAGTCATCAGCGTGATGGCGTTCACGTTGAAGGGAATTCATTGGCTGATGAAGCCGCAAAGGGGGCTGTACGCACAGCGTCCGTAGCTGCAATCACTCGTTCAAAAACGAGAATAGACGGCGAGATTATGATAGCTGTCATTGCTTCAGGCAAAGGCAGCACAGCAGTACCAAAGAAATTTCCACTCAAGTACTCCTACAAGTTAGATGCAAACAACATTCCATATGCTCAGATTCCTGGAGTGGGGGATAGAGTAATACCAAATATGGATCGTAGGCAAGGCTTAATTCTAGCAGCACACAAGGGTTTGGGCTCTGCGCATACAGGCGTTACAGCGACTATTTCTTTATTGAAACAGCGCTACTGGTGGCCAGGGTTAACAAAGCAGACCAAAGACTACGTCTTAAAGTGCGATACCTGCCAGCAGATGAAAGTCTCCACCGTAGCACGCCCAGCACAGACACCATTACTAAAATCAGACAAACCTCTCGCATGTGTGTATTTGGACTACTGCGGACCCCTACAATCAGATGGGGCCAAGAAATATATCATGGTTGCAGTGGATTCCTGCTCTAGATTCCTAAGGGTCTGGCCTCAGCGCTCGGCTGACGCTCGAACTGTTATAAAAGATTTGCGAGTCTTTATCGGCACATACGCAATTGGCACGTTACATTCTGACCGTGGACCGGCGTTTAGCTCTCTGGCTTACAAAGAGGCCATGGAAGGAATGGGCATAGCATTGCGGTACTCCTCTCCGTACCATCCTGAGGGAAATTCGGTTGTGGAGAGGAAAAACTGTGACTTAAAGCAATCTTTAACAGCTAGGGTATTAGGCAAGGGCGGTAGTTGGGTCAGTCACCTTTATGGGGTCCAAGGAGCAATTAACAACCAGCCAAGAAGCTCTCTAGGGGGTGTCACTCCTTACAAGGTCCTATTTGGGACAAGAATGTGGGTACCTGATCTTGATTGTGAAGGCACAGTGGCGGATGAAAAACCATTTGATATCCATGATCGTTTGGCTGTTTTACAGGATCTAAATGAATCCAGGACACAACAAAGCAACGTCCACTTAAAACAGACCGCCACTGAGGAAGTCAAGGCAGTAACGGTAAGACCTGTCTGGATCCCAAAAGTCGCGGATCTGGTCAGAGAGAAGATTGCAGACAAGAAAGAATTTGGACCATCCAACAGAACAGCTGTACCGGTCCTAGCAATCCAAGGCACAAGAACAGTACTTCTGCCGCCTCTTGCCGGGAAAAAGGAGAAAAGATTTGTCTCAATCGACTTAATCAAACCACACTATGTGGCCGATACTAAACAGTAAGCCTCGTGGACTCAACAGTAGCAGACGCCCTCCTCTTGCTACAATGCAAGAAGTTCAAACAGAAAGACTCATCACGTTTGAAGAGCCACCTGTATGGAATGAAGGACTAAGCAACAATGCTATGGATCTCGTACCACTTCAGCAAGAAGTTCAACTTCAAGAAGAAAATCAGCTTAACAGCGAAGTTGCAAAAAGACCGACTACAGACGTCTACGTCAACATGCCTCGTCAAGAGCAAAATCCAATGTCAACAGAACCCGATGCAATTCCAACAATTGATCGAACTGCTTCAGGCTATTTCATGAACTTTGATAGGTTTTCACTGGATCCAAGCGAGCCGGAATAGACGCCAGCCCAAAAATCACACAAACAGAAACTCATTGACTTTTTGCACTAATTTAGAAAGACTTAGCAACACTTAGGTAGCATTAAATCCGGCTCCCCTCGTGATCTACTTCCTATCTCAGTACTGCAACAGCTTGATCTGCCTCCACTTACTATAATTATGCAGCTTCTCAATTCCTCCTTAAAAGAGGCAACGGTCCCCTCTGATTGGAAGCATGCAATGGTTTTACCTTTGCTAAAAAAAGACTAACGCTGATCCCACTGTGTCCGCTAATTATCGGCCAATCTCTCTCCTCCCAGCGCTCTCTAAAGTTTTGGAGAAACACATCAATGGACAACTAGCCCAATTTGTCGCAACTCAAGATTTTCTCCACCCGTCACAATCTGGCTTTAGAGCCAGCTTTTCTACAGAAACAACTCTTCTCGGAGTTACAGAAGCGTTACGTCATCGTCTGGATAGTGGAGATACAGTGGCACTTATATTGCTCGACTTAAGCGTGGCCTTCGACACAGTGTCTCACATCGTGTTACTGAAGGCCCTTCAATCCTTGGGGGTTGTTGGCCTAGCATTAAGTTGGTTAAAATCTTATCTCACAGACCGTACGTTTCAAGTCTTTTCTCCGGTGGCCTCTTCTAATATCCACTCCTCTCCCTATGGGGTTCCCCAGGGGTCCATTCTTAGTCCTCTGCTTTTTAACATTTACATCATACCCCTGGCAGTGATTGCAGAGGAAGCAGGGTTGTCTCTATTTTCTTATGCAGACGACACCCAGATTATTTTCTCTCTCTCTGCGGGGAAGGAGTTGGAGCCTTCCATTCTTCAGACGGGATTGCGCAAAATCGCTTCCTGGATGCAAACTAATTTTCTTAAGCTTAATGGTGAAAAGACTGAGGTCCTCATTTTGGGGAAAAACAAAGATCTTTGGGGCCCCCACCATTGGCCCGCAGAAATGGGTGTTTTGCCTCAGCCCTCCCATCATGTTCGTAATCTTGGCTTTCTCATTGACGACTCACTATCTATGCGTCAACAAGCCATCATGGTGGCTGCAATATGTTTCACCATACTGAAATGTTAAAAAAATTGTCTGGATGCTGCCCAGCTCCACCCAGAGGACCGTAGTCCAAGCTCTTATTACATCTAGACTGGACTACGGCAACATCCTTTATCTGGAGGCCCATAAAGATGTGACGCGCAAACTACAACTGGTGCAGAACTCCGCTGCTAGATTGCTCTGCCAGGTTCCTAGAGCTGCATCAATCTCAGGCTCTCTGAAAGACCTCCATTGGCTTAGGGTCGAGAGCCGTATCAAGTTTAAAGCTCTGAACCACATGTTCAAAATTAGGCAGGGTACGGCTCCGCAGTATCTTCAAAATCTTGTTCATCCATATTTGCCATCACGCGCTCTTCGTTCCTCCAACCAGGCTAAATACCAGGTGCCTAGGATTAGATTGTCCCATATGGGAGGTCGTTCCTTTGCTTACCTAGGCCCTTCCTTTGTGGAACACACTGCCTTTGGCTCTCCGCAAGGAAACTTCTTATGTGCATTTTCGCAAGTCACTAAAAACCTGGTTGTTCAATCAGTAACTTCTGACCTCTCTGTTCCTCTCTGGCGGGCGCCGGGAAACACTTTTGGGTAGCTGTCGCGCCCTATATAAATTTAATTAACATAACAACATAACTTACCTGGTGTCACCTTGGACAGAACTATGGTATATCACTGGGATTCTATTTCTTCTTTTTTGGCTAGGTTTAACTATAACTTTTAGTATGCTTATTAATGGACGATATTTCCAGCAGAGCTCTACAGCCCAAAGAGTCAATTTGATTTTAAAGCCACACCAATCTTCACATCGTGAACCAAGAGACTTGTCTTCAGTGAACATCACAGCAGTTCCTATACCGGACGGTATAGTATGGGACAAGATTGATTTCGATATATTCGGTCCGACTGAACTTTTAAAGTTTAAACATGTATTTAAAATTTCTTTAAGTGATATCATTACCTCCAGTACATTTTCTGGGACACTGAAACTGTAAATAATATGATGTCTGATTTGGAAAAAACTGCAGCATTTCCGAACAATGAAATGTTAGAAGGTACTTCAGACTATGATACATTGTACTGTTACCAACATTATGGTCATCATTTCTTGCACAAATCTATAACACCTAGAAATGTATTTGAATACCACCAGTGGGAACACTGCCCAACACCTCCAAAAGGTAGTTCGCAAACTTTTGCACAGGAATTCACATACTTTTCAGGGTTTAATACATCTGACCCGAAGTCATTTTATTACAAAGTGGCAACAACATCAGCACAGAAAATTATGTTGACTAACACTAAACAGATTTACTCTGCTTCCTTTATGGCCCAGTTGTCTACACAGGGTTTCGACCTATGGAAGGACACTATAGATTTAAAATCAATCTGGGGTTCTAGGGACTGGCAGGTCCAGGGAACAGAAGCGCTTTTTAGAGCATGCCTCATTCCACAGCAGATGATATTTCTAAATAAAACTGTGCAACAGACATCCTGTCTTGGACTAGCCAAGAACAAATAAATGAACACACCTGGGTTTCCAGCACCATCACAGATAGGTGGGTGGCAGAATTCAACTACACATGGGGTAGGATTAGATGACATTCTCCAGTACAACATGTCAGATCCCAATTGGACAGAATGGCTGATTTGGCCCGTTGACATGAACACATGTCAACAGAGATTCCTAGGTATAACCGAGGGGTTTAGTATCAGTAGGCCAGATACACGCTATATACAGAGACAACACCCAGGGGTAGTGACATCCTATAGTGTTGGGAAGTTGTGCCTTGATTGGCTAGAAACCTCAACACTCACAGAAGTGAAACATCACTTGACCTTACTCACACCTGATGTAGACTTTAGGGATTTTTGCTAGGCCCAAGGAAAACACGTCAGAAACGTTTCATATATGCTGGCATCTATGCCTACTATAATGAAAACTGGAAAATATCCCAACAGGAGGCCGCAGAAAGAATACGGGAAATAGACCGTATTAACTTAGAGAAGGCATTAGCTGTAGTGGATAATGGGTTAACAACTTTGACCTCCAGGATTTACTCCTTAGGCAACATTGTATCTTCGGAAATACTGTGAACGCATGGTGCAGCTTCTGGGTATACCTTTCCTAAGAGAACTGAATGCTTCTTGGTTTCTATCATTTAGACCAGTCTGGGTGGACTGCATCTTACCTGTTCTTCGATGCCTGTTTTGCGGAGAAGAATGCGCGTTGGATCTCTGTCTAACATTTCCATCAGATATGCCTCCAGACATGGATGCTATGCTGGACCCCCTAAAGGCCCATGCTCTGCGTTGTCCCCAGCGTCTTCCAATTCTGATGAACGCATTCCTTGAGAATCCACAGGTGCTGTTTGCTCCTGCTGGGTTAGGTGGCTCCTCCACAGGCACTCAGGTAACAACTGCCGCACAAGCTGCCGCAGCACCGACGGTTGGCAGTGCTGAATTTCATCTATGTGCGATTGACGTTCTCTGTGAGGCGTTGGATTTGTCGTCTGCAGTAGCTGACACCGATAATGCTGTATCTCCCAGCCAGGACACTTAATCTTGAATTGGCTCATCGCGTCCTGGGAAAGAATTTGGCTTCTCCACTTCGTTTCATAAATAAACGAACTAAATTTGGAACATTTCCTAAATTGAACTTTTCACTTGAGAAAGAATGGCCTTCTTCTGCTTGTAGTAATGCAACTTTTATAAGTGAGACAGAATTGACTTTTTCAAGTGGCAACTAAAGAATAGCTGATTTGTAACATTTTTAAACATTTTTTAAATGTCTTTTTAAAACCATGTTTTTAGCTGTTTTTAAGAAAAAAATTAAATTGTCCAGATTTTAAGTATGGTCATTGTCATCCAATTCGAAAGAGGAGTGGGTGTTATGTTTCGTATAGAGGCCCTAATATAGACACGTTCATATATGCCGTATATGGTCATGATCGTATATGCCCTATTATGGTCATAATCCTATATGCCCTATTATGGTCATAATCGTCTATGCCCTATCATAATCATGATCTCCTATGCCCTAATATAGGCATGATCTTTCACCTACATTAGTTCCCTACAGTACACAAAGAACTCTGAGGGTTGAACGTTATCTAGTCTGTGGTTTGAACACTGCAGGGTTTTTCCCGAACACAGGCCTACAATGTACTCATAAATTATGCATGAGCATTCACCAGCTACATCTCCTGCATAATATGTATGTACAAAGTTCACCCCTGACGTCTTCCTTATGTCCAACAAAGACCAATACAAACCATACTAAGGAACGAGACACTTTAGGGTATAAATACACCACATCTTCCCACGGTAAGACAGAGGGAACCGAGACTTCCATGCTGACACACTGACCAGAGACGCTGAAGCTCCTGCATGCAGTCGCTCCAGCTGACAGCGGTCTAACACAGCCCTTGCAGGGTGTCCAACTCGAGACCAGGACAGGGTCCCACACTCTCTCTATTCAGGTAATGGGGTTCGACTAAATCCTAGAAGGATTCTTGGCTTTAGACCTACACCCATGCTAGGTACACTTAGGTACATCTAGTTAGGCATCGTAGCAGTACGCGCACTTTTATAATACTTTTTATATTCATGTATCTATTCATGATTCTTGCAATATGGTAGAACTGTACTACCCTTTCACTTTTATCATACTGCTGATAATATATCTCTGCTATTGTCTGCTGGTTGCTACAGCACATATATTTTACACTAGAATAACAATGGATCAATAAAAACTTATAGAAACTCCCAGACTGTTTATTCTGTGTAACTCTCTGAGACAAACCGAATAAGTAAGCACGAGTGACTGAGCGAAAAGTAGTACATTGTTTCCACGATTCTGAGGGATCAGGGTTGTCATGATCTAAGGTTGCCAGAAACTAATCTCTCCCCGATAAGAGGAGATTCTAGTGGCACTGTGAGCTAGCTAATCCAAATCCGGCTAACATACGCTGTGGGGGTACACAGAGCCAGTCTGTCACCAAGCCCACAGTCTATGTTATCCAAACGCGCAGGTCCTGCAGGGGTACTATAGGAACTACACGACAATACCAGATAGAAATGGGAATGGAACTCAGACAGTTTACAGGAAAATTAAGGAGACTAATCAAGGATTGATTGAAAATAGTATAACAAATGCGAGTGTGAGTACAGGAGGATCAGAACAGTTGATTAACAATCCAGAGAGATTGAAACCCCAAAGCGAGGTATATACATAGATCCAAAGAGATTATTACAGATTGAGGAAAAAGTGACACCTACATCAGGGGGGTCAAGAAGTGAGACGGGTGTAATTACTCAGAAGTCGTTAGGTCCGTCTCCTGAAGAATTAGATAACATAACATGTGTATTTGTAAAGCGCACGTTCACCCGTAGGTATCTTGGTGCTGAATAACAGATGTTTATTGTTACCCAACTCAATGGTACTCATTTTATCGACCTCAGATGGATGAAAGGCTGAGTGGACCCCCCGGGGTTTGAACCTGTGGCCATGAGGTCGAACACAGGTCCCTGCAGTGGATGCATTAGTCCACTAAGCCACCAGACCCCGCTAATAAGATGAGGGGATAAAAGAAATAGCACCTGGTTGTAGTGTACAGATTAATAATTCAGGTGTAGATGTAAGTAGGTTGAAAGCAGATTTGGAAGAAATGATTCTTGGTACAATCAGTCCAGATAGATTAGGTAAATATCAAGATGAATAATTGCTTTTTATGTGTGGGGGTCTCAAGTTGGCAGAGGTAGGTACCTTTGTCCAAATAGGGACCCTTGCTTCTAGTCAGGGTAAGGGGGATACACTACTAAATTAACCCCTGCTCACCCCCTGGTAGCTTGGCCCGAGCAGGCAGGCTTATCTCAGAGGCAGTGTGTAAAGCATTTGTGAACACATACAGTAACACAGTGACAACACTACAGATGGACACCACACAGGTTGTATTATAAAAATAAGTATTTTTATATAGACTTAACACAAGACCCAAAATGACAAAAATCCACAATACACTATGAAAAATATGACTGTCAATGGTAGAAAATAGTTCAGTTCAATAAAGATGATAAATGCGACACTCTACGTTCAATGTACCTTTGGATGCGTAACGCGATACAAACAAAAGAGTTGCAGGGAAGGTGATGCGTCAGTTCCTTACATGCAAGAACGGTGATGCGTCGGTTCCTTGCTCCGGGGGAGGTGATGTGTCGGTTCCCTACTGCTGCATAGGGGACGGTGATGCGTCGGTTCCTTACCGGAGAGGAGGTGATGCGTTGGTTCTTCACCGCGTGGGGAGGTGATGCGTCGGTTTCTTACTGCGCTTCTGTGGCGATGCGTCCAGCAGCGCCTCGATGCGATGACGAGCCGGTGCAATGAAACAAAATGGTGTCTTCCTCTTGATGCGACAACAAAGAGGGCGATGCGTGCACGCCCGACGGCTGTGCGGTGACTCGGTGAATCTTCTGAGCCGTGACCGGCCCTGCGACACGTTTATCCGATGATGTGACGGCGACCCTCTTCTCCGGTGATGCGAGGCGCTTCGGTGAAGTGATGGCGGCAGCGGTAGCACGCTTTCTCGGCGATGCGACGACAACTGACAAAGAGGCATTGACTAATGAGCCATGTCGGCTCTGCCTGCCATAAGATGCTGCTGGCTCTTCCGGTTTTACAGATAACTTATTTGTGGCCTTGTGCGAATTCTGGCTGCCACACGAGCCGGGCCTGTTTTTGTGACTCCTTTTGGGTGGATGTATGCATTCGTGAGCGCCCATTTTGTATGTTTTATGGCCTATTGCTGTGGTTAGGCTGCCATTTCGTCCTCCTACCTCAGATCCTGAAGAGGGTGCCCCCTTCCCGGGTCTCGCAAGTCTGCAGGGCATAGACATAGAAATGGGCCTGCTCCACTCCCAAACTATGATGGCCATCTTGGAGTGGGCAGTCATTCTACTCATACTCTCATATTTGGGCCCTCTCATGTCTGCCTAACATCACTTAGTGTGAAATGACTATCTCCTCAAGATTGTTCGTAAATTCCTGCCTGAACCGCCTCCCATTTAAAGTGGGAATTCCATCCCAGGGACTGTCTGCCAGTCTCCACGTTCTAGCCTCTGGTCTCCTAGCACCTGACAATCTGGCCGTCATGAGACTAAACTACCCAAAGGTTCCCGTGAGGCGCCGCTAGCAATTGTGATTCAAGTCCCCGTCTGCTCTCCTTGCTGGGGTCGCTTGGTATACCCACGTCTCTCTATGGTGGGGACAGACACTAGCCCGGACGCCTGCTTACCTGCACCTCCTTTGTGCGGAAACATGATCTGTGATAACATGGAGCCTATACCTGCGAACCGCTTCTCTCCCAACCTGGATCCCACTGGACATAACGCTTTCCGAATCAGATATCCACCGAACTTATCGAAAAATGCGGCAAAAAATTTCAAACATCGACTGCTTGAAACACATCCGGAAACCCTTTTCTCAGACCCCTACTTCTCGATCAGAAAGGGTGTTACCATAAACGACCTCATCCTCCACACAAAGCGGCATGCTCAATGGCGGAAGGCCTTCCACTCTCTGCAAAATATCTCCACTTCCCTGAAAACGCCTGTTAGACTTGGCATCTTTTGGCGTGTTTCCCCTGACTTTTTGCTTTCTGACCTCCCGGTTTTGACTCTGTTTTTGCTGGTGTGATGATTCTGCGCACTTTCCTCACTGCGGTCCAGTGGGAAAGTGCAAGTGCTCCTGTATAAAATGTGTTATGGATTGGTGTTTCCATGATTGGCCTATTTGGTTTATGTGTCAGTCCCTTGTAAAGTGCACTGCGAGTGCCAGGGCCTATAGACCAAATGCTGTTGGTGGGCTGCAGCACTGGATTGTGCCACCCACGCAAACAGCCCGTAAAGTGTAACTCGGGCCTGCCATCGCAGAGCCTGTGCGCAGCCTGGGGCTGCCATGTCGACTTGGCAAGTGCACACACTTGCAAGTCCCTAAACCTTCCCTTTGCTACATGTTAGTCACCCCTAAGGTAGGCCCAAGGTACCCCTGTGGGCAGGGTGCGTTGTACGCGAAAGGTAGGACATGCCCGGGTGTGCGGCATGTCCTGATAGTGAATTACAGCCTAGTTCGTTTTTCACTATTGCAAGGCTACCTGTTCCCCCTAGGCCAGAACGGGCAGTTTTGATTATTACAGCTTATAATCCTAACTGACCCCGGGAACATGGTAGAAATTCGAGTTTAGTATGCCTGGACTCAGAATGATAAAATGCAGCTTTTAGTAAGGTTGGTTTTAACATTCTGTGTTTGAAAATACCACTTTTAGAAAGTGGGTATTTTCTTGTCTAACCATCCAAGCCTGCCTCTGCGAGATTGTGTATTCCTTGTCTGCGATGTGAGTGACAGGGGCTGGGGGATGCCAGGAGACAGGGTGAGTCAGCGCAGGGCTGAATAGCCAGATCGACCTGTAGATGGGTGGGAGGGGTCGCACCTGGGCCCTGAATAGGACAGTGCCTTCCCTCCACAATGCTGGCTCCACCTCCTGTGGTGCGTCTGATGTCCCTGGCCTACTCACTGAAAGAAGGGACGGAGACTTGTCAACAAAGTGCTCCAGAACTGGTTTGGACTAGACGAAGGCCTCTCTGCCTTCCGAGAACAAAGGAATTTGGGATATAAATATTGGGGCCCTGACCCCATGAATTTAGATCTCGCTGGAATCAAGGAACCTGCCAACACGAAGCGCTGGAAGAGCTGCCAGGAGGAGTACTGCCCCTTTGCTGTGTTGTTGCTTTGTTGGGTTGGCCTGCAGTTGCTGCTTCTGTCTTGGGCAGTGAAAGGACTGGACTGAACTTTCGACAAACTTGTGCTGAGTATCTCCAAGGGCCAGGAACCGAGCTGGCCTCCTGTTAAGAAGTCTCAGGGACTACAAAGACTTCACAAGCCTCTGGGTACCGCTTCTGGAACGCTGTTTCAGTTGCCACAGAGGAAGGGAACCGCAACCGACTCCGTCAACCGAATCCATCCCTGGCCGGTGACCTGTTTGCACCGCAGACCGCATCGCCCCGCTTCGCATCGCAACCCTGGTCTCACCGTGGGCGACGTCCGACGCCGCCAACATCGAGCCGCTGCTTGCACCGTGACCTGTGGGCACCGCAGTTCGCATCGCATCGCTTCACTGGGCCAGCCGGACCAGACCGACACTGTCGCTGCAACTGGCTCAAGAGTCGAGACCGCACCGCATTTGGGGCACCGCTCGCACGTCTGCGACGCACCGCCCCGACTCGCACCGCTGTCCGACGCCAGCTCCCGCACTCCGGCTTGGTCGCCTGCATCGCAACCTGTCAGCACCGCATCGAGCATCGTCTCACCCTGCATCGCACGCCTTGGACTCACCGACTCCGTCTGCACGACGCTCATCGAGCCGCTGCCTGCACCGCATCGAGGGACACCGCACCTTGCATCGCTCCGTCTTGCACCGCAACCGCGACGAACGCCGACCGGCTCGTACACTCCGTACCAGCCACAACGAGAAAGGTACTGTGACCGAGTCTGTTCACGACTCTGCTGGCCCGTATCGACGCGGTCGGCTGGAACTGTTAGACTCTGTGGTTTTCAGCATCGCGGTAGGCTCAGACGGAGCTACCGACTCGTACGAACTTTGCTTTTGTGCTATTCCTGCAAAGAAGAAGTTACCGTATCAAGCATTCATTCGTAAAGTATAGTATTGTGGATTTTTGTCGTAATTGGTCTTGTCTTAAGTATATAAAATATTGGTTATTTTTCTAAACTGGTGTGGTGTCCGTTTGTAGTGCTTACACTGTATTACTGTTGGTTATGTGCAAATGCTTTACACACTGCCTCTGAATTAAGCCTGACTGCTCGTGCCAAGCTACCACGAGGGTGAGCAGGGGTTACTTCACGAGTGTAACAACCCTTACCCTGACTAGGAAGAAGGGTCCCTACTTGGACAAAGGTGCAAGCCCTTGCCAACTAGAGATCCCATTTCTAACATTGGTGGCAGCGGTGGGATAGGACTTGCGTTTGCACTTGACTTACAGTGATTGGTGTGCACTACTACCATATCGCATACCATTACGTACCACATACTGGTTCTTTTTCCTTTGGCCTATTTTTGATCTTGCCAGTTTTCAACTCACGACTTTTGTCATGCCTGAATCAATTGCATCATCCGTTGCATCTCTGGAAGTTATCTTTGAGGAGGACAGGTTGGAATCCTACGCCGTAAAGGAGCTACGAGCGATTTGTAAAAACCTGAAAGTCCAAATTAAAGGCCTCACAAGGAAGGAGGAGCTACAGAAGGCGCTGAGGGCCTGGGTAGCAGCCAGACATGCCAATGGGCAGCCTGGTAATCTCAGTGAGGAGGCGGAGGAGCCTATTTCCAGGGTGGATGTGCTTTTGGGAAGGGGGGAACCCGCCAGGTCGGGCAGCAGCAGTCTGTCCCCAGAGGAGCTGGAGGACAGGCGGGAGGCAAGGCAGTTCGAGCTGCAGAAGCTCAGGCTGGAGAGTGAGCGGGAGGAGAAGAGATTGGCCATAGAGGAGAGGAAGATGCTCTTAGAGCATGAGAGAGAACTAAAGGAGCTAGAACTTAGGAGTAAGTCAGGCTCAGATGGTGGCAGCAATTCGTCCAGAAAGGCAGACAGGATTGTGCACATTCCCAAGAGCGTAGGCAAGGAGTTCAAGAAGGGGGATGACATACAAAGGTGGTTCCAGGGTTATGAGGCAGCCATACACATGAATGGGGTCCCTGAGGAGAATTGGGGAGCAGGATTGTGGCCACTTTTCCCGGAAGAAGCAAGGGATGCTCTGATAGCTTTGGGTAAGGGGTATCACCTCACCTATGCTGACATGAAGGATGCCCTTCTCACGAAGTATGGTCTTACTCCTGAAAAGTACAGGGATCAGTTCAGGTCCAGTAAGAAGTCTGATGCCAACACTTGGTTGGAATGTGTGGATGTGTTCTGCAGGTCTCTGGATGGTTGGGTGAAGGGCAGTAGTGTAACAGATTTTCAGGGGCTCTACAACTTGATTGCATGGGAGCACTTGTCTAGTCTATGTTTTGCAGATCTGCGCCAGCACCTAGTTGATAGTAAGCTAACTGACCCCAGGAAGCTTGCTATGGAAGCGGACCGCTGGGTGAGTACCAGGGTCCACAAGAAAGCGTTTGGGGGAGACTCAGCCAAAGGTGGGCAGGGTCCCCAGCAGAAAGGTGGGGGGACAAGGGTAAAGCACAGGAGTTCTCTAAAGGGCCCCAAACTAGTACCCAGGGTAAAGGTTCCCAGCCCCCGGTGATAAGAAGAAAGGGGTCTCTACAGGGAAGCCTGTTGAGACCGGCCCCCGCAAGTGTTATGCATGTGACCAGGTAGGTCACTTTAAGGGGACCCCAAGTGCCCGAAGGGGACACAGCCACCCACCGGTGGACAGTCCAAAGTGTTGGCTAGTGTAGCGCTTGGGGAGGAGGGGTGCCCACAGGAGGGTGGGGATCCCGCAGAAATGACCCTTGTCTCACTCGGGGACAGTGAGATGGTCCCAGGAGACCAGGTGCCCCCTAACACAAAGAAATATAGCACCTGGGTGACCATTAATGGGAACAGGGTAGAGGCTCTCAGAGATACTGGAGCCAGTGTGACCTCAGTCCGGTGTCACCTGGTGTCTGAGAAGCAAGTAGTCCCAGGAGCATTCCACCAAGTAGTTGCTGTCGACAACTCAGAGCGCCAATGTATGGTGGCGCAGGTTCCCTTTGAATGGGGGGGTCTCAGGTCCCTTAAGGGTGGTTGTGAGCCCTACCATGCCTGTAGATTGTCTGCTAGGAAACGACCTGGAGCAGTCCTCATGGAAGGAGGTTGAGCTCAGGTCCCACTTGGAGATGCTTGGGTTGCCAGAGTGGGCATGCGTGTCTACTCGGTCAATGGCGGCCAGAAAGGGTGATCAAGAGGACTTGGAGCCTGAAACAGTGGCCCAAGTCCCTGCCAAGAGAAAGGGCAGGGGGCGCGGAAACCGGCCCCCGAAGTTCCCACGGACCGGGAGGAGGCGGACCTCGAGGGGGACGCCCGGTGCCTACAGGGGAGCAAGTAGCCGAACTGGGAGACATCTCTGAGCTGACCCATTGGCAGCAAGAAGGGGGTCCCACCAGGGAGGAGTTCTGCAGGGAGCAGAACGAGTGCCCTACTCTGGAGGGTCTGCGGCGGCAGGCTGCAGACCAGGCAGCTGGTAATCAGTCCGGGTCACATCTGATCTACTGGGAGAGTGGTCTCCTGTACAGTGAGCCTAAGGTTGCTGAGCCTGGGTCAGCCCGTGTGCTGGTGGTACCCCAGCGCTTCAGGACCTTCCTACTGGGTCTGGCTCATGACGTGCCTTTGGCAGGACATTTGGGGCAGGACAAGACCTTTGACAGGCTTGTCACCCACTTCTTTTGGCCCCAAATGCGAAGGCAGTCAGATGCACACTGTAGGTCTTGCCAAACTTGCCAGGCAAGTGGTAAGAGTGGGAGGAAGGTCAAAGCTCCTCTCCAACCTTTTCCGGTTGTTGGAACACCCTTTGAAAGGGTAGGGATGGATATTGTGGGGCCACTGGATCCCAAGACAGCCATGGGCAACAGGTACATCCTGGTCTTGGTGGACCATGCCACCCGGTACCCGGAGGCAATCCCTCTCAGGACAACGACGGCGCCAGTGGTGGGCCGGGCGTTAATGGGGATCTTTTCCCGTGTGGGATTCCCCAGAGAGGTGGTTTCCGATAGGGGGACCAATTTCATATCGAAGTATATGACATCCCTGTGGAAGGAGTGTGGAGTAACCTACAAGTTCACCACTCCTTACCACCCACAAGGAAACGGTCTGGTGGAGAGATTCAACCAGACCTTGAAAGGCATGATCAAGGGTCTAACAGAACCCATGAGGCGTAAGTGGGACGTCCTCTTGCCATGCCTACTCTTTGCATACAGGGAGGTGCCTCAGAAGTCTCTTGGGTACAGCCCCTTTGAGCTCCTGTATGGCCACCCTGTCAGAGGACCTCTGAGTTTGGTGAAGGAAGGCTGGGAGGCGGCTCCCAGGAAAACTCCCCAGGATGTATTTAGCTACATGCTGGCCTTTAGAAACCAAACTGCCCGCTTCAGGAAACTCGCTCAGGCGAACCTAGAAGCAAGCCAGGAAGAAATGAAGAGATGGTATGACCAGAATGCCACTCTGGTCGAATTTCAACCTGGGCAAAAAGTGTGGGTCATGGCCCCAGTGGCACCTTGTGCCTTGCAGGACAAGTGGACTGGGCCATATGAGGTAAAGGAGCGCAAAAGTGACGTCACCTACCTGGTGGATTTGCAGGCTCCAAGGAACCCTTTGAGGGTCCTTCACGTGAACCGCCTCAAGCCCCACTTCGAGAGGTCCGAAGTGAGTATGCTCTTGGCGACAGATGATGGGGTGGAAGAGGAGAGCGAGCCTCTCCCTGACCTCCTGTCTACCAAGGAGCATGATGGGTCAGTAGAGGGTGTGATCCTCTCCCCTACTCTGACTCAGGAGCAGCAGGAGGACTGTCGCCAATTGTTGGGACAGTTCGCCCCACTGTTCTCTCTGACCCCCGGTGTTACTCACTGGTGTACCCATGACGTGGACACCGGTGACAGCCATCCTGTGAAGCACAAGATTTACAGGTTGACTGACCGGGTCAGAGCCAGCATCAAGGAGGAGGTCTCTAAGATGTTGGCGTTAGGGGTGATTGAGCCCTCCCACAGTCCTTGGGCCAGCCCAGTGGTCTTGGTCCCAAAGGCTGCGGCGCCCGGTGCCACTCCAGAACTCCGGTTTTGTGTGGACTACCGTGGGCTCAATGCCGTCACCAGGACTGACGCGCACCCCATCCCCAGAGCTGATGAGCTCATTGATCGGTTGGGAGCTGCCCGGTTCCTCAGCACGTTTGATTTAACGTCTGGGTACTGGCAGATTGCCTTAACCGATGGGGCCAAGGAGAGATCAGCATTCTCAACCCCAGAAGGTCATTACCAATTCCGGGTGATGCCCTTTGGGTTGAAGAATGCCCCTGCCACCTTTCAGAGGTTGGTCAATCAGGTGTTGGACGGGCTGGAGGATTTCAGTGCCGCCTACCTGGATGACATTGCTGTGTTCAGTTCCAGCTGGGAAGAACATTTACAGCACCTTGAGAAAGTGTTGAGGGCTCTGCAAGGTGCAGGCCTCACGATCAAGGCCAGTAAGTGCCAGATCGGGCAGGGTTCTGTGGTGTACTTGGGACACCAGGTAGGAAGCGGCCAGGTGGCGCCCCTACAACCCAAGATTGACACCATTCTGGCTTGGGAGCCCCCAAGACCCAGACAGAGGTGAGAGCCTTCTTAGGTCTCACCGGTTATTATAGGAGATTTGTTAAGGGCTATGGCACCATCGTTGCCCCCTTAACAGAGCTGACCTCTAAGAGGCAGCCCAGGAAAGTGATCTGGACTGAGTCCTGCCAGAAAGCTTTTGATGCCCTGAAGGCAGCCATGTGCACGGCGCCCGTGCTCAGGGCACCTGACTTCTCCAAAGAATTTGTCGTGCAGACTGACGCTTCAGAGCATGGTGTGGGAGCGGTGCTCTCACAACTGAACGAAGAGGGCCTGGATCAGCCTGTAGTCTTCCTTAGCAGGAGACTACTTCCCAGGGAACAGAGGTGGAGTGCCATAGAAAGGGAAGCTTTTGCTGTGGTCTGGGCGCTGAAGAAGTTGAGACCATACCTGTTTGGGACTCACTTCCGGGTTCAGACAGACCACAGGCCCCTCAGATGGTTGATGCAAATGAGGGGCGAGAATCCAAAACTGCTGAGGTGGTCCATCTCCCTACAGGGAATGGACTTTACGGTGGAACACCGTCCTGGTACAGAACACGCCAACGCAGATGGTCTGTCCAGGTTCTTCCGCCTTAGTGAAGAGAACTCCAATGGGGTTGGGTAGTTCTCCCTACTTTCAGCTGGAGGGGACATGTGTTAGACTTGGCATCTTTTGGCGTGTTTCCCCTGACTTTTTGCTTTCTGACCTCCCGGTTTTGACTCTGTTTTTGCTGGTGTGATGATTCTGCGCACTTTCCTCACTGCGGTCCAGTGGGAAAGTGCAAGTGCTCCTGTATAAAATGTGTTATGGATTGGTGTTTCCATGATTGGCCTATTTGGTTTATGTGTCAGTCCCTTGTAAAGTGCACTGCGAGTGCCAGGGCCTATAGACCAAATGCTGTTGGTGGGCTGCAGCACTGGATTGTGCCACCCACGCAAACAGCCCGTAAAGTGTAACTCGGGCCTGCCATCGCAGAGCCTGTGCGCAGCCTGGGGCTGCCATGTCGACTTGGCAAGTGCACACACTTGCAAGTCCCTAAACCTTCCCTTTGCTACATGTTAGTCACCCCTAAGGTAGGCCCAAGGTACCCCTGTGGGCAGGGTGCGTTGTACGCGAAAGGTAGGACATGCCCGGGTGTGTGCGGCATGTCCTGATAGTGAATTACAGCCTAGTTCGTTTTTCACTATTGCAAGGCTACCTGTTCCCCCTAGGCCAGAACGGGCAGTTTTGATTATTACAGCTTATAATCCTAACTGACCCCGGGAACATGGTAGAAATTCGAGTTTAGTATGCCTGGACTCAGAATGATAAAATGCAGCTTTTAGTAAGGTTGGTTTTAACATTCTGTGTTTGAAAATACCACTTTTAGAAAGTGGGTATTTTCTTGTCTAACCATCCAAGCCTGCCTCTGCGAGATTGTGTATTCCTTGTCTGGGATGTGAGTGACAGGGGCTGGGGGATGCCAGGAGACAGGGTGAGTCAGCGCAGGGCTGAATAGCCAGATCGACCTGTAGATGGGTGGGAGGGGTCGCACCTGGGCCCTGAATAGGACAGTGCCTTCCCTCCACAATGCTGGCTCCACCTCCTGTGGTGCGTCTGATGTCCCTGGCCTACTCACTGAAAGAAGGGACGGAGACTTGTCAACAAAGTGCTCCAGAACTGGTTTGGACTAGGCGAAGGCCTCTCTGCCTTCCGAGAACAAAGGAATTTGGGATATAAATATTGGGGCCCTGACCCCATGAATTTAGATCTCGCTGGAATCAAGGAACCTGCCAAGACGAAGCGCTGGAAGAGCTGCCAGGAGGAGTACTGCCCCTTTGCTGTGTTGTTGCTTTGTTGGGTTGGCCTGCAGTTGCTGCTTCTGTCTTGGGCAGTGAAAGGACTGGACTGAACTTTCGACAAACTTGTGCTGAGTATCTCCAAGGGCCAGGAACCGAGCTGGCCTTCTGTTAAGAAGTCTCAGGGACTACAAAGACTTCACAAGCCTCTGGGTACCGCTTCTGGAACGCTGTTTCAGTTGCCACAGAGGAAGGGAACCGCAACCGACTCCGTCAACCGAATCCATCCCTGGCCGGTGACCTGTTTGCACCGCAGACCGCATCGCCCGGCTCGCTTCGCAACCCTGGTCTCACCGTGGGCGACGTCCGACGCCGCCAACATCGAGCCGCTGCTTGCACCGTGACCTGTGGGCACCGCAGTTCGCATCGCATCGCTTAACTGGGCCAGCCGGACCAGACCGACACTGTCGCTGCAACTGGCTCAAGAGTCGAGACCGCACCGCATTTGGGGCACCGCTCGCACATCTGCGACGCACCGCCCCGACTCGCACCGCTGTCCGACGCCAGCTCCCGCACTCCGGCTTGGTCGCCTGCATCGCAACCTGTCAGCACCGCATCGAGCATCGTCTCACCCTGCATCGCACGCCTTGGACTCACCGACTCCGTCTGCACGACGCTCATCGAGCCGCTGCCTGCACCGCATCGAGGGACACCGCACCTTGCATCGCTCCGTCTTGCACCGCAACCGCGACGAACGCCGACCGGCTCGTACACTCCGTACCAGCCACAACGAGAAAGGTACTGTGACCGAGTCTGTTCACGACTCTGCTGGCCCGTATCGACGCGGTCGGCTGGAACTGTTAGACTCTGTGGTTTTCAGCATCGCGGTAGGCTCGGACGGAGCTACCGACTCGTACGAACTTTGCTTTTGTGCTATTCCTGCAAAGAAGAAGTTACCGTATCAAGCATTCATTCGTAAAGTATAGTATTGTGGATTTTTGTCGTAATTGGTCTTGTCTTAAGTATATAAAATATTGGTTATTTTTCTAAACTGGTGTGGTGTCCGTTTGTAGTGCTTACACTGTATTACTGTTGGTTATGTGCAAATGCTTTACACACTGCCTCTGAATTAAGCCTGACTGCTCGTGCCAAGCTACCACGAGGGTGAGCAGGGGTTACTTCACGAGTGTAACAACCCTTACCCTGACTAGGAAGAAGGGTCCCTACTTGGACAAAGGTGCAAGCCCTTGCCAGCTAGAGATCCCATTTCTAACAACGCCACATGGCCTTAGACTGATAGTGGCGCTCTCTTCGGATTTCAGAGCTGAAGCCACCATCTCCTTCTACAAAAGTGGAACCATCCTTATACAAGCCTCTGACCTCAATCTAGTGTTATTTGACATACTTTTCCCCACCATCAGGAATACTGTGGCTAATGCAAATTCCTACCTCTCCTACTTCTCTACCTCTTCACCCCCAGCCCTCGCAATCTCTATCTCCTACCTATCCGGCGCCATCCTCAGATCCCACATCTGAGTCGAAGGGCCCCTTCTACCTACCCTTACTCTTAATAACAACTCACCTGCCATACATGCATTGTGCGAACAGCGACAGCACAGTCATCATGCTACTCCTCTTGCTCCCTCCTCCACTTTATTAGCAAGCCCTAACTCTCCTAACGCCACTGCTTACAACATTGCCCGAAAGCTCCCCAAGACACCTTCCCCCAGTCCAACTTATAACCCCATTAGGCTCCCACCGGCCTCCAGTGGTCTTGATATGTCAATCCCTTCCTCCCCCATCCGACCCATCCCACCATGCTTGCAACTCCATTGCCCAGAACCCCTTCCCTCGAGGCACTTTCAGTCGCCAACCGCCCTATCTTCCCTTGACCTCACGAGCTCCTCCCCTATCCTACCCATCCCTACGAGTGCCCAGCTCCATTTCCCAGAATCTCTTCCCTCGGGACTCTCTCAGTCGCCACCCGTCTCATGTTCCCCGGACCTCCCTTGCGCTCTCCAGCTCCAACGTCCCCGGGACCTAGCCTCCCAACCCCCTCCTCACACCTCTCTAGAAGGCCGTCTCGGAGAGATAGCATGCTGCCTACAACAACTTAAGACAGAGGTCCGCAGTCTACTACTTATCACGGAGGCTCTGTCGTCTAACTCCAGATAAATCTGCTCCACCAAGAAAAATTTTCATCTTCGCTCGCTCCCTGATTGCGTATGTACCAGGCCCCCCTCCGCCCACTATCCTCGGTGGTCACCTTCTCACATCACCCACACACCTCATAGGTGGTCCATCGTTCCGCTCCCTATCGACCCGGCTCGCCCCTCCAGGTGTAGAGCCTCCCTGTCGGATACGGATATTCGTTCTCTCCTACATTCCTACGCTCCTGCACATCCCCCCACCATAGTAAATGTGCAACAAATTGAACCCATCCCCACTGACCCCTTCAGGGAACCTAGGTCAAACACCAGAACCTTAAACGAGAACAACCTCACGAGAGTCACCACAACTCTTCCAGCATTAACAGACACCAACAAAAGTCTCAAATGCGTGCTCCTAAACTGTAGATCGGCGGCTAAGCACGCTGCGGATGTTGCCGACCTCACCCGGGGGCAGGATCTTGACCTTGTAATACTGACAGAAACATGGTTAAATGACGCAGCTGCCCCCTGCCTGGACCTTCTAATACCTCCAATTATGATATCATTAGGTCGGATAGATCCATTGGTCAAGGTGGAGGCATAGCATGTTTACATCGTAGCAATCTTACAGTGAAAATACTACAGACTGACCCCTTGCCATCTTGTGAATACCTATGCTTTAAAGTGTCTGGTGTCAATAATCACTCCTGCAAACTGCACACGTTTTACCACCCGACTCGAGACAACCTTCCTTTCTCAGAACTGATCATGGACATTATCTCGGCCAATGCAGACTTCCATGTCACTCAAATCTTCCTGGGAGATTTCAACCTCCACTGGAACGATGTAAACGATGGGGTGGTCAATAGCCTCCAATCCTTCCTTCTTGACCTCAACCTAACCCAAATATGTGACAGCCCCACTCATATCAAAGGAGCTACCTTAGATATGATTATTGGCAAGCCCAACTCCATCCTCCTTGACTCGATCCTCCCATGTGATTGGACAGACCATTACTGCATTTCCTTCCACATTCTTGATTCGGTAAGAGTATGTAAAGCTCAGCCTAAGAACCCAAAACAGCTGAAGAGATGCCTATGTAACATCAACCCGCAAGATCTGACTGCTCTCTGCGAGAACACCCTGCCCCCCCGCCGAACATGTCTGATGTTCACGACCTTACGGCCCACTATAATCACGCAATGCTGAACGTACTAGACTCGGTTGCACCATTACAGCTCAAAAGAATGGCCTCTAAACGCTCCAAACCTTGGTTTACGGACAGTCTTAACTCCGAAAGAAGAAACAAGGCTGGCTGAAAGGCAATGGCGGTCATATCCCTCCCTTGAGCATCTCTACCACCTGAGATCCCTGAGAAGCATATATAACAAACGCATCAGAGACTCGAAGGTCACCTTTTTCAGAACTCAACTTGACCAAGCAAAAAACCGTCCAAAAAAATTGTTCGAACTCATCAAGTCCCAAGCCAACAGTCATCCGAACCCCACACCTCATGGTCAAGTGGCACTGCCTAAATGTGAAGAATTTGCAGACCTCGCGGGTATGTAGTGCGCTTTATAAGTGACATGATTGATTGATTGATTGATTGATTGATTGATTGATTGATTGATTGCTAAGTCTAGTAAGATTGAAGCTGAATTACGATCTGCCCTGGACCACCTGACGAGCAGTCCACGGACCTCCCTCTGTCCATTAGGCGTTGCTATCTCTGACCATGTGCAACCCATCCCCCCTAAAAACAATGCTTCCTGGAGTCTGTTCCAAACCCTAGATGAGTGCACTGTACGCAAAACATTATTGACTCTGAAACCCTCCAATCATTACAATGACCCTATGCCATCGAACCTCTTCCCAGAAGTTAGATCCTCCTTACTAACATTGTGGACTAAGATCGTCAATGCATCACTTCAGCAAGGAGATATTCCAGACTGCCTAAAATCGGGGCCGGTCACGCCAATTCTCAAGAAACCAACAGCAGATCCTACGGACCTGCATAACTTTCGCCCAATCTCCAACATCCCCACCCTGGCAAAGCTCCTGGAGAAATGTGTGCTGGCCCAACTCTGCAACCACATCGACCATTTCAAACTCCTGGATCAATGCCAATCTGGTTTCCGCCCGGGCCATAGCACAGAGTCGGCACTAACGCACATTGTCGATGATGCGCTAAGAATGCTGGACCACAATGAGTCGTGCCTACTGATCCTTCTTGACCTCTCGTCAGCATTTGATACTGTCAAACACAACAACCTAATTCACCTCCTGGAACACAGGATGGGGTTGTCTGGGCCGGTGCTTAACTGGTTCTCTTCGTTCCTCCAGAATAGATCTCAAAGCTTCAAGACTAACCAATCCCTGTCCCAGCCTGCACCGGTTACGCTGGGGGTACCACAAGGTTCTGCACTCTCTCCCACGCTCTTTAACTTGTTCATGGAGCCTCTAACAGAAATTCTGAAATCATCCAGCATTCACTATCACATGTATGCGGATGACACCCAACTTTATTTGAAGATCGCCTCACCTGAGTACATTCAGTCCCTCAATTCAGTCTTGCTGGAAACACAAAGCTGGCTGACCCGGAACCACCTGAAGCTAAATGCCCTAAAAACAGAATTCCTCCTAATCTCACCCCACAAGCAATCTGCGGTCATGGAGCAATGGCTAACTCAGCTTACTGCTCTAAACTGTAGACCTCACCTCGTGGACTCGGCATCCTCACTTGGTATTATATTAGACAAAAATGTAAACATGCAAAAGCACATCAGCTCCCTCACTAAAGGAGCGAATTTCCAAATCAGCATCCTAAGGAAGCTCAAACCCTTTCTCCCTGCTCATGACCTAAAGGTTGCAGTGCAAGCATTAGTGATCGCAAAGCTGGACTATGGCAGCGCAACACTCTGTGGCTTGCCCAGAGCGAAAACGGCTCCTCTTAGGGTGGCCCTCAACTCTGCTGCTAGGCTCTTAATGGGTTCTAAAAAATACAACCACATCTCTCCGGACCTGCTGGCCCTGAAGTGGCTCCCATATGAAGCTCGGATACAGTTGAAAATTGCATGTATGGCTCACAAAGCCATCCACTTCAAGACCCCGCTTTACCTCGCTCAGAAACTTGAGCTCTCCTGTGGTACAAGAGCCTCCAGAAATGCCAGCACCCTCCTTCTCAAACCACAAAAATTCAAGAAAAAAGAGACTTACAATCGTGCATTCTCAGGCATGGCGCCGAGGATCTGGAACTCTCTCCCCCCCGAAGTCAGGGTGATCCCTTCCACTGTCCGCTTCAAAATGGTAGTTAAAGGACTCTGGATGAAGAAATATTTGCCTCAGTCCGCCTTCCCCACTTGACCTGGGGTCCTGAGCCGCGGCTTGTAGCGCAGAGGTTTTGCTCGCGTGACTGTTGGACATTTTTAATAATCTTTTGTACATTTCGCTCTGTTGACTATGTATGTTTGCCTATACCCTTCCTTGCTGCATTATCTGTAAAGTGCTCTGATACCCTCGGTGGTCATGTTTGCGCTATATAAAACTTTATAAATAAATAAAAATCAATAAATAAATAAACTGCTGCGGCGGCGACACGCTTGTTTCCCAGAAGTGATCTAAAGTCTTGGGGTCTGGGTCCCAATATTTATACCAATAAATCCTTTGTCCTCTGAAGGCAGAGGGTCCTCTACCTAGTCCAAACCAGTTCTGGGTGCATTGTGCCAGTGCACACCTTCTTCCTTTGTCAATGTGGGCCAGGGACATCAGACGCACCACAGGAGGTGTAGCCAGCATTGTGGAAGGCAGGCACAGCCCTATTCAGGCCCAGGTACTACTCCTCCCACCACTCTACATGCAGTTAGGTCTATTCAGCCCTGTGCTGACTCACCCTGTCTCCTGGAGTCCCCCAGCCCCTGTCACTCACAAACCCAGACACACAATACACAAGCTAGCAGAGGCAGGCTGGATGGTTAGGCAAGAAAATACCTACTTTCTAAAAGTGGTATTTTCAAACACAGAATGTTAAAACCAACTTCACTAAAAGATGTATTTTATCATTCTGAGTTCAGGCATACTAAATTCGTTTTTCTACCATGTTCCCTGGGTCAGTTAGGATTATAAGATGTTATAATCAAACTGCCCATTCTGGCCTCTGGGGACAGGTAGCCTTGCAATAGTGAAAAACTAAATTGGCTGTAATTCACTATCAGGACATGCCACACACACCAGGGTATGTCCTACCTTACAGATACAATGCACCCTGCCCTAGGGCCTACCTTAGGGGTGACTAATATGCAGGGAAAGGAAGGTTTGGGGACTGGTAAGTGGATGCACTTACCAAGTCGACATGGCAGTACCAGACTGCACACAGGCTCTGCAATGGCAGGCCTGAGACACACTTTACAAGCTGCTCCTGTGGGTGGCACAACCAGTGCTGCAAGCCCACCAGCAGCATTTGATTCACAGGCCCTGGGCACAAACAGTGCACTGTACTAGGGTCTGACAGTGAATCAAATAGGCCAAACATGGAGTGACTAATCCACACATTAATTTACCACAGAGGCACTTGCACTTTGGCACTGAATAGCAGTGGCAAAGTGCCCAAAGCATCTAAACCAGCAAAAACATGTCAACCACAGAGGAGGCATAGCGAAAAAATAGAAGGGAGACCCACGCCAAAGATGCCAGGTCTAACATGTGTCCCCTCCAGCTGAAATGTGGGGAGAACTATCCTACCTCTAGGGAGTTCTCATCACTAAGGCGGAAGAATATGGACAGACCATCAGCATTGGCGTGTTCTGTACCAGGGCGGTGTTCCACCGTAAAGTCCATCCCCTGTAGAGAAAAGGACCACCTCAACAGTTTTGGATTCTCACCCCTCATCTGCATCAACCATCTAATGCCTCACTCTCAATAGCACTCCACCTCTGTTCCTGTGGAAGTAACCTCCTTCTGATGAAGGCTACAGGTTGGTCTAGGCCCTCCTCATTTAACTGTGCCAGAACAGCCCCTACACCATGCTCTGAAGCGTCTGTTTGAACAACAAATTCTTTTGAGAAGTTGGGCGCCTGAAGCACGGGGGCCATGCACATGGCAGTCTTCAAGGCGTCAAAAGCTCTCTGACAGGTGCCAGTCCAAATCACTCTCTTGGGCTGCTTCCTGGAAGTCAGCTCTGTCAAGGGTGCAACGATGCTGCCATACCCCTTGACAAATCTCCTGTAATACCCGGTGAGTCCTAAAAAGGCTCTCACCTCTGCCTGGGTCTTGAGGGGTTCCCAAGCCAGAATGGTATCAATCTTGGGCTGTAGGGGCGCCACCTGGCCGCTCCCAACCTGGTGTCCCAAGTACACCACGGAACCGTGCCCGATCTGGCACTTACTCGCCTTGATCGCAAGGCCTGCCCTCCGCAGCGCCATCAACACTTCCCAGAGGTGGCGCAGATGTTCTTCCCAACTGGCGCTGAACACTGCGATGTCATCCAGGTAGGCAGCACAGAAATCTTCCAGTCCAACCAACACCTGGTTGACCAACCTCTGAAAGGTGGCAGTGGCATTCTTCATCACAAAGGGCATAACCCGGAATTGGTAGTGCCCATCTGGTGTGGGGAATGCTGACCTCTCTTTGGCCCCATCAGTCAAGGCGATCTGCTAGTACCCAGACGTTAAGTCAAATGTGCTGAGGTACCGGGCAGCCCCTAACCGATCAATGAGCTCATCAGCTCTGGGGATGGGGTGCGCGGCAGTCCTGGTGACTGAATTGAGTCCTCGGTAGTCCACACAGAACCGGAGTTCGGGCGTGGCACCAGGCGCGGCAGCCTTTGGGACCAAGACCACTGGGCTGGCCCAAGGGCTGTGAGAGGACTCAATCACCCCCAATGCAAACATCTTGGAGACCTCCTCCTTGATGCAAGCTCTCACCCTGTCAGTCACTCTGTAAGCCTTGTGCTTGACAGGAAGACTGTCTCCAGTGTCCACATCATGGACGCACCAATCAGTGACACTAGGAGTCAGGGAAAACAGGTCAGGAAACTGTCCCAACAGTTGGCGACAGTCTTCCTGCTGCTCAGGTGTCAGGGAGTTAGAGAGGTTCACACCCTCCACTGACCCATCTTGCTCTGTTGCAGACAGGAGGTCAGGAAGAGGTTCTGTCTCCTCTTCCATTCCATCATCTGTTGCTAGGAGCATGCCCACTTCGGACCTCTCAAAATGGGGCTTTAGGCGGTTGACATGTAGGACCCGCAAAGGGTTCCTGGGAGATCGCAAGTCCACCAGGTGGGTGACGTTACTCTTGCGCTCCACCACCTCAAATGGTCCGGTCCACTTATCCTGGAGCGCGCAAGGCTCCACAGGGGCCATGACCCACACTTTCTGCCCAGGCTGAAACTCGATCAGAGTGGCATTCTGATCATACCACCGTTTCATCTCCTCCTGGCTGGCTTCCAGATTCGCCTCAGCAAATTCTCTGAATCGCGTTTTTTGGTTTCTAAAGGCCAGCATGTAGCTAAATACATTCTGGGGAGGTTTACTGGGAGCTTTCTCCCAGCCTCCTTTCACCAAACTCAGAGGTCCTCTTACCAGGTGACCATAGAGCAGTTCAAAGGGACTGAACCCTAAGGACTTCTGTGGCACCTCACGGTAAGCAAAGAGAAGGCATGGCAAGAGGACGTCCCACTTACGCCTCATGGGTTCTTCCAGACCCATAATCATGCCCTTCAGGGTTCGGTTGAATCTCTCAACCAGCCCATTTCCTTGGGGGTGGTAAGGAGTGGTGAACTTATAGGTAACACCGCACTCCTGCCACAGGGACTTCATATACTTGGATATGAAGTTTGTACCACGGTCACTCACCATCTCCTTGGGGAACCCAACACGGGAGAAAATCCCCATCAGTGCACGTCCCACCACGGGGGCCGTCACTGTCCGAAGAGGGATGGCTTCCGGGTACTGGGTGGCATGGTCCACCAACACCAGGATGAACCTGTTGCCCATGGCTGTCTTGGGGTCCAGTGGTCCCACAATGTCAATAACCACCTGTTCAAATGGGGTGCTGACCACAGGGAATGGCTGGAGGGGAGCCTTGTGCTTCCTCCCACTTTTTCCACTTGCCTGGCAAGTCTGACATTTCCTGCAATGAGTGTCTGAACTCTTGCGCATCTGGGGCCGATAAAAGTGGGTGATAAGCCTTTCAAAGGTCTTGCCCTGCCCCAGATGTCCTGCTAAAGGCACATCATGAGCCATACCCAGTAGGAAGGCTCTGAAGCGCTGGGGTACCACCAGCACACAGGCTGACCCAGGCTCAGCAACCTTAGGCTCGCTATACAGGAGACCATTCTCCCAGTAGATCCAATGTGATCCAGACTGATCACCTGCTGCCTGGTTTGTGGCCTGTTGCCGCAAACCCACAAGAGAAGGGCACTTGTTCTGCTCCTCACAGAACTCCTCCCTGGAGGGTCCTCCTTCTTGCTGCCAATGGGTCAGGTCAGGCAGGTCCCCCAGTTCGGCCACTTGCTCCCCTGTAGGTTCCATAGCATCCCCCTCAGGTTCTGCTTCCTCCTGGACCGTGGGAACTACGGGGGCCGGTTTCCCGCGCCACCTGCCTCTTCTCTTCAAGGCAGGCAGCTGGGCCACCCTCTCAGGCTCCAGGTCCTCTTGAACACCTCTACTGGCTGCCATAGACCGAGTGGTCGCGCACGCCCACTCAGGCAGACACAACATCTCTAAATGAGACCTTCTCTCCACCTCTGCCCAAGGTGAACTTTCTAAATCGTTGCCCAACAGACGGTCTACAGGCATGGCTGGCCTCACAGCTACTTGAAAGGTACCTGAGACCCCCTCCCACTCAAAGGGAACCTGAGCCACTCTGCAGTGGCTCTCTGAGTTGTCTGCGGTAACTACTGGGCATAATGCATTGGGAATCACCTGCTCTTCAGACACCAGCCCACAACTGACAGCTGTCACACTGGCTCCCGTGTCTCTCAGAGCCTCCACCCTTTGGCCATTGATGGTCACCCACTGCCTGTATTTCTTAGTGTTATCAGGCAGTTGGGCCCTGGGGACCATCTCACTGTCTTCTAAAGAGACCAAGGACATTGCTACGGGACCCCACCCACCTTGGGCACCCATCTCCTCCGCCAGGGCTACACTAGCTACCTGCCGGGGTCGTGCACCAGTGGGTGCTGATTTTCCATACAAGGGACATCTAGTCTCCCAGGAGCAGTGGCCAACTTGACCACACTTAAAGCAAGTCTTGGGCCCCCTGCGAACAGGCTTATCTGTTGGGGCCCCTGGCTTCTTTCCAGGGGAGGCTAGGAACCCTTCCCTTGGTTCCCTTGGGGATTACTTTGGGGCCCTTTCTGGAACTCCCTCTGTTTACCTTTGTCCCCCCCCACTCCTCTGCTGGGGACCCTGCCCACCCTTGGCGGAGTCTCCCACATGACCCTTGTGGACCCGGGTGCTCACCCAGCGGTCCGCCTCCTAAGCAAGCTTCCTAGGGTTAGTCAGCCTACTATCAATAAGGTGCTGGCGTAGCTCTGGAAAACAATTTCCTGACAAGTGCTCCCATGCAATCAAATCAAAGAGCGCTTCAAAATCATTCACTTTGCTACCCTTCACCCTACCATCCAATGCTCTGCAAAAAAAAGTCACATATTCTACCCAGGTACTGCCCTCCAACTTTTTGCAATTCCTGAACCTCTGCCTATACAGTTCAGGAGTCAACCCATACCTGGACATCAATGCTTCTTTCATATGACCATAAGAATTGTGGACTTCAGAGGGCAAGTCTAATAAGGTATCCCGCCCCTCACTAAGGAACCGCCCCCACAAACCCGCTCCCCAATCCTTCTCAGGGACCCAGTGTGAGGTCATAGCTACCTCATAGTCTTTAAACCAGTGCCCAATGTCATCATTTTTATAAAACTCTTTCACCACATCTTTAGGTATATACACCCTTGCTTCAACAGGCATGGACGGTGTGCTGCCACCAGAGGGAGCAATGTATAAGCTCCTAGCTTTCAACTCCAACTCCCTCAAACTTCTCTCATGCTCCATTTGCATCCTCTGTTCCTCTAGGGCCAATTTCTTAATTTCCAATTCTAACTGCCCACCCATCTTAAGCTTGGTTAGCTCCATTTCATGCATCCTACTTCTCTCCCTGTCCTCCAGCTCTCCTGGGGACAGGCCCTTGGAAGAAACACTGCTGCCTGCTGGGGAAGGTGCTTTCCTCACCCCTGGACCCAATAGCCCATCTATCTGCCCTCCTGCATCCTCAGCCCCCTCCTCATGCTCTTCCACATGCTAAGGGGTACTCCTTGCTTCCACCCAGGCCCTCAGTGCCTTTTGGAACTCATCCTTCTTGGAGAGACCGGTCATAGCAACTTTCAATTTCCTGCAGAAGTATTTCAGCTGTTTTACAGTGTAACTTTCTAGTTTCTCTTCTTCGAAATCTAAATCCACAGATGCGATGGATGCTGTTTTGCTCATGGTGACTAAACTTGGCAGTTCTTGGCAAAAATAGAAATCCCAGGAAAGACAATCTACCAAAATGTAAGTGGTTGCGTTTGGTCTGCACTCACTAGTAGTGTACACCAATTACTGTATATGAGTCACAATGCAAGTCCAGAATCCTCACCAATGTTAGAACTGGGGGTCTCTAGTTGGCAGAGGTAGGTACCTTTGTCCAAATAGGGACCCTTGCTTCTAGTCAGGGTAAGGGGGATACACTACTAAAATAACCCCTGCTCACCCCCTTGGTAGCTTGGCACGAGCAGGCAGGCTTATCTCAGAGGCAGTGTGTAAAGCATTTGTGAACACATACAGTAACACAGTGACAACACTACAGATGGACACCACACAGGTTGTATTATAAAAATAAGTATTTTTAATAGACTTAACAACAGACCCAAAACGACAAAAATCCACAATACACTATGAAAAATATGACTGTCAATGGTAGAAAATAGTTCAGTTCAATAAAGATGATAAATGCGACACTCTACGTTCAATGTACCTTTGGATGCGTAACGCGATACAAACAAAAGAGTTGCAGGGAAGGTGATGCGTCGGTTCCTTACACGCAAGAACGGTGATGCGTCGTTTCCTTGCTCCGGGGGAGGTGATGCGTCGGTTCCCTACTGCTGCATAGGGGACGGTGATGCGTCGGTTCCTTACCGGAGAGGAGGTGATGCGTCGGTTCTTCACCGCGTGGGGAGGTGATGCGTCGGTTTCTTACTGCGCTTCTATGGTGATGCGTCCAGCAGCGCCTCGATGCGATGACGACCCGGTGCAATGAAACAAAATGGTGTCTTCCTCTTGATGCGACAACGAAGAGGGCGATGCGTGCACGCCCGACGGCCGTGCGGCGACTCAGTGAATCTTCTGAGCGGCGACAGGCCCTGCAACACGCTTTTCCAATGATGCGATGGCGTCTGATGCGACGGCGACACTCTTCTCCGATGATGCGAGGCGCTTCGGTGATGCGATGGCGACAGCGGCAGCGGCGGCACGGTTTCTCGGCGATGCGACGACAACTGCTGCGGCGGTGACACGCTTCTTCCTCATGAGTCGCGCTTCCAGCTCCCAGCGACACGCAGTATCTCAGAAGGCCCAACACAACAGTAGGCACTTCAAATTCCCAGCAAGGGAATTCAGGGGAGCTGGTTGGTGAAGTCTTGTATCCCTGAGACTTTAGCAGGAGGCAAGCTCAATCTTCAAGCCCTTGGAGATTTTCTGCAAGATGATGAAAGTAGTCACAAAGTTCCTTTCTCCTTTCTTTGGCAATCAGGCAACCACTGCAGGCCAATCCCTCAAACAGCACACAGCATAGGGATAGTCTCCTCCTTCAGTTTCTCTGGTTCCTCTCCTCAGCAAAGGTTCTTCTTGTTTCCCAGAAGTGATCTAAAGTCTTGGGGTCTGGGTCCCAATATTTATACCCATAAATCCTTTGTCCTCTGAAGGCAGAGGGTCCTGTACCTAGTCCAAACCAGTTCTGAGTGCATTCTGCCAGTGCACACCCTCTTCCTTTGTCAATGTGGGCCACTGACATCAGACGCACCACAGGAGGTGGAGCCAGCATTGTGGAAGGCAGGCACAGCCCTATTCAGGCCCAGGTGCTACTCCTCCCACAACCCTACATGCAGATAGGTCTATTCAGCCCTGTGCTGACTCACCCTGTCTCCTGAAGTCCCCCAGCCCCTGTCACTCACAAACCCAGACACACAATACACAAGCTAGCAGAGGCAGGCTGGATGGTTAGGCAAGAAAATACCTACTTTCTAAAAGTGGTATTTTCAAACACAGAATGTTAAAACCAACTTCACTAAAAGATGTATTTTATCATTCTGAGTTCAGGCATACTAAATTCGTTTTTCTACCATGTTCCCTGGGTCAGTTAGGATTATAAGATGTTATAATCAAACTGCCCATTCTGGCCTGTGGGGACAGGTAGCCTTGCAATAGTGAAAAACTAAATTGGCTGTAATTCACTATCAGGACATGCCACACACACCAGTGTATGTCCTACCTTACACATACAATGCACCCTGCCCTAGGGCCTACCTTAGGGGTGACTAATATGCAGGGAAGGGAAGGTTTGGGGACTGGTAAGTGGGTGCACTTACCAAGTCGACATGGCAGTACTAGACTGCACACAGGCTCTGCAATGGCAGGCCTGAGACACACTTTACAAGCTGCTCCTGTGGGTGGCACAACCAGTGCTGCAAGCCCACCAGCAGCATTTGATTCACAGGCCCTGGGCACAAACAGTGCACTGTACTAGGGTCTGACAGCGAATCAAATAGGCCAAACATGGAGTCACTAATCCACACATTAATTTACCATAGGGAGCACTTGCACTTTGGCACTGAATAGCAGTGGCAAAGTGCCCAAAGCATCTAAACCAGCAAAAACATGTCAACCACAGAGGAGGCATAGCGAAAAAATGGAAGGGAGACCCACGCCAAGGATGCCAGGTCTAACAATGCTTTTTATATTCATGTATGTATTCATGATTCTTGCAATATGGTAGAACTGTACTACCCTTTCACTTTTATCGTACTGCTGATAATATATCTCTGCTATTGTCTGCTGGTTGCTACAGCACATATATTTTACACTAGAATAACAACTGTTCAATAAATACTTATTGAAACGCCCAGACTGTTTATTCTGTGTAACTCTCTGAGACAAACCGAATAAGTAAGCACGAGTGACTGAGCGAATAGTAGTACATTGTTTCCTCGATTCTGAGGGATCAGGGTTGTCATGATCTAAGGTTGCCAGAAACTAATCTCTCCCCGAGAAGAGGAGATTCTAGTGGCACTGTGAGCTAGCTAATGCAAATCCGGCTAACATACGCGGTGGGGGTACACAGAGCCAGTCTGTCACCAAGCCCACAGTCTATGTTATCCAAACGCGCAGGTCCTGCAGGGGTACTATAGGAAATACACGACAATATTAGATAGAAATGGGAATGGAACTCAGACAGTTTACAGGAAAATTAAGGAGACTAATCAAGAATTGATTGAAAATAGTGGAACAAATGCGAGCGTGAGTACAGGAGGATCAGAACAGTTGATTAACATTCCAGAGAGATTGAAACCCCAAAGCGAGGTATATGCATAGATCCAAAGTGATTATTACAGATTGAGGAAAAAGTGACACCTACATCAGGGGGGTCAAGAAGTGATACGGGTGTAATTACTCAGAAGTCGTTAGTTCCGTCTCCTGAAGAATTAGATGAGTGGATAAAAGAAATAGCATCTGGTTGTAGTGTACAGATTAATAATTCAGGTATAGATGTAAGTAGGTTGAAAGCAGACTTGGAAGAAATGATTCTTGGTACAATCAGTCCAGATAGATTAGGTAAATATCAAGATGAATAATTGCTTTTTATGTGTAAAAATATTACAAGGAAAGCAAGAAACCTACATGAGAAATTTGCTGAAATTGCACAAACATAGAGAAGTGTAAAGCCTTACAAAGAACATATAGATTAGATTTCAGTGACAAAGATTTGGAGAGTTTGAATGTTTCAGGAAAACGTTTCAAATTAAAGAGTTAATTAACACACTAAAACAATGGGGTGAGTTAGATCGACGGAAAGGAAGATGGACTAAGAAGAAGGAAGATACAACAGAGATTTCAGTGGCTTAGCTATTGTATCCTAAGAGGGAGACAGAAGCAGAAATAGCAAATGCAATGATATATCCTATGAGAGAAGTACCAGGAGGTGGGCATGTTCATGTCCCTTAGTCAAGACAGGATATATTATCATTTACAAATGATTTTCCCAGATTGAGAAAAAAACCAGTGGAATGGTACAAACAAGTAGAAAGGTTTGTTAAGGTTTCAAAAGTTTTGTGGAAGGATTTGGATGGCTTGTTTGAAATTGTAGTTCCAGCTGACTTGTGGATTGAGTGTAAAATTGCAGTAGATTGGCCGAAAGAAGAATATCCAAGAGAACCAAAAACAGGAGCACCATCTGAGGAGGTCATGAAAAAGTATAATCAGGTTATCACCTATTTGAAAGGGAAAATTTCACCAAAAGAAACAGATTGGGTGAGAATAGACAGGACTACTCAGGAGTTGAAAGAGTCAGTGCATGCTTATTATAAAAGGCTTCTACAGGTATTTAAACAGTACAGCGGAATTGAAAACATTACTGAGAAAGATATGGAACATTTTGTGTATATATTGTGTATGGATTGAGACCAGAAATTAGTGCTATGATTCAGCAGCATTTAATTTGTTGGCAAAGCAAAACGATTGATTAAATTCTTCGTTATGCAAAGTATTGTGGTGATGACATTGAAACAAGACACAAAAAGTTAAAAGAGAAATTAATGTTAGCTCAGATGAAAGGGGAGAAGAATGGAGGATTTTAAATACTGATTTTACAGACATTTACCAAGGAAATGGTCAGACTACTACTGGCATGAGAGGTATAGTGTCAAATGGAAATACTGTGACTCAAATGATACCGATTCCAAAAGGGAGAGGTATAGGTAATAGAGATGAATTAAAAAAGAAGTTTCCTTGTCATGCGTGCGAAAAATTGGGGCATTGGAAGCACAAGCGTAGAAGTGTACAAGGAAACACAGGTGAGACAGGAATAGATGGAATGAATCAGATGCAGGTAAATCAACAGAATCAGAATCAACAAATGACAATTGGCAGACCACAAAGTTTGCAGATTCCTCAAGCTCCTATGCCAAATCAGAACAGAAGTACAATGCGAATGCGGGTTTCCATACAAATGATCAAGTGAATTCAAATGTGCAGGTGTCTTCACAATATTTGATGCAGTGGGAAGAAAATGATTGAGATACATCTCAATGATGGTGCCTGAGGGGGGTGGAGTGCGTGCTGGGCGCATCCTTAGAGGTAGATCAGTCCGGTCCTTACGTGGATGGCGAGGTAGACGGATATTCAATTACGTTCCTCGTAGATACTGGTGCTACCCGTTCCATTGTGAGAGATGTGGAGATTCCCAACCTACCCCTCTCAGGAGAAAGTATCCAAGTTGTAGGAGTTTCAAACTAATTGATTAAGACCCCAGTGACTAAACCAATGAAAGTACAAATAGGAGAATTTCAAGACTTACACCGATTTGTGGTGTGTAACACAAGTCCAGTTAACCTCTTGGGAAGGGACTTTTTATGTTAGATGAACTGCTCCATCTGTTGTACACCAGATGGAATAGCATTTCATACAAGAGATGAGGACATTGTTTTTAAAATGGCGAGGCAGGGAACAGAGGTGAATGATTTATATCCTCAATTTACAGCAAATGATTTGCCTGTTGAGTTGAGAGGTACAGTGTTGTCTGATGTGTGGAATTTTTCAGGGAAAGACATTGGATAGATGAAAGGAGTAGCCTCGATTCAGATTACAGTAAAACAAAATGCAGAATTTCCAAGAATACCAGCTTACAAAATGAGTCCTTAAATGATTGCAGGAGTAACACCTGTGATTGAAATGCTGATTGAACAAGGTATCTTAAAAGAGATTCTAGGAAGTCCATGCAATTCACCTATTATGGGAATTCGCAAACCGAATGGTAAATACAGAATGGTGCAGGATTTACGTAAAACTAATCAGATAGTAATACCCTGTCGTCCGATAGTGCCAAATCCAGCTGTGATTCTTTATCAAATTCCTTGTGAAGCAGAATGGTTTTCAGTGATTGATCTATGTCAAGCATTTTTCTCAACACCTTTGCATCCGGATAGCCAATACTTCTTTGCGTTCCGGTTCGGAAACCTTGTTTTGGCATTGTGCCGAATTCCTCATGGGTATACAGAGAACCCCTCAGTCTTCAATCAAATATTTAAGAAATGTTTAGAAACACTAGTAATGCCTGAAAATTCAGTCCTTGTCAATATATAGATGATTTGTTGGTCGCATCAAAGACAAAGGAAGCTTGTGTGACAGATACGATTACCTTATTAAACCAGTTGGGAGAAGGTGGGCATAAAGTGTCACCAGCAAAATTACAATTCTGGTTCTTTACTTGGGTCATAAAATTGAGAAAGGAATGAGAAAAGTGTCTCAAGATCGGATCAATGCTATTATGCAAATGAATCCACTGAAAACGCAAAAAGAAGTTTGAATGTTTCTGGGAATGGTTGGATATTGCAGGCAGTGGATCATTAGTTTTTCACTGATAGCCAAGTCATTACAAAGACTGGCGCATAAAGACGTGTCAGATCCTATACATCTTGATGATGAATGCATGAAAGCATTTCTTGAATTACGAGACAGTTTGTGTCGAGCACCCGCATTAGGAATGCCAGATTTCAATAAGGATTTTGCATTGTTCTGCAGTGAACGTGACGGATGTGCACTTTCAGTTCTAACGCAAATGCATGGAACAGCACGCCGTCCAGTGGCATATTTTTCAGACACCCTTGACCCCGTGGCTGCAGCTTTACCAGGTTTTTTGAAAGCGGTTGCTGCTACTTGTATGAGTCTGGAACTAAGTGAAACGATTGTAATGAGACATCCGTTGAAAGTGTATGTTCCTCATTCGGTTGAGATTTTGTTAACATGAACTCGCACACAGCATCCTACAAACAGTTGGTTAACGAAATATGAACAAGTGATATTGGGAGCTGAAAACGTGACAGTGACAAGATGTACGAATCTAAATCCAGCTACTTTGTTGCCGATTCCAAGCTGTGAAGTGGTGGTGGATGAAGCAGATCATGATTGTCTGGATGTTACTGAGTTGTGTACAAAACCAAGACCTGATATACAAGATACACCATTGCCTGAATCTGATCTTGTATTGTTTGTGGATGGATCGTGCTTGAGAGATACAGAAGGCACCTTGCGAGCTGCATATGCGATTTGCACAGTGGCGAGTGTCATTAAAGCATCGTGGTTGAAAGTAGTGAGTTCAGCTCAGGTAGCGGATTTAGTTGCACTGACCAGAGCATGTTGCCTTACAAAGCAAATGCGAGTAATCATATTTACTAATAGTCAATATGGTTTTGGGGTTGTCCATGATTTTGGGCAGTTGTGGTCTCAACGTGGATTTTTGACATTTTCGGGTTCACCAATATGAAACGGAGAGTGTGCAAAAAATCTATTGATGGCACTACAATTGCCAGCACAAATTGGGGTGGTGAAATGTTCAGCACACAAATCTGGATGTGATTACATCACTGTGCGCAACAGATATGCGGGGGAAATTGCAAGATGTTGTGCTTTAAATTCACATACAATCAATGGGGAACATTTGAAAGAACGATCGGATCAAGCATAATGCAAAATAATGTTCTCATCTGTTGAAACATGGGAAGAGGTTAGAGAATTACAAGATGCAGCTAGTGATGCAGAAAGAGATGGGTGGATCAAAGCAGGATGTACACACAGGGCAGATAATGAAGTGTGGATTTACACTGATGGAAGACCAATATTGCCAGATAGCATGTTGTTCCAGAGGGCACGAGTTTATCATGGACCTACACATGTGGATAGAGATGCTATGATTAGACTTTTTAAACAAACTTGGTTTAATCCCAAGTTTAGAGTCACTGCAGAAAGTCTCAGTCAAAGACGTACCATTTGCCAACAACAGAATGCAGGGAGGCAGACAGTTGTCAGTTTGGGTCGAATTGGGAAAGCAGCAGGTCCATTTACGCGTATGCAGGTTGACTTTATTGACATGCCTTCTTGCCATGGTTTAAAACATGTACTAGTGATTGTGTGTCTGTTTTCTCATTGGATTGAGGCATATCCAACAAGACATAATGACAGACTAACTGTGGCTCAATTGCTTCTCAGAGAGATAATTCCTAGGTTTGGATTTCCAGTCTCATTAGAATCTGTTAGAGGAACTCATTTCAATAATGAGATAATTCGAATGATTTGTGCAGCATTACAAATTGAGCAGAAATTGCACTGTGCATATGGATCTGAGGCATCTGGAGTTGTTGAGCAGGTCAACGGCACAATAAAGTCAAGACTGGCTAAAGTCTGTGCATCCACAACACTA
Source organism: Calotriton arnoldi (assembly GCA_963921515.1). Lineage (NCBI taxonomy): Eukaryota > Metazoa > Chordata > Amphibia > Caudata > Salamandridae > Calotriton > Calotriton arnoldi. Next base: position 52,530 of record CAWUFW010002061.1, read on the forward strand.
AAATGGCCTGATGCATTACCTTTGGTATTGATGAATTTGAGAAGTATTCCAGACAGAAGAACTAGACTATATCCACACGAGATTGGGATGGGAAGGGCTATGAGACAGCCAACAGCCCCAGCAAATCAACTTGTGAACATAACTGACGATTTAGTGCTCGATCATTGCAAAGGATTGGCTGATGTAGTGCGTTCCGTGTCTCCCCAGGTTGGAGAAGTCGCAACTACAGTTCAACAAGAACCAGCACATGATTTGAGCCCTGGTGAGTGGGTGCTCATCAAGAAGCATGTGAGGAAGTCTTGTTTGGAACCTCATTAGCGTGGGCCATATCAAGTGATTCTTGTGACACCAACAGCAGTTAAATGTGGTGGACTGCCTAACTGGATTTATGCAAGTCGAGTCCTATGTCCACTTGAAAGCACAGAGTCAGTTGAAGGTGAAGAGAGAGAAAGAAGATAACCAGAACAGACTGAGAATCAAGTAGAGTGGGCACAAACTACTGGGTCTCATAACACTCATTGCTGATGCTGAAAGAGAGTTGATCCCTGAAAGAGACGGAGAAAAAGAAAGAAGGGAATCAGCTAAAAGAAGCCGTGAATCAAATGAAGTAGACAGCGTTTCTGGAAAAAGAATAAGAAATGGTGATAAATGGCATGAAGGAGTAAAGAAAGTGAAATATACCTTAAATAAGAAAATTTCAGAGACTGTGATTGAAATCACTAGCCAATCTGAACAAAGTGAGACTGAAAAAGACGAAAATACAGTGCGCAGAAAAAAAGAATAAAAATCCCAAATAAAAAATACACAACACCTGAATGGACATATTTGGCTGTAGCAACAAAAGATTGGGAAAAAGAATTCATCGAGTTTTGTTCCAAAGACAACTCATCATATGAGCCACCCTAAATGAACTGTGCATAAGAAAAGTGGTGCAGAAAAAGAGAGGAGATTTGAAAATAAGGCCATTATCAGAGGCTAGGCTCAGAAAGTGTGTGGTACACAGCTTATGCCTTGCTAAATTTACTAAATTTATTTTTTATTTTTTTTAACCAAATTTAAGATGGATAAAACTGAGACTGGTAATCAAAACCAAGGTTTATTTAGGCGGAGGAGTTTTAACGCTTGCCTTATATGTGTTCTTTTAATGCTGTTTGTTTGGTTAATACTAATTTTAGTAGTACCTTACTTTATGTATTCTACTAATGCAAATTCATCTAATAATTATGTGAATGTGCAGAAAAACACTGTGCCTCGGCACTCCTAATGTCCCTATTTTAGTCTTCAGCCAGTAAGCAATAATCCTCAAAATAACCATAAAGCTGCTCACAAAAAATATATATCAATCTTAATAAATTGTTTCAAGAATTTTTTTGGGATCATTACAAGAAAATTTTTAATTGTCCAACGTCAATGCTCCCCTTTGCAATCAACAATCATATTTCAATGATTATGTATGTCAGTCCAGCATAGTAACACAAATAATATTTGAACAGATGAAAATCATGTTCTTGATGTTTCCTCGGTGTCAAAGGATGATGGCAGCCGACACGTGTTTCGTTACTTACTGTAACTTCTTCAAGGCTGCAAACAATTTCAAAATATACATAAGTGTCACAGTCAATTTAAATTAAGCCTCCTTTGTTGCCCCAACAACAAGAAAGTTTCATCGTGCAAAGTAAAAAAGACGAGGAAAAACATGAAGCATCTCAAGACTACAAAACACCAGTGTGCATACGAAAACGAAGGCCAAAGAAATAAAAACATAAGAAAAGTAAAGGAAAGATACCAATGAAATCAGTGAAACCAACGACATGCGTTTGTGTCGCTCATAGTGACAAACCTAATATGTGAGTATAGAAGATGAACACCATCTGGCAAAACAATTTCCAAGAAATTCATACACCCATTCTGTGAAAACCTCCACACTTAGAAAACTCCAAAATTGGATAGAAAAATCTACCTTCAGTTCTTAAGCTCTCCCGCTATTCTACGTAAGGAACAGCATATCAAATTTATAAAAAGAGTTCAAGGAATCCTATAAACAAGGATAAAATCAAGAGTAATAAATATCCATACTACGACTTTTCAACTAAGATATTTCAATTCCTTATTCAAAAAGTAATAACCTCCTTATTTAAAAAGCATCGGGATTTCAAGAAGTCGTTTGACAGATCCACGTGAGAATCAAATTGTTCCCAAGAGGGGTTCCTGGAAAAATATGTCCAGATCCCAGATCCAAAGTTCAATCTATATAAACGAGCCACTGGCATTATATTAAAAGAAACAAGACATTTTTTTTAAATTACTGATTACATTATGAAGAGCGGAAATCATAAATTATATGATCCTCACTACTATGTATTTATGTGAGTTACCTGTTGTAAGAGTAGTTGTCACGCCTAACGCGGGAAAGACGTGTCTATGTTCAGACAACAAACTTATTTGGACGGCACCTTAAATCCTCAAAACAAAAAATAAGTAATATTATTATTTGTGACAATATTGTTAAAGCAGACTAAAAGGGTCAGGTTCTTGATTGTATTTCTGAACTCAACATAAGTTCAAACTATCACAGCATGGGTTATTAATGCATGTTAATAATGATCTTCATCCAAAATCTTTTCTATGTTGAATATCCATGGACGTTATTCAACCACTAAACTGCCTTTTCAATAAGTCCATTAAGTCGTTTTTGGACAGAATGTACCCTAAATATAAGATTTCTTATGAAAATCTATCGAAGCACAACAGTCTATTGGGGCATACAAAAACATCCCCCCCGAATATTAATAAACATTATCCACGTTACCCAGGACCTGATTAAACAGACTCACATGAGTTAAAACTTAGTAGAAGTACCGGAATGATTCATAATCTTTGCAGAAAAACGAAGTTCTAGGCACTAAGCATGCTTGCAGCAAAATTAAAACAAGTGCATCGACTTACTCGCACTGTTTAAAAGTAAAGTGCACAAGGGCTGTGATATGCCCCTAAGGAAAAAAAGAAACACAAACAACAATATTAAAAACACTCGACAAATAAGTCTGTCTGATAGCGGACTGCATTCAAAAGACACAGACGCTAGACCCCAGATTACTGACCTAGTCCTTGGCGATCCCGCCGTATGTTTCTCCGTCCAGTCCGGTCCCGCAAAGAAAAGTATCGACAATTCGCCATTTTTTTCCTGGCGATTTAAATATCATCCACTCTCTGTGCACATGACCAGGGGCGGTGTCTACGTATGAGAGGCACCTGGTCCCAAAGTACTAAAAATAGAAAAAGGGATTCCAAGCCGTAGCTCCCAATGCTAGGGTGCCAGCCATATTGAAAGGGTGTCATGTACGTAAGAGTGTGATTACCCTTGGGGTTTAAAAATAACATGGTTTGTTTCGAAAATATCAAACCATGTGAATACTCGTTCCCCATCCCATTATGCCATTATGGACACTCCGTGTACCTAAAAGATCATAACAAGAGCTGCACCAGTTGTCATCTCGCTTATACGGCGGTCATATTTGAGAAAGTAGAAAGTGATGAGAAGATCTGGACACGAGTTAATACGGTATTCTCGTGTTAAGATCATTAACAAACCGTCTGATTCTAGAAGTTTTCAACTTCAAATCTATTCTCCCATTTATCGATGTTAAAATTTAAGAGTAAGAAAAGTCCGAAAACCAACCACCATATATTAGTAGCAGTAGAAGTTAGAGTAAAAGAACAAATGTGACTTAATAATCACGAAGCACAATGTCATAGTGTAAGTACACGGCAACTTGTCTCTTATATAAATAAATTATTGTAACCTTCAGTATATTGCATTATTTACAGTTCCAGCCATTAATGAGCAAATAACTCACATTCGCTAATTTTGACATCATATATAAATTTACAGGAGAACAGTACACATAAATATGTTGATATCATTTAAATATCATCCACTAAGAACCACATATATTTTTATATTTTTGGGTTCAGCAAAACTCAAAACATTGAATACCTACGGCAATCGGAAGGTAGCTAAAAAACAATTATTGCTACGCTGGTCAACATATTGCAAAAGATGTTATCTTACTCTTAAAGAAACAGTAATATAAAATTAATTAACATAGATCTGAAGCACAAATAATCAGGAAGAAAGAAAACACATCTTAGTCATTCAGTCAGTAAGAAATACATGTAATTCTTTGTCAATGTTCAATCCCTTTTCCACAGCTCGGAGGCGTAAAATCCATTGGGACTCAGCTCTCCTAAGTGCCAAAGTCCTATCACCTCCCCTCGAATCACATCGTGCTTGTGCGATTCCATGGAAACTAATACTTGTCATAGTCATCCTCGGATGATTGGTGTTAAAGTGTACAGCCAAAGGGTAACTCGCATCATTATTGCGGATAGCCCTCATATGTTCCTGTATCCTTTCCTTCAAGGGCCGTATAGAGCTTCCAACATAAATTAGTCCGCATTGACATCTTATGCAGTACACAACAAATTTGGTGTTGCAATTGATGAAGTCTAGGATCTTATAGGTAGTTGTGGTGTTATAGCTAAACTCCTGCATTTTGTTACAGGCATATGGACACATATTGCAATGGGCACACTTATACGAACCCTTTGGTTTGTCTGGTAACCATGTAGCGATTGGAGGCTTAGGAGGTAAATAACTTCAACAGAGAATGTCTCTAAGTGTTTTTCCTTTCCTATGTACTATCCTAGGTCTTCTCGAGATGTACTTTTCCAATGACTTGTCTAAATTAAGAAGATGCCAGTGTTTAGACAAAATCTTATAAATAGAATGACTCTGGGTGTTGTATCCTGTGACAAAACTCAATTTGTCCTCCTGTTTGAAGTTGGCTCTGTGTTTCTTTCTTAATAAAGTCTACCTTGTCGTTTTAATGATTTTTTTCTTAGATTTGTTGAGAACCCTAGGAGAATACCCCTGCATTTGAAACGCTCCTGTAGATTATCTAGTTCTTGAAGAAAAATTGAATCCTCACTACAATTCCTCCTTATTCTCGTCATTTCCCCTAAGGGGATTGCATTTATCTGTGTAATGGGATGGGCACTAGAGGCATGTAAGATGGCATTACATGCTGTGGGTTTTCTGTATAATCTGGACATGATTTTATTTTCCTTAGAATATATCACCACATCCAAAAACTCAATTTCTATTTTGCTGTAATTTGCGGTGAATTTCAAATTGTAACTATTGTTGTTAAGATAGTTTGTTAAAGCAGCAAATTCTACATCATTACCTGCCCAAATGATAAAGATGTCGTCTATAAAATGACCCCAATACACTAAGGGGCCGATTCCGATTCGGGCCGGAAAACTTACCGACCGACTCGGAGCCGGAATAAATACCGACCAACACGTACCGGTGCAGCCCGACCCGCAAAGTACGATGAAAAGCGTGCTAAATCCGACCGACTCGTACAGAACACAAGCCGACCGACCGAGCCGCGCGGAAAACAGCCATCCGGCCGGAAAAGCACGCGAAACGAACTGACCGACATGCACCAGGATGAATCCCGAACGAAACGTACCCGCGAACGTTGACCCGCCAAGTACGATGCAACGCGTGGAAAACACGACCGAGTCGCACGGAGCCCAAGCCGCACGACCGACACGCATTCAAAACTGCGAGCCGAAGCAAACCAAAACCCCGCGACCGACGCGTACGCAGCACAGAAAACAGCACAAACACAGCGTGAACGAATAGGAGAGGCTTGCACGAGACAACTGGAGGGTCCGACTCGGTCACAAGAACGTCTCCTACATGCACAAAAAAAACCAAGGGAAAAAAAGACACAAAAAAAGGCCAAACAAGCTATCACAAAGCAAATAAATACTGGGGGGGGAAACATGGAATAAAGACACACCCACAACTCCACCCATATAAAGGACACAAATCCCTACCATGATCCTTTGCAAATTCTAATTACCTGCCAGCACTCAACACCAACAGACAGCAACCACACACACACTCACAGCTCATCCATCACACAAGCCACACACCATCAGCACCACAACAAATAGCACCCTCACATACACCCAGCAAAACACACACTCACACACCCTCACTTGCACACCAACACACACATCACTCACCAGCACCACCCAACACCATGCCCCCAAAGAAGAATCACAAGTTCCTAGATAGTGAATTGGAAGTCCTGGTAGATGAGATCCTCAGGGTAGAGCCTCAGCTGTTTGGCACATTGGTCCAACAGACACCCATGTCGCAGAAAACCAAGATGTGGGAGAGGATCGTCGACAGGGTGAACGCACAATCACCATGTTTGCGCACAAAGGTAGACATCCAGAACAGGTGGTATGACGTGCGCAGGAGGGTCAAGGAGCTGTTGAAGAAGGACTACATCTTGAGCCAACGCACCGGCAGTGGCCCTCCTGCCAAACCAGTATACCTCAGGCCCTGGGAGGAGAAGGTGCGGGCCATCCTACCACCAGTGAGCGTCTATGGACTAGAAAACATCCCAGAGCCTGGTGAGTACACAACTAATGTACACAATATTGTGCCACAATACACACACATCACTGTCAAGGGGAGAGTCAAACCATGCACCCTTAGCAAATACACACCAACCAAAACAGATCATCCCAAAATGTGTATGTCAGCCAGATAAACACAATACATGCCAGCTCATAGTGAAATGTAACTGTGTCATGACATGTACAAACCTAACAACAAATACAGCAAGGCAGTGGCACAAATATAACCAACAAACACAGTCAGACATGTAGCCACCACCACAACACCACCTCACAGGAAGCTCACTGAAAGGAAGGAATACTGTGTATGCTGGGCAAGTCAGTGCAGCCAATAGCAACATGGGAGTCGTAGTCACAGAAATTGCCCACCCTCACAATGCGCACATCAACACCACCATGAACCATGCACACATCACAGGCAGTGCAAAACAACTGACAAGATGGCTGACACTGGCTACTGCTGTGGGGAGCACAAGGCCCTGCTGGCAACTGTGCACCAACAAACAGCACAACACCACTGCCTGACATCCTGAAAGCCAACTTGCACTCTCTGCAATGCAAGCACGTTGCATGGTGGGATATCTGTCTGGGTGGGAAGGAGGACTCACAGCACTGACCATAGTTACAAGCAGCTCACCTCACACACCCCCTCAACACAAACTCCACATAACCCACCTGGGAGAATGCAATGCCTCACATACCAATCAAATATCCCACAAAGAACCACAACCCTGGGTCGTGCAGTGTGAAGCACAGGGACACACATGGGACTTGTAGCAAAACAAACCCCAGGATAACACTGCCAGCCATCTTGTCAGCACAGGCACACAACCCCACAGGGAAGCTGAGTCAAAAGGAAGGAAGCATGGGCATGCTGGGAAGGGGGGTGGAGGCAAAAGCATGATGGGAGTGGTAGTCACAGCCCAACATCCCCCACCCACATGGCCCAGCAAGAACACACCCAAGCATGCACACCTCACAGGCAGTCAAAAGCCACTTCAAAGATGTCTGACACTGGTGCTCTGTTGTGGGGAGCACAAGGCCATGCTGGGAACTGGCCAACAACCAACAGCAGGACACCACTGTCAGCCATCTTGCCATTGCTGACACACCCACACACAGTGAAGTACACTCAAAAGGAAGGAAGTATGGGCATGCTGGGAAGGGGGGTGGAGGCAATAGCATGATGGGAGTGGTAGTCACAGCTCAACATCCCCCCCCACACATGGCCCAGCAAGCTCACACTGAAGCATGCACACCTCACAGAGAGTGGAAAGCCCCATCAAAGATGTCTGACACTGCTGATCTGTTGTGGGGAGCACAAGGCCATGCTGGGAACTGGCCAACAACCAACAGCAGGACACCACTGTCAGCCATCTTGCCATTGCTGTCACACCCACACACAGTGAAGTACACTCAAAAGGAAGGAAGTATGGGCAAGCTGGGAAGGGGGGTGGAGGCAATAGCATGATGGGAGTGGTAGTCACAGCTCAACATCCCCCCCACACATGGCCCAGCAAGCTCACACTGAAGCATGCACACCTCACAGAGAGTGTAAAGCCCCATCAAAGATGTCTGACACTGGTGCTCTGTTGTGGGGAGCACAAGGCCATGCTGGGAACTGGACAACAACCAACAGCAGGACACCACTGTCAGCCATCTTGCCATTGCTGTCACACCCACACACAGTGAAGTACACTCAAAAGGAAGGAAGTATGGGCATGCTGGGAAGGGGGGTGCAGGCAATAGCATGATGGCAGTGGTAGTCACAGATATTGGTCAGCCTCACAATTGGCCCATCAACACCACCCTGAACCATGCTCACATCACAGGGAGTGGAAAAGGACTCACAAGATGGCTGACACTGGGTACTGCTGTGGGGAGCACAAGGCCCTGCTGGCAACTGTGCACCAACCAACATCAGGACACCACTGACTGACATCCTGAAAGACAACTTGCACTCCCTGCAATGGAAGCACGTCCCATGGTGGGATATCTGGCTGGGTGGGAAGGAGGACTCACAGCACTGACCATAGTCACCAGTAGCTCCACCGACACACCCCCCTAACATAAACTACACACAACTCACCTGGGAGAAAGCATTGCCTCACACACCAATCAAATATCCCACAAAGAACCACAACCCTGGGTCATGCAGTGTGAAGCACAGGGACACACATGGGACTTGTAGCAAAACAAACCCCAGGATAACACTGTCAGCCATCTTGTCAGCACAGGCACACAACCCCACAGGGAAGCTGAGTCAAAAGGAAGGAAGCATGGGCATGCTGGGAAGGGGGGTGGAGGCAATAGCATGATGGGAGTGGGAGTCACAGCTCAACATCCCCCCCCCCATGGCCCAGCAAGCTCACACTGAAGCATGCACACCTCACAGAGAGTGTAAGGCCCATCAAAGATGTCTGACACTGGTGCTCTGTTGTGGGGAGCACAAGGCCATGCTGGGAACTGGACAACAACCAACAGCAGGACACCACTGTCAGCCATCTTGCCATTGCTGTCACACCCACACACAGTGAAGTACACTCAAAAGGAAGGAAGTATGGGCATGCTGGGAAGGGGGGTGGAGGCAATAGCATGATGGGAGTGGGAGTCACAGCTCAACATCCCCCCCCATGGCCCAGCAAGCTCACACTGAAGCATGCACACCTCACAGAGAGTGTAAAGCCCCATCAAAGATGTCTGACACTGGTGCTCTGTTGTGGGGAGCACAAGGCCATGCTGGGAACTGGACAACAACCAACAGCAGGACACCACTGTCAGCCATCTTGCCATTGCTGTCACACCCACACACAGTGAAGTACATTCAAAAGGAAGGAAGTATGGGCATGCTGGGAAGGGGGGTGGAGGCAATAGCATGATGGGAGTGGTAGTCACAGATATTGGTCAGCCTCACAATTGGCCCATCAACACCACCCTGAACCATGCACACATCACAAGGAGTGGAAAACAACTGACAAGATGGCTGACACTGGCTACTGCTGTGGGGAGCACAAGGCCCTGCTGGCAACTGTGCACCAACCAACAGCAGGACACCACTGACTGACATCCTGAAAGACAAATTGCACTCCCTGCAATGGAAGCAAGTTCCATGGTGGGATATCTGGCTGGGTGGGAAGGAGGGCCGGATGTCAACCCAATACAACCAATGCAGACCATGTACACACCCCAACATTCACATGGAAATGCCCAAATAATGCAGGACAATGTGCTACACCACTATCAACCCCTGACTGTGACAACTTAGGACAATGCAATGTACAGGCTCGCATCCAGAGGCACAGTCACAACTGTCAGGTGTGTCAACCATTGATGCCTGCAGAAACATAACATACATTGTGTGTGTCTCCCTAAAACAGGTGATGATGGGGACACAGCAGCAGACGCTGAGGAGTCCCCGTCCCAGGCTCAAGAGGATACGGAGCTCACTGGTGTGGAACAGCCACTGCCCTCCTCGGATGAAGAAGACCAACCTGGCACCTCCGGAGCAAGTCATCATGCAGCACCAGCAGGTCCACCAGCTGCACCCCCTGCACCCACCCCTCCAACGACTGTCAACACACATACCACCCCTGCCGACATGGAAAGACCAAGGAGCACCACCAGCACAGGGACCCTGGACCAACGTGGGGCCATGGACACCAACACCACCAACAACCCCCAAGGGGGCCCAGGGTCACCTGTGCGTGCCACCTCAGGTACTGCACGTGTTGCCAGGGGTGGTGGGAGGGGTGGGAGACACAGGTCACTGATCGCAGAGGGGTCTGGACTGCATGATGACCCACAACTGGCACGCATAGCCGATGCGTACCAGTCCAGCACCGGAGAGCTCAGCCAGGTAGTGGGGCTCCTCAGGGACATTAAACAGCAGCAGGCTGCCCATCATGCCCGCTTGGACTCACACATGTCCTGCGTGGAGTCCAAGTGGGACACACTGCAAGAGATGACGGCGGTGCATAGGGACATACTACAATGCCTCCGCCAGATGAGCAGCAACCAGTCAACACCTCCCTGTGTGCCCACAACATCTGCTGCTGAAACAACTGCAACTGCCACAGGGAGGGAGGATGACTCTGGCGGAGAGTCCCCTGCACCGCAGCAGCCTGCACTTGAGGGTCCCCCCCCCAAAGAAGAGGGGCCGTCCGAGGAGGGGCAAGTGAGAGGCCGATGGCCATGTGCAACCCCCAGGCAGCCTAAACCTGTTCTGGATAATCACCTTTGTGCGCAAACTGTTCACCCTGTTGACTGCAACACAACTCTCCCACATGACATGGGGAGCTCAAGTTGGACCAATGTCTTAGATGACTGTGCACTTTACTCTGGACATTTCTGCTACCAGGACTTCCAAATCATCTAGGAACTTTGGATTACAATCACAATGTACAGCACCCACCATCCTGTGCACTATACTCACACATGTATGTCAATAAACTCACTAATACACCATACTTGCCTCTGTTGTGATTCCTACGTTGTCTCTGAAGTGGCGATGATGATCTGGGAAATGACACTGTGCATGCTAACTGCTACAGCAAGTACAACACCGGCATGTGAGTCATGGCGACGTCACACATATGAGGGAGGCACACCACCAGGGCTACACAACACATGCACACCATGGCCATCTGACTCATCGCCTACACTGATGTTGCCAGGAAATACGTTGCATTGCACAGACCCAACACCTATTCACAGTCTGTGTTAACTAGCCCACTGGTGCAGTAAGCAAATGTCAGTCAGATGTGTGACCACAGACAACGCACATCACAAAGTGAAGCACAGGTTTATTACACATTTGCAACATGTTGTAACCACCACAGATGCAAGGTAATCCCACCTGGCAGCGGGCACACAGTCAACAAGTGTAGAAGGAAGGAAGTCCATGGGTGTGGTGCACATCACCTGTAGGGACACGACAGCTACCACCCTGGAAGTCGAATCACGGTGTCGGGGATCACAGTTGACCAAACGACTCTGAAAGTACCCTGTGAAGGACAGAAATGACACACAGTCAAAAGCACTGAAGAACAGGACAGAACTGCAATACTCATGCCCAATACATGTCACAAGATACCCACCCAGAACCAAGTTAGCATGTCAACACTGTTGGGGAGTACAGACTACCTGTAAGGACACATCGCTACACGCATACAGTCATGTAGCACATGCACACACTCAAACAGCACCAGAGCACCACCAACACATATCATGCAAACTCACATCAGTTACATGACATCTCTGGATACTTACATTCAGCTGAAGAAGTTGGTGATGAGCTGTGTGCGGACATCACCATCATCATCATCATCATCACTGGCATCGTGGTCCAGGCCAGGATCCTCCACAGGTGGCGGACGTTGATCATCGTCATCCAGGATGAGAGGCAACTCCTTCCGCACTGCCAGGTTGTGTAGCATGCAGCAGACGATGACAATCTTGCACACCTTTGCCGGGGCATATGGGAGGGACCCTCCTGTCTTGTCCAGGCAGCGGAAGCGGCTCTTCAGGAGACCAAATGTCCGCTCAATAACTCTCCTCGTCCGACCATGTGCCTCATTGTAGCGCATCTGGGCTGGTGTCACAGGGTTCCTGAGGGGCGTCAGCAACCACGGCATGTTGGGATATCCGGAGTCACCTACATACAGACAATTGCACATTAGCTGAGTTGGAAAAGAGGGTGGGACACTACATTGCAGAACACACACAATGGTACAAAGTCAGTACACACCAACAAGCCAGGCACGCTGGTTCCGCATCTGTGACATCATCCTCGGGATGCGACTACTCCTCATCACGTAGGCATCGTGTGCAGAACCGGGGAAACGGGCACACACGTGTGTGATGGTCATATCTGCAAGACAGACCACCAGTGCATTGACCGAGTGGTAGTGGTTGCGGTTCCTGTATGCCTGCTCCTGGGCCTGTGGTGGTACCAAAGCCACATGTGTCCCATCAATGGAGCCAATGACATGCGGCATCCTCCCCAGGGCATAGAAGTCACTCTTCACGCCAGTCAGTTGCTGGAGTCTAGGGAAATAGATGTACTGGTTCAGGTATATCAACATAGCCTCCAATACATCGCGGAGCACACGGCTGAACATGGTCTGTGACATCCCACCAGCAGTCGCCAGAGTGTGTTGAAAGGTACCGGTGGCAAAGAAGTGTAGGGCTGCCATCACCTTCACCTTGGGGGTCAGCGCTGTAGGATACGGCCGGCCAGGTTGCAGGTGTGGTGCCAAGCGCACTGCCAAATCATCAATCAGCTGCCTGGTGAAGCGGTACCTTCGGATGCTGTCACGTTCCACCATCGTTGCCAGGTCAGGGAATGGTCTATGGACAGCTGGTGCCCTGCAGTGCATAGGTGAAGAAAGAAAGATTGTCAGTCACCCCACATATGTGGCATTGAACACACTCAATATCACATGATACATCATTATGAGGCACAAGTACATGATGTGTGCAGTTCCGTAAGGACATGTATGGCACATACATGGCCAACATCCAACAACACAGTTCAACAAGTGGCATCAATAAGTCCCAGGTTGTGCCATTGGGTATCATGAGGACGTGTCACATTTCCCATCTCCTGCTGCCATGTTACAAACACACCCCAGAGTGACATGTGAGGACAGATGTGCCCCAGGCATCACAGCCCAACGACAGGTAGATTCCCAGGGACCCTGTATTGCCACATGGACACTGGCATGACATGGCGTATCATGTATACACCACAGCAAAACAACCATGACCCCCACAGGTAGTGGTCCCTGTTGCCTCGGCAGGACAGACATGGACGTCTGTGACACACACACGCACAACATCAAAGTCCATGCACAAACAACGTGGATGTGGAGACTGTCTCCCATTGGGCACATGAAATCAGAGACATTGTAAACACAACATGCACACAGACTGCGGAGGACCATCAATATTGTGCCAATGGGTCAGCCTGGGTTAAACATACCGTCCCACATGGGACTCAGGGGGCATGTGACATGACATACACATACACCACCGTGAAATGTGACCATGCCACATGCTCAGATATGAACAGTTGCACATCACAGTGTTCATGTACACGAAACACCAAGGATACTGTCCCCATGAACACATGCACAGCCTGGGGGTGGCTGCCCCAAGTGACACCCACAGAACAACATGTTCACCCCCATACACGGAATAGGTAATGCAGCCTTACATGCCTTAGGATACAGTTTGGACAGGCTGTGGTGTTGTAGGTGTGCCCCTCACTCCCTGGGAAGTATATGTGGCTGGCATATGTTCACCTGTGACAGGCATGGTGACATATGCCAGTGACATGTACAGGGACGCGTTGGACAGCAATGGACCGATCGGTGCGCACACATTGGCCATTGCATTCAATGTGTGCTGGTACGCTTTGTATTCGCAATACGCGTTGGACAGCAATGGACCGATCGGTGCGCACACATTGGCCATTGCATTCAATGTGTGCTGGTATGCGTTGTATTCGCAATACGCGTTGGACAGCAATGGACCGATCGGTGCGCACACATTGGCCATTGCATTCAATGTGTGCGGGTACGCGTTGTATCCCGGGTACGCCTTGAACAGCAATGGACCGATCGGTGTGCCCGGCCGGCCCATTGCAATCAATGTGTGCGGGTACGCGTTGTATCCCGGGTACGCGTTGAACAGCAATGGACCGATCGGTGTGCCCGGCCGGCCCATTGCAATCAATGTGTGCGGGTACGCATTGTATCCCGGGTACGCGTTGAACAGCAATGGACTGATCGGTGTGCCCGGCCGGCCCATTGCAATCAATGTGTGCGGGTACGCGTTGTATCCCGGGTACGCGTTGAACAGCAATGGACCGATCGGTGTGCCCGGCCGGCCCATTGCAATCAATGTGTGCAGGTACGCGTTGTATCCCGGGTACGCGTTGAACAGCAATGGACCGATCGGTGTGCCCGGCCGGCCCATTGCAATCAATGTGTGCGGGTACGCGTTGTATCCCGGGTACGCGTTGAACAGCAATGGACCTATCGGTGTGCACCCATTGGCTATGGCCTGGCCTGGCAACGGACGCGTTTTCAAATTTTGAACGAGTCTGATGCTGGAAATTCAGTTGGTCACCCACAACAATGTTGCAAATTCATGGGTGTCATGAAGTTGAACTTTTGAAGGATGCTGTGGGCGTGTGTAAGTGGTGCAATTCCATGGATTGGCCAGATTCAGAATATGCTAACTACTTGGACCTATCACTTTGGACACATGGGACAGTAACTGCCTCTGCAGCACACATATAATGCTGGCTGTTCCCCTGAGAGCTCACTTGCCTGCACTACATGCTCCAGGACGACATCTGCCACCACCACTGCTGCTGAATCTGCACCCTCTGGACCCTGCAATGGCACGTACTGTGGAGAGAGCCCCAGCCTTCAGCACTGAGGAGAACCAGGCCCTTCTGGACAGCCTCCTTCCACAGTACAGCAAGCTGTATGGGAAAGCAGGGGAGCAGGTGAGTGTTCTGTCCACTGCCTTCCTAGATGTGCATGTTGTCTGACTAGCAAGGCTAACAGTCTGCACGCCACTGGCTAGCAGGCTCACTGAGTAGTTGTCACCCCCCATAGTGTGTAGTTACATGCACTGGACAGGTATAGTGCAGTGACAGTGCATTTAAACAAGGTTTTACTTCCCAAGCAATGATACCATGTAGTTACTGCTGGCATACTGTCCATGGCCATCTTTGCACTGCCTATGTACATCATGTGCCCCTGTGATTGAGACATGTATACACAACTGTGTAATGCACGGATATGTTGCATGTGTAGTAATAGCATTCTCACTTTGTCATCCTCACAGGTTGATGCCCACCAGAAGCAGAAGATATGGCTGACCATCGTCCGGGCAGTGAGATCCGTGGGGGACTACAAGCGCCGGATCCGCAACTGCCAGAAGAGGTGGCAGGACCTTCGGGGCTGGACCCGGAGGATCGCACGGGTCCAGCTGAAGCTGTCGTCTCCTCGCAGGAGGGGCGGACACCGGACCCTGACCCCCCACATGCTCAGGATCCTGGCGGTGGTCTTCCCTGATCTGGATGGGCAGCTGAAGGCCAGAGAGCAGCAAGGAGGGGGTGAGTCCATGACTGCATTGTGAACTTTGTCTGTCATGCTATGTGCCCTCCTCTGGCCTGGTTAAACTTCCACAGTACATCAGTCATGTGGTCCAGGACCCATGTCCCTCAATTGTGCACTGCCCACTCCTCATCTGACACCCAGGTGTGGCCCTTGCACTCAGGGAATTGTGTCACTTGGGTACTGTGTCCTTGCAGTTTGCTTGACTCAAGGTGGGGGACAGCATCTGTTCCCCTAACTCTGTCGTGGGCATCATGGGTGGGTCCATTGCTTACACAATGCCTGTGTTCTGACATGTAATCTGCGTGTCACTTTGATATGTGGTCCAATTGCTGAGCTGATCCACCACATGTGCCTGGGGTATCTGGCACACACCCATGCTGCGGGTGGGAACAATGTTTGGGCCCCTGGAGTGTGTATATTACGTGTGTCACACATACTTAGCCAGCTGCCTACTGTCCAGGGCTCATCCCTCATTCATGTGGGGCAGGACAGTCATGCCTACTCCAGGCCATACAATACACTCTGTACTCCCACTCCCGTGTATCAGCTGACACGTTGTGCTCAGTGATATGTCCCCTCAGGTGTCTGCCTCTGTGTCAGTGTGCTGTGGCTTCGTTGTCAGGACTGCTGGGGTGTTTCTCGGTTGGGGCTCAGCATGCCACCGGATCTGTGACCATAGGAGACGATACTTGTGTGACACATAGGTGTTTGAACACCTGACCGTGCAGACTGGGGTATGCGAATGTGAAGTCCATGCAGCTGTTTCCCATTCACAGCAGATTGTGAGGTGCCCAGGTTCAGAGGCTTGTGTTACAGGTCACCCATATGTCCAATCAGTATGACCTGGACAGATAAGGGTTCAGATGATGTGGTGTGTGGGGGATGTACATGTGCACTTGTTCAGCTCCAGGACTTGCATTCCCCATGACCTACTATTGTGACACAGTGCAGACTGTTGTGTGGCTGCCCTGCCCATGTAACTGGAGACAGTGATGTATGACTTAGCAGGCATGCCTGTGCCATGGCATGTGACTTCCTATGGGTGATCCTGCAGGGGAGTGACATGTGCTACATGCACACCATAGTGGCAATGGCTATCAGCACATGTGTGCATCATGGTGTCTGTTGCTGGTATGCATCACATGCTTTTCGTATATCTGACTCTGGGCATCACTTTCATCCGGGCACCTGTACTGACTCAGTGGCAAGAGTTGTGATATGTGCATGTTCACATGCTTCACCGTGTTCTCTGCACCGTCCAACTACTGTGTAGGTGGTGCATGTGTCCACACTGGGGTATTGCCAGCCAACGGACGCCAGACAGATGGGTGCAAGGCCAGGTGGGATGTGAGTGCCATGGTTGACGATCAGACTGACAATTGGCTTCTCCTATTCTGTTTGGGCAATTTTAGCAATGTCCAACTAAGGATGCCAGGCCTTGCTCTGTATTGTGCTGTACTTACTGTGGTGTGTGCGTTCGGTGCAGGTGACTGATGTCTGTCTGTTTCCCTATTGTTTGCAGATACATCCACGGCCACAGGAGGGGACATCTCCACGGACCAGGAGGAGCCGCAGAGCCAGACTGGGTCAACAGCCGAGGAGTGGTCGGAGGGACCCAGTGGCACGGAGGGCGAGGGGAGCCACACCGAGGAGTCCTCAGCACCATCCACCTCAGCTGAGGACCACAGCAGCTCGGAGGATGACTCCCTTATGGAGGCGGGTGTCAGCAGCCACCACACCCCAGCTAGTGTTGCTGTCCCCGCCACCACCACCACCACCGCCCTCCCATCGGCTCCCATTCCCGAGATCCATGGAGGCTCCCATGTTCGGGAGCGTGTCTCCTTCGGGCCAGGCACCGCACCCCCTGCCCCTGTGTCCCCTGCTTCCCTGAGTGAGGAGTCTGTGTACCTCCTTCGCCAGCTCCATGTAGGGCAGACAGCGATGCTGAGTGTCCTCCATGCCCACACCACTCTGTTGACTCAGCTGGTGTCGTTCATGGAGGGCATCTCATCGGGCATGTCTGCCCTACAGAGGGGCAATAGGTCCATGGACTCCTCCCTGACGGCAGCAGTGTCCCTCCTCCAACAGTCCCTCACCCCTCCTGCCTCTGCCCCATCCACACTCCCCAGCACCTTACCTGTCCCAAGCACACACACACCGGCACAGGCACACACCAGCACAGACACGAGCAGCACACACACACACACGCCACAGACAAGACGCACACGCACGCACAGTCAGGGGACTGAAACCACACTCACAGGGGATGGGGACCAGTCACACACACACGCATCCACGAGCACTGCGCAGTCCACAGTTGCCTCTCCCTCCAAAGCCCCCTCCGTTGCCTCACCTGCAACCCCAAAGACCCAGCGGCTCTTCCTCAGTGACCTCGGCCTCTTCCCCTCCGATCCAGCTGATACAGCATTCAGGGGGAAGAGGAAGTCCACCCACACGGAGCGGAGTGCCCCTCGCCACCGGACACCCTCCCCCAGGCGCAGACCGACTGACGCACCCATCCGCAAGTCCCCCCGGACCCGGAAGAGCAAGACCCCGCCGCCGCCCTGCAGCTCAGGCACCAAGTCTCCTTCCTCCATCCCTCAGGCCCCCACTCCACAGGTGCCCCCACCACACCCTGCCCCAGGTTCCCCCACCCACAGATACACCATCCCCAAAAGGATCAGGCCTTCTCCCCCTGCCACTTGCTCTTCCGGCCCCACACACCCCGCTGCGCTTGTCTGTGCCACTGGTGTGGAGACGGTGTCCTCCCCCTCTGTCCTGCCCACCTTACCTGATCCCCATTCTCCTCCCCTGGAGGTAGGCACTGCAGTGGAGTCCACTACCACCCTGTCTGACCTGGGCACTGCAGTGGGGAACCTGCCCACTCCATCTGCACGGTCCCCTGCAGTCTTGCCGGCACCCACACCATCAGAGTCATGCCCCCCACTTGTGCTGGCACACACCATGTCAGACACCTCCACTGCAGTTGTCAGTGGCTCTCCAGCACCCACCACCCCTTCCCTGCCTCCTTCTGGTGAGCCATGATCCTGTACCTGCGGTGCCTGGCCTGCCCCCCCGTATGCCCCTCCGAGGGGATTGTCCCTGGCTTACATCAGTGCAGGCATGCGTTGGGTGACATCTGCCACTGTCACCCTGTTTTGACTTTCAAGTTTGACTGGCCATTGGCCTTTGTTAACATTTGTGCTGGACATCAACTGTTAGACCCACATATGCTGAATAAAGCACCTTTCTGTTCTCTAGTGCTTTTGCTTCTGATGTACATGTTGTTGATGATGCTAACCATGCCCTTGCTGCAGTGATTGTGATATTTTGTCTCATTATAATGAAGTGTTACTGTGCAGGAACACATGTGGTCCAGGGGGAATGTGTCCTATCCTGTGGTGTATCCATGTCATCCTTAGCAGCATCTGAGGGTGTCATGTGTTCAATATTTGGCAATGGGATTTCCTACTTACATTAGCAATTTCACATCTGTGGCTTCCACCCCTGCACATCTGTTGTGCCTGCCATTGTTCAATTTGTCTACTTCCCTGACTGTGTGGCCATCTCCACTGGACATGCAGGTTTGGGCATCAATTGGGAAGGACTCATCTGTGTTGTCAGTGCAACATTGCTATACAAGTGTGTTGGATCAGTGCTGATGATTTCGTTGGCACTCCCATGACCAGGCTGATGTGACGGGAGCATTCATTTGGTGCTAATTGTTGAGTGTGTGACCAAGTGCTCAGCTGACATGATGGAGCCCTACTGAGGCAACATATTGCACAGCTTTCCTCACACAGGAGTGGAGTCCCCTCATGGCAGTGTGTACTCCTGTGACATTGCCTGCGCCCAAGGTGTGTGTTATATGAGCATGTCTGTGTGTTCACTTCCGTTTAGCTGTGCATGCTGGGATCCCTAGTGTTGTACCTGTTTGTGATGCTTGCTGAGTTGACCTATGTACCCCCCAAGTCTTCTCCCTGGATTCTCTGTGATGTGGGTGCATGGCACATTACTGGTCATCAGGGTGTCACCCATAGGTGTGTTTGCTGTCAGGGCTGAGTTTGTGTGCAGACGCAGATGGGTCACAGTCAGGATTCCCCTTGGCACTTGTTGTTTACACCTGTCATGTGATTTCCAGTTTGTGTTATCTTTCAGTGATTGTGATACGTTGTGTGTGTGACTGCTGGCACTCCTCAGGGTCCGGGCAGCAATGTTGGTAGTTGTCTATGTGTGTTCTTTGTGGGTGTCCTTGGCTTCTTCATTGGTGTGTGACTGTGGCTGGGATCCCATTGGTTGGTGTGGTATTGCCGTCATGTCCATGTACAGCGTAGTGTGCAGTGTGTCAGACATTCAGGAGTCTTGTTGAGTGGCCATGTGTGATGTGTTTCTGCACCTTGGTTCCCACCCACCACCTTGGGATTGTCATGGGTGCATGTGCAATGTCACCAGTGCATGTGTGCTTCACTGCTGCACATTGTTGGAGGTCGAGGTGTGTGGTGTTGAGTGTGTGCAGATGAGAGTTGTTGCCCGGCTAGACCCCTGCCTCCATGTTGGCCTTGGCTTACTGGCCGTGCTGATTGATTTGTGCTTGTGTAGGTGTGATGGTAGTTTGTTGCTCAGGACACATGACTGTGGTTCACAGTGTGAACGACATCTAGCTTTGTCATCACAGTGGGATTGTAATGCAGCCCAGGGTCACCACATTGTGGGGACCCTGGGGGTAGTGCTGTGGTGTGTCTGTGTCTTGCTGTGTCAGTTGCTGTTCCTACATGCTTGTGTCACATGTGTGATTTGTGCTCCCTCTCATCTGACAATGCCTGATTGCCCACATAGGGTATTTGGATCCATGAGTTACCTTTGTGTGGCACTGTATGCACATCTGTGTAATTGGTATTCAGTCCTCCTCATGTGTTGTGTGGTTGCCTGGGGACACTGGCACCCCCCTCACCTGTTATGTTTGATGTGCAGTGTGGGTCTGCCTGTTTGTGTTTGTGCATCTGCACCACTGCATTGGCATATCTTTGGTGTGCCATTGGCTGTATGTTGTTTGGTGGGTTTCCCCTGCTGTCCCTGGGACTCCTAGGTCATCGGTCAGCACAATGATCATGGTTTGTGTGTCCCATTGCTGCCATGGTATGGTTTCTGTTCACCTCACATCTACAGTCTCCACATGGTATCTGCATTTGTGTGCCCATTGGTGCAAATATGTGGGTCTGCATTCTGATGGTCACTTCTGTCATTGTGTCATTGATGAATGTTGACAGTGTCAGCCCCCATGGTTGTTGTTTGTCTGCACATGGCCAAAGGTATGTCTTATTTGCACTGCAGTATTTGCCTTCCCCAATCTATGTTGCAATGGGACACATGCACTACTTTGCCACTGATGTGTTTTATGTTCTGTGACCAGGAATCATCCATGCAGTTTGGCATTTGCAGCTTTTTCTTTGTCAACACTTGCATTTTGGTCACTGTGATGATGGGGGTTTGGACCCCATTGCCACAATGTTCAAGATGTGCTTCAGCCATGGACCCCACACTTCCCTTTTGGTCACTGTGATGATGGGGGTTTAGACCCCATTTCCACAATGTTCTGAATGTGCTTCAGCTATGGGCCCCCACACTTACATTTTGGTCACTGTGATGATGGGGGTTTGGACCCCATTGCCACAATGTTCAAGATGTGCTTCAGCCATGGACCCCACACTTACCTTTTGGTCACTGTGATGATGGGGGTTTAGACCCCATTGCCACAATGTTCTGAATGTGCTTCAGCTATGGGCCCCCACACTTACATTTTGGTCACTGTGATGATGGGGGTTTGGACCCCATTGCCACAATGTTCAAGATGTGCTTCAGCCATGGACCCCACACTTACCTTTTGGTCACTGTGATGATGGGGGTTTAGACCCCATTGCCACAATGTTCTGAATGTGCTTCAGCTATGGACCCCACACTAACATTTTGGTCACTGTGATGATGGGGGTTTGGACCCCATTGCCACAATGGTCATGGCCTGCTTGCATTGGGGGGGCCACACACATATATTTGTGGCACATGTGATAGGGGGTCACATTGTATGTTCAAAGTCATGTTCAGTGTTGTAGCCATTTGACGCAGTCTACACACGCTTGTCATGGTGTTGGGGGGATGTCTTTTTCTTGCATTCCCTAGGTTGTGGTGTGCTGGTTGTGTCATGCATTGTCCATCCTATGAGTGGGGGTGGTGTTGGTGGTAGGCATCTGGCACCCCATGGGTAGAGGTGGTAGAAGTGGTAGGCATCCAGCCTCCCATGGGTAAGGGTGGTAGTAGTGACAGGCATCCAGCCCCCCATGGGTAGAGGTGGTAGTAGTGGTAGGCATCTGGCACCCCCTGGGTAAGGGTGGTAGTAGTGACAGGCATCCGGCCCCCCATGGGTGATGGTGGTAGTAGTGGTAGGCATCTGGCACCCCCTGGGTAGAGGTGGTAGTAGTGGTAGGCATCTGGCACCCCCTGGGTAAGAGTGGTAGTAGTGACAGGCATCTGGCACCCCTGGGTAAGGGTGGTAGTAGTGACAGGCATCCAGCCCCCCATGGGTGAAGGTGGTAGTAGTGGTAGGCATCTGGCACCCCCTGGGTAAGGGTGGTAGTAGTGACAGGCATCTGGCACCCCCTGGGTAAGGGTGGTAGTAGTGGTAGGCATACAGGCCCCTATGTGTATGTGTGGCATTGGTGAGGGCCATCCAGCCCCTATGGTGCTGCTGTTGCTGGTGTAGGTATTTCTGCATCCCTCTGTGTGTGATGTGTCGGGTACGTGTAGTTTGTTTTTGTTGTTGGTGTCTGACTTACTTTCTGCGCCGTACGCGTCCGTGCCTGTTCCGGTAATAGAGGTAGAATATTGGTAGGATCGGTACGAAGGGATTCATGGTTGGTTCGTCTCGTTCGTCTTTCTCTTTGCTTCGCCTCGTCCTCGTCGCTGGCGTGTTCGTCTCGTAGCCGTGGATCGTGTTGTGGCACGAATCGGAGCTTATGTGCGCCTCACCCGGATGCTTTGACGTGCCGTGCGTAGCGACGGGTTCGGCGCGTACGGGATGCGCATCGTACTTGTCCGGCCGGACGGGGCTGCATTTTTGCTTCCGTGCGGCTCGATTCTACGATTCCGGATCCGGCTCGGTCGGGGAACAGGACCTGGATTGGGTGAGTACGACTGGGTCGGAATCTATGCTGTAGTGCGCATCGTACTTGCTCGTTCGGAATAATGTGCAGATCGGTCGGGAAACAGGCATTCGCATGGCTTTTTTCCCGACCGAATGGTGTTAGGTGCGTCTCCGACCGAGATCGGAATCGGCCCCTATGTGTCCCGTTAGTTCTGGAGGACCATAAGACCATAGATGTTTAAGTTCAAATCTGCCCATATACAGGTTGGCGTAGGACGGTGAAAATTTCGAACCCATCACTACGCCCATCGCCTGTCTGAACCATGTTCCTTGATGTAAAAAGACATTATTTTCTAACACTATACGGGTCAAGTCCAGAACCATTTCCGTGTGTTCAAATAGGGTGGCGTCCCTCTGGGATAATGTGTCCCGTAAAGCCTGTAAACCTTGTTATAGTTGTATACTCGTATACAATGAGCAGACATCCAAAGTTGCAAATGACAGCTCCCCTGTCCATTCAATGTCTTCAAGTTTGTTTAAGAGGTCACCCGTATCTCTAAGATATGACGGAAGATTGAGTACAAAAGGTTGTAAAACAATATCAACGTACTCGGACAAACGTTCTGTTGGTGACCCAATACCGGAGACAATCGGTCTCCCTGGAGGAAACTGACCTATTTTGTGTATTTTAGGGAGGATATATATACATGGCGCCCTAGGAGATGACACAAAGAGATATCTGTACTCAGTGTCTGAAATGTGACCCTGCTGTTTCCAAAAAGTCAACCTGAGTTCAATTTGTTGTGTGATACCCTTAAGTGGGTTGGCCATAAGTTTGGTATAAGCCAAGTCATCCATAAGTTGTCTCTCTATTTCCTGTACATAGTCATCATCCTGCTTCACCACTATATTTCCTCCCTTATCTGCCTCCTTAATGACAATTTCTGGATTTTTTGCTAGATTCTTTAAAGCAAGATGTTCCTTTCTAGTTAAATTGAATGTATGTGTATTACGTGCATTCCCCAGTTTGTCCTCCAGTAGATAAAGATCATTACTTACTGCCCGGTGGAAAATATCTATCATATTGTCTGTTGCTAGAACAGGGACAAACTTAGACTTTCGTTTTAACCCGCTGTCGGTGTTAAGATTCGGTGTAATCTCTAAATCAGATAATGTATCTAAGACCGTTTTTGAGCAGTCATCTAATGAAAGAAGTAGATGTACATCCTGTATTTCTCGAATTGAGAAAGGAACATCTTGCTTTAAAGAATCTAGCAAAAAATCCAGAAATTGTCATTAAGGAGGCAGATAAGGGAGGAAATATAGTGGTGATGCAGGATGATGACTATGTACAGGAAATAGAGAGACAACTTATGGATGACTTGGCTTATACCAAACTTATGGCCAACCCACTTAAGGGTATCACACAACAAATTGAACTCAGGTTGACTTTTTGGAAACAGCAGGTTCACATTTCAGACATTGAGTACAGATATCTCTTTGTGTCATCTCCTAGGGCGCCATGTATATATATCCTCCCTAAAATACACAAAATAGGTCCGTTTCCTCCAGGGAGACCGATTGTCTCCGGTATTGGGTCACCAACAGAACGTTTGTCCGAGTACGTTGATATTGTTTTACAACCTTTTGTACTCAATCTTCCGTCATATCTTAGAGATACGGGTGACCTCTTAAACAAACTTGAAGACATTGAATGGACAGGGGAGCTGTCATTTGCAACTTTGGATGTCTGCTCATTGTATACGAGTATACCACTAGAACAAGGTTTACAGGCTTTACGGGACACATTATCCCAGAGAGACGCCACCCTATTTGAACACACGGAAATGGTTCTGGACTTGACCCGTATGGTGTTAGAAAATAATGTCTTTTTACATCAAGGAACATGGTTCAGACAGGCGATGGGCGTAGCGATGGGTTCGAAATTTTCACCGTCCTACGCCAACCTGTATATGGGCAGATTTGAACTTAAACATCTATGGTCTTATGGTCCTCCAGAACTAACGGGACACATAGTGTATAGGGGTCGTTTTATAGACGACATCTTTATCATTTGGGCAGGTAATGATGTAGAATTTGCTGCTTTAACAAACTATCTTAACAACAATAATTACAATTTGAAATTCACCGCAAATTACAGCAAAATAGAAATTGAGTTTTTGGATGTGGTGATATATTCTAAGGAAAATAAAATCATGTCCAGATTATACAGAAAACCCACAGCATGTAATGCCATCTTACATGCCTCTAGTGCCCATCCCATTACACAGATAAATGCAATCCCCTTAGGGGAAATGACGAGAATAAGGAGGAATTGTAGTGAGGATTCAATTTTTCTTCAAGAACTAGATAATCTACAGGAGCGTTTCAAATGCAGGGGGTATTCTCCTAGGGTTCTCAACAAATCTAAGAAAAAAATCATTAAAACAACAAGGCAGACTTTATTAAGAAAGAAACACAGAGCCAACTTCAAACAGGAGGACAAATTGAGTTTTGTCACAGGATACAACACCCAGAGTCATTCTATTTATAAGATTTTGTCTAAACACTGGCATCTTCTTAATTTAGACAAGTCATTGGAAAAGTACATCTCGAGAAGACCTAGGATAGTACATAGGAAAGGAAAAACACTTAGAGACATTCTCTGTTCAAGTTATTTACCTCCTAAGCCTCCAATCGCTACATGGTTACCAGACAAACCAAAGGGTTCGTATAAGTGTGCCCATTGCAATATGTGTCCATATGCCTGTAACAAAATGCAGGAGTTTAGCTATAACACCACAACTACCTATAAGATCCTAGACTTCATCAATTGCAACACCAAATTTGTTGTGTACTGCATAAGATGTCAATGCGGACTAATTTATGTTGGAAGCACTATACGGCCCTTGAAGGAAAGGATACAGGAACATATGAGGGATATCCGCAATAATGATGCGAGTTACCCTTTGGCTGTACACTTTAACACCAATCATCCGAGGATGACTATGACAAGTATTAGTTTCCATGGAATCGCACAAGCACGATGTGATTCGAGGGGAGGTGATAGGACTTTGGCACTTAGGAGAGCTGAGTCCCAATGGATTTTATGCCTCCGAGCTGTGGAAAAGGGATTGAACATTGACAAAGAATTACATGTATTTCTTACTGACTGAATGACTAAGATGTGTTTTCTTTCTTCCTGATTATTTGTGCTTCAGATCTTTGTTAATTAATTTTATATTACTGTTTCTTTAAGAGTAAGATAACATCTTTTGCAATATGTTGACCAGCGTAGCAATAATTGTTTTTTAGCTACCTTCCGATTGCCGTAGGTATTCAATGTTTTGAGTTTTGCTGAACCCAAAAATATAAAAATATATGTGGTTCTTAGTGGATGATATTTAAATGATATCAACATATTTATGTGTACTGTTCTCCTGTAAATTTATATATGATGTCAAAATTAGCGAATGTGAGTTATTTGCTCATTAATGGCTGGAACTGTAAATAATGCAATATACTGAAGGTTACAATAATTTATTTATATAAGAGACAAGTTGCCGTGTACTTACACTATGACATTGTGCTTCGTGATTATTAAGTCACATTTGTTCTTTTACTCTAACTTCTACTGCTACTAATATATGGTGGTTGGTTTTCGGACTTTTCTTACTCTTAAATTTTAACATCGATAAATGGGAGAATAGATTTGAAGTTGAAAACTTCTAGAATCAGACGGTTTGTTAATGATCTTAACACGAGAATACCGTATTAACTCGTGTCCAGATCTTCTCATCACTTTCTACTTTCTCAAATATGGCCGCTGTATAAGTGAAATGACAACTGGTGCAGCTCTTGTTATGATCTTTTAGGTACACGGAGTGTCCATAATGGCATAATGGGATGGGGAATGAGTATTCACATGGTTTGATATTTTCGAAACAAACCATGTTATTTTTAAACCCCAAGGGTAATCACACTCTTACGTACATGACACCCTTTCAATATGGCTGGCACCCTAGCATTGGGAGCTACGGCTTGGAATCCCTTTTTCTATTTTTAGCACTTCGGGACCAGGTGCCTCTTATACGTAGACACCGCCCCTGGTCATGTGCACAGAGAGTGGATGATATTTAAATCGCCAGGAAAAAAATGGCGAATTGTCGATACTTTTCTTTGCGGGACCGGACTGGACGGAGAAACATACGGCGGGATCGCCAAGGACTAGGTCAGTAATCTGGGGTCTAGCGTCTGTGTCTTTTGAATGCAGTCCGCTATCAGACAGACTTATTTGTCGAGTGTTTTTAATATTGTTGTTTGTGTTTCTTTTTTTCCTTAGGGGCATATCACAGCCCTTGTGCACTTTACTTTTAAACAGTGCGAGTAAGTCGATGCGCTTGTTTTAATTTTGCTGCAAGCATGCTTAGTGCCTAGAACTTCGTTTTTCTGCAAAGATTATGAATCATTCCGGTACTTCTACTAAGTTTTAACTCATGTGAGTCTGTTTAATCAGGTCCTGGGTAAAGTGGATAATGTTTATTAATATTCGGGGGTGATGTTTTTGTATGCCCCAATAGACTGTTGTGCTTCGATAGATTTTCATAAGAAATCTTATATTTAGGGTACATTCTGTCCAAAAACGACTTAATGGACTTATTGAAAAGGCAGTTTAGTGGTTGAATAACGTCCATGGATATTCAACATAGAAAAGATTTTGGATGAAGATCATTATTAACATGCATTAATAACCCATGCTGTGATAGTTTGAACTTATGTTGAGTTCAGAAATACAATCAAGAACCTGACCCTTTTAGTCTGCTTTAACAATATTGTCACAAATAATAATATTACTTATTTTTTGTTTTGAGGATTTAAGGTGCCGTCCAAATAAGTTTGTTGTCTGAACATAGACACGTCTTTCCCGCATTAGGCGTGACAACTACTCTTACAACAGGTAACTCACAAAAATACATAGTAGTGAGGATCATATAATTTATGATTTCCGCTCTTCATAAG
Source organism: Calotriton arnoldi (assembly GCA_963921515.1). Taxonomy (NCBI): domain Eukaryota; kingdom Metazoa; phylum Chordata; class Amphibia; order Caudata; family Salamandridae; genus Calotriton; species Calotriton arnoldi. Next base: position 80,328 of record CAWUFW010002061.1, read on the forward strand.
GTAATCAGTAATTTAAAAAAAAAATCATGTTTCTTTTAATATAATGCCAGTGGCTCGTTTATATAGATTGAACTTTGGATCTGGGATCTGGACATATTTTTCCAGGAACCCCTCTTGGGAACAATTTGATTCTCACGTGGATCTGTCAAACGACTTCTTGAAATCCCGATGCTTTTTAAATAAGGTGGTTATTACTTTTTGAATAAGGAATTGAAATATCTTAGTTAAAAAGTCGTAGTATGGATATTTATTACTCTTGATTTTATCCTTGTTTATAGGATTCCTTGAACTCTTTTTATAAATTTGATATGCTGTTCCTTACGTAGAATAGCGGGAGAGCTTAAGAACTGAAGGTAGATTTTTCTATCCAATTTTGGAGTTTTCTAAGTGTGGAGGTTTTCACAGAATGGGTGTATGAATTTCTTGGAAATTGTTTTGCCAGATGGTGTTCATCTTCTATACTCACATATTAGGTTTGTCACTATGAGCGACACAAACACATGTGGTTGGTTTCACTGATTTCATTGGTAGCTTTCCTTTACTTTTCTTATGTTTTTATTTCTTTGGCCTTAGTTTTCGTATGCACACTGGTGTTTTGTAGTCTTGAGATGCTCCACGTTTTTCCTCGTCTTTTTACTTTGCACGATGAAACTTTCTTGTTGTTGGGGCAACAAAGGAGGCTTAATTTAAATTGACTGTGACATTTATGTATATTTTGAAATTGTTTGCAGCCTTGAAGAAGTTACAGTAAGTAACGAAACACGTGTCGGCTGCAATCATCCTTTGACACAGAGGAAACATCAAGAACATGATTTTCATCTGTTCAAATATTATTTGTGTTACTATGCTGGACTGACATACATAATCATTGAAATATGATTGTTGATTGCAAAGTGGAGCATTGACGTTGGACAATTAAAGATTTTCTTGTAATGATCCAAAAAAATTCTTGAAACAATTTATTAAGATTGATGTATATTTTTTGTGAGCAGCTTTATGGTTATTTTGAGGATTATTGCTTACTGGCTGAAGACTAAAATAGGGACATTAGGAGTGCTGAGGCACAGTGTTTTTCTGCATTGAGAACACGGAAGTTCAGACGAATTACCGTGTAGTGACATCTTTGGTAGTGGGATGTCTTTGTGACCTTGAGAGGCACCAATACTGGGAATCTGTTATTTGTTGAAATATAGACTCTGGTTTTTATAGGATTGATGTGCTGCTGTTGATGCCACCACTGCCTTCTTGTTTTGTTTGTATAAAAATTATGTGAATGTATTAACTGATGAGAAGAAAATTCTTAAGGAAGACCCAGAGACTAATATTAAAAAACTAACAGGGAATGGTTTACATTGAGATAATTCTATTAATGACATTTTGTTAAATGTTTTTACAAAACTTCTTTAAGAGTATTTGGATACTATGGATGCAAGAGATTGTTATGTGTGCATGCAATTACCCTCATCTGTGTCAGAAGGGGTGACATATCACCACCTTCCACTAACATATGGAATTTCGTGTAGTGTATTAACAAGTTTATTTTATAGTAAAGAGCAATTTCAATATTACTATTCTAATTTTGATTTAGTATTTTCAGAAGTTCCTATTAAGAAGAATATGAATATAGTAAATAGTGCAAGAAATGCAGACTACATGATAGAATTCTTTTCATACCACTAAAACTCTAGATACTTTATACGTGCATCGAAATAATGTAACATGCAACTTACATAGTGTAGAAATAGAGTTTATAAATACTGTAGAAGATAGGCGACAAGAATTCAAAAGAAAAGCTGCAGAGCAAAAGACTAACATACCTCCATGGGCTCATAGGGAGGGTGATTATAAGAAAGGAGAGACATATGCTACAATGACTCTAGACTGGCATCACAAAGGGAAGCTTTGCTTACTAAGACAAAAGACTGAACATAACAATTATTTCATTGGTTCTAGCGAATGTGAACATACCTTCCTAATTACAGGAGGTTGGGGATTATGAGGTGGCACTGATCCAGTTATATCCTGGAGTTTATTATGTGTGTGGTAGAAATGCTTATTATAGATTGCCACAACATTGGTATGGGTGTTGTTACATGGGTATAGTTTTTCCCAAGATTTATCATGTAGATGAAAATCATGGAACCAATGAAAAGAAACTAACATGGAGTAAAAGAGGAATTAGTGCTGCAGTGATAGTGGGAGATATTTTTGGTGCATTGATACCTTCAGTCGGAGTAATCTTGAACTCACATAAGATCAGAAAGTTGTCTACAGTGGTTGATAGTTTATCAACGGTAACTGCTGGTGGGTTCTTGATGATTGACACTGAAATGGTGGCAATGAGATCAATGGTTTTGCAAAATAGACTTGCTCTTTACATATTATTGGCAAATAGGGCAGAGTCTGTAAGTATGCTGAAAATTCAGCACTGTTGCACTTATATTCCTGATAAAAGCAGAGACTTGGAGGGATATATTAGTAACATCACACATTTGCGAAATTATTTAGCAGAATTGAAAGTTGACGGTGCATGGGAAAAACTTGGTAAGGGTTTTTCCTCAGTAGGTAATTGGTTTTTAACCCTAAGTAACAGTTTGTTAGGAAGAGTACTAACACCAATAATTGCTATTTCTGCTGGCATACTACTAGTAATACTGATATACAAATGCTGCAAATGTAAATACAAAGTAAAAGAAACAAAACGAAAAGCAAGAAAGAGGAAAAGAGATTAAATAGAATTGGAAGATAAAAAGGGTGCTTACTATGAAGTACTGAAAGACATAGAGGGTGTTAGATTGAAACAAATGAGAACCACAGCATTTTGAAACAAATCAGATCGTAATCAGATTTTTAGATAATGTGATGGCTCAAGTCGCCATCAAAGGGTGATTGATGAAGAATGATCTTTTGTAAAATGATCTTGCTTGATTAAACCTACTCATAACTGTGTTATTAACAAAACAATGAATAATGGTGTGACTTTTTAACATTTACGTACACAGAAATATTTGAAGGTATGACGTGAAATTGTGCAAAGATTGCACAAAATGTTTAATAAAAATTGTTTGTTTAGCTGCAACACTTAACATGCTGAAAGCTGAAAGCATGAAAATTCTATGAAGTGTTTTTACAAAGTTATAGGAGAGAGACATGAATAAATATGCATTTAGAATCATGCATGTAGAAATATGAAATAGTAATAATAGAAAACGCTTACAGAAAAATGTTTCGTGAATGCTATCCTTTTTTCTCTTGACAAGAAAACATTGTTTATAAATATGTTTGCATTTAGAAAGTAGATTATGCCTATGGATTTAATTAGGATAATGAATCATTATTTCTTATTTCTTTATATGATTCTTTCCTTTGCTAAATTATTAATGCATGTGTTTTATTTCCTCAGAAAATTATGAACTATGTTTTCTCCAAGAAGGCCTCAAACTCTGCTAGAGTTTTTTTCCTTTCCTCGTGTAGGCCACAGAAGAATGTATTTTGTCCTTGACTATTTCTAAAAGCTGATTTTATTTGTTTAGTTGTGCTTAGCGTATCACTAGGTATTCCTCTTCCTACGGTTATAGTATTTCTTTCGATGAATAATTTTGTTAACTAATGTTGCAAGCAGATGTGGAAGTGCCCGCGAGGACATTGAAAAGAATACAATTATTTCTTCCTGCTTCCGAAGAGGATGAGGACATCCAGCCTAACAAAGAACTTTTACAAAGAAATCCGGATGAACTGACTGAGACGATGATCACCTCATCAATTGGACCAATTGAATTGCGTGAAACTATGAAAATTGTAACTTTAGGCGGATAGAACTTTTTAGCATTTGGGTATAAATATTACCGTGGGAAAGAACTTAGCAGTAGCTGTTTCTATGAGAAGAGAGCCTTTGCTGCTGTACTCTCTATGCTACTCTGGCTGGCTATTATTCTTGCAAATCCTGTGCGAGACTATCTTGATTTTACTTTGCACTTCATCGGCTGGTGATGTTGCTTAAGCTATACTTTTCCAGCTGAAGGGTTAGCTACATCTGATTATTGTACGCTGGGCATTAGTATTTCTATGATTCTAGGTTCGTATGAAATTCTGAATTGCATATTGATATTGCAATGAAATATTTCTTTTGTCTCTCTCTCTCCCTCCACTCAATGCTTTTATTGATTATTTGATGTATTTGTAATGAACTGTATTTCTATTGTATACTTACCTTTTACAACGAATAACACTGAATTTTATGATTCTTATGTATGTGTTAATTTGACCATTCACATTTTGAAACAGTAGATAAAAGTGACTGGATAAATATTCAGAGTTTGTCTTTATTACTGAGTATTAGACATAATGTATATTGAGATTACTATTGTTGGACAGGCTTTTTCTTCATTATAGGTCCTCATGAGGGAAATAGCATCCATCTCTTATTATCGAGTCCCTATTAGCTCTAACAAAGATCTATAGGAGGACCTGATATATGTAAGTGGTTATTTAGTTTCCCTGGACCCAAACTTTGGTTATAGTGGAAGATTCCTATTTATGATATAGTAGGGTTAATGTGTATGATTATAAAATTTACTCCGCTTCCGCTGCAACACTTTCCAACATCAAAAGTACTTTTGATTCCTTTCCTTTTTGCACCCATCTCCAATGAAGCTCTCTGATTGGAGGATACCGACAGAGCAGCCAATCACGAGCCAGTACCATTAGCCATGTCATTGCACCAATCACAGTAAAAGCAGCACTCACAGGGACGGAAATGCTGCAAATTTGAGCTTCATAAAGCTCCAGAATGCCCACTACTTTTCTGTTACTGGCACTTCTCCACTGCTGCCTTTTGCCTCCGTTTGCTGCCTTTTGTTTCCTGCTTGCTGCCTTTCCTCTCGTGGGTGCTGTCCTTCGCCTTCTGGTTCCGGCCAACGCCTTCGCTGTCTGTCTTTCACTGCCTCGCTGGTTCCCAGAGTGGAAGATCGAAATTAATTGCAGGTAAACCTGAACAGCTTTTGTAAGAGTCAGGTGCGCAGCGACTGTTAGGTTAAGAGGCACAGACCTCGGCTGGATCAAGGGTGATTCCTAATGTGGAGAAGCAGAAAAAGCTTTAGCCAAGGAAGCATATATCCTCTTTAGGGAACTCACATTTTTCCTTGTGTAGCGTGAGCCTGCTGTCTTGGAGGCATCTGAAAACAGCGTATGGAGGTGTTCTTCCCAGGAGGGCGCTTGGACAAGGATATTGTCGCTCATGTTTAGCACGTCTGGAAGTCCATTCAGTATTCCCCTGATGATGTCCTGGAACACCTCTGCGGAACTGGATATGACAAAATTGAGGCACTTGTATGTCTCATTCCAAGGTGGGTGGAGAATGTGGTGAAGTGTTGTGATTCAGGTGCCAAGAGTATTTGGTGATACCCTGACGTTAAGTCCATTTTAGAGAACCAGCGGGAATCCGACAGTTCTCCCATGATGTCATCGATGTCATCAACTGTCGGGGTCAGGTGTCTTTCTCACTTTATGGCCTGATTTGGGAGTCGAATAATGATGCATTTTCTCGCCTGTCCAGGCTGCTTCGGTTTCCTGGCCATGATGGTTGATGAGACCCATAGATTTGGGCCCTTGACTTTTTCAATTATGTCTTCTGCCTTCAGTCTCCAAACTTCTGCCTCCACTTTCGGAGAAAGGTGGAAAGCTACTTGTCTGTGGAGGTGGGCAACAGGTTGTACTGACTGATCGATGTGTAGGTGGACCACCCTACATTTCGGGCAACAAATGCCTTAGAACAGGTGTTAAAACTCTCTGAGGAGGGAGTCAATCGCACTGACATGGACACCAAAAGTAACTTAAGAGCATATCTGCACCACCTCAGGTGACGTAGATCTTTGCTCTTGTTGTTTTTTTGCACTCCACGCCATTCCAGTTTAGACCTAGCCATATGCAAATCAGTCTTGACCCTGCTACCCATGGGAACAGTCCAGCACAAGAGCAATGGATTTAACCCAGATCTTTTGACTAGGGGTGAATGTTTGATTTCTTCCGCATTCAATCCATCATTTGTGTGCCTTTTGCTTTATCGCCCTAAGTGCGCTGGGTGTGCCCAGACGTGGGTCCCAGGCTCCCTGTGCCACTGGATTCAATCTAGCCTGGCTGATCAGGGGTGATACCCAGAAACCGGTCCCAGGATGCTTTTTTCTAGTCCAGGGAGATCCTGGCTTGACAGTTTGCGCTAGACTGTTCCCATAAGGAGCAGGGTCAAGAATTATTTGCATATGCCTGGGATTAAACTGGGGTGGCATGGTGAGCAACAGACCAATAGATTCAACCCAGATCTCTTGACTGGGGGTGAATGTTTGATTTGTTCCATATTCCATCAATCATTTGCTTGTTTTTTGCTTTCTCGCAATAAGGGGTCGATTACGATGGCGGACGGAAAAGCAGTCCGACTGCCGAGGCAGCGGAAATTAACTGTCCGCATGTACCGCGGGAATACCGGCGGTCAGATTAGGATGAACCGCCAGAAAAATCCGACGGCGGCAGACAAATGCCACGAAACTCCGCCGGGACCGTCCGGAGCAGGTGAAAATCCGTCCGCGGCGGTCAGATTTGCTACGGAAAGAGCCAAAACCGCCGTTCGACCAGCGGAATGACCGCAAGTGAAATTAGGATACGATTGCGGTGACAGTGGAACGATCAGTTGTTACCGACCGCCACGATCGCAACAATCGATGAATGGGAGAGTCGGCGGAAGGGCTGTTGTATTCCGAATGCCGCGGTCACTCTGGAAGAGTAATGGCGGTCGAAAGCAACCACACAACAAAGCTACCAAGTGTGGCCATTAATCTGGCTCAGCCTCAACAAACACCTAACACACCCCAATGACACATCCCCATGGCAAGTCAAAAATACAAATCCCAGGTCAACCCATACAACACACCTGACATAAATACTCCATTTTGACCCACCCACATAGCTGAGTATAAAACCAGCCCCTTCCCTGACCAGAATCCTTTGCACAACTCCACAACTGAAGTTCCAAAACCCACAGCACAAAGGAGAGGCAAATCAGCACACATCACACCCTCACAACCACACACACACCACACACACCACCACCTTCACAACTGCACTGTTCCCACATTTGCACATCACACACCATGTCACAGAAGAAGATGCCCAAATTCACTGACAATGAGTTGTCAGTGATGGTAGATGAGGTAGTCAGAGTAGAACCACATTTGTTTGGAAGCATGGTCCAACAGACACCAGTAGCCACCAAAAATCAAATGTGGGCAAGGATAGTAAACAAAATCAATGCAGTAGGGACCACCCCGCACACCCAGAAGGAGATCAGGAGGAGGTGGCATGATATCATGACCAGGGTGAAAGAGCATGCCAACAAGAACCATGAGCTGGCTCAGAGGGCTGGCGGTGGCCCTCTCATTCCACCACTAACATTCACCGAATGGGAGGAGAAGGTGCTTGCCACACTGCATCCAGAGAGTCTCACAGGAATAGCCGGGGGAGTGGAGGCTGGTAAGTTCCAAAAAATGTCTCCTATTACACTGCTATGTACTGTCTTGCACAACTACAAAGCTACACTTCCTAGGCCCAAATGCACTTATGTACAACACACTCTTCCCAACACATGACTCACAGATCTAACATTTCCTTCCTCTGAATCACCACAAAGGTAGCTAGCAACATTCCCAGGGGTGCATGTGTACAGGCAGCCAGCACTACAACTCCCACCAGGCCCCCTTGTCCAACAACTCCGTAGGATGGAGCACTCCCCACACCCACAACCATGTGGCAGCTATTGCATTTCTCTCTTCAAACTTACAGGTATGTAGCCATCTCATGCTCTCTTGTCCCACCCCTGAGCAGGATGGAACACTCCCCCATCCAAGAGCCATGTGTAAGCTATTCCCTTCCTCTGCTCCACTTCACAGGTAGGTAGCCATCTTAACAGGGAGGGGTGTTTGTGGGTGGGAAGCCAGCACTACAACTCCCACCAGGCCCCCTTGTCCCACAACTCAGCAGGATGGAGCACTCCCCACACCCACAACCATGTGGCAGCCATTGCATTGCTCTCTTCAAACTCACAGGTAGGTAACCATCTTAACAGGGAGGGGTGTTTGTGGGTGAGAAGCCAGCACTACAACTCCCACCAGGCCCCCTTGTCCCACAACTCAGCAGGATGGAGCACTCCCCACAACCACAGCCATGTGGCAGCTATTGCATTGCTCTCTTCAAACTTACAGGTATGTAGCCATCTCATGCTCTCTTGTCTCACCCCTGAGCAGGATGGAACACTCCCCCCATCCAAGAGCCATGTGTAACCTATACCCTTCCTCTGCTCCACTTCACAGGTAGGTAGCCATCTTAACAGGGTGGGGTGTTTGTGGGTGGGAAGCCTGCACTACAACTCCCACCAGGCCACCTTGTCCCACAACTCAGCAGGATGGAGCACCCCCCACACCCACAACCATGTGGCAGCCATTGCATTGCTCTCTCCAAACTCACAGGTAGGTAGCCATCTTAACAGGGAGGGGTGTTTGTGGGTGGGAAGCCAGCACTACAACTCCCACCAGGCCCCCTTGTCCCACAACTCAGCAGGATGGAGCACTCCCCACACCCACAACCATGTGGCAGCTATTTCCCTCCACTGTGTCACCGAACAGGTAGGTAGACAGTGCATGCACCCTGCCATCCTTCTCAAAATGCATGGAGCCATATGACCACACCAGCCCTCACATGTCAGCCAACTTGGCATAGATCCCAAAGCCACATCCAGTGTGCAGACAGCTAAGCGTACGTAACTGTCACTGAAATTAAACTTTGACTCACCAAGTCACATGTTGAAGAAATTTAGGGACCAATCATGCACAGCACAAATGCAATGTGTAAGTGCCTTGGTGTCAGAGCATGAAGGCCCATATGAACACAAAACATGCATGGTCAATTGGAAAAACAAAGTAAAGTACATGATATCAAAAAGGTATGTATAACATTACAATGGCTAGTTCTTGATTAGCTGAAACTGATTCCATGCAGAGCAAACCAAAAAGACGCATCACATAAAGTTGATGTGCTGCAAGTCGTTAGATGACAACATGTCCTTGTAATCACACAATCTGTACGTGGCACATGGTGTCTATTTACATGTCACACCATGGACAAGTAATGTATGTACCTCAACATCATGTCATGATGCTCAGTACCTTGCAGCCATATAAAGTGATTTCAATGTAAAGTGTGTGGTGTATCACATGTAACATCCAAACTTCTAACACCAAGCTTGTGGAGTGCACTTCAATGTCCATTTCACCTCTGTTCAACAGGAGATCCACAAGCAACTGCTGCAGAACACAACACCAACCTACAGAGCCAGTCTCCCCCTCGGACATGAACTCTCGGATGCAGACTCCCTACGTTTCTCGGATAAGGAGCAACGACCTGGCCCATCCGGACTTCCAGGGTGCACCACGTCCCAGGCCCCCATTGTCCCCACCAGCGCCACCACCACAGCAACAACAACAGCGCAGACCCCTGCTGCAACGACCTGTGCAGCCTCAACCACCACCAGCCACCACTGCTGCCTGCAACACTCTCCCTGCCTCAGTGGTTACCAACACCACCACACAATCCGAGGAGAGCAGGGAGAGTTTGCGGGTGCGTCGAGTGCCAACGCCACAGGTCCGGGTCAGCAGGACAGGTGGGAGGGCACCTGGGGGACAAATTCCAGAGGACAATGGGACCGAAGCCATGGCCAACATCGCCAGAGTCCTTGGGGCATATGAGCAGACCCAGGGACACATGGGATAGGTTGTGGAAGAAGTGCGTGAGCTCCGCCTGCTGCTGAGGTCCATGGACACGCATATGGGCCAAATTGTGGACCTCATGGGCCAGCTAGTGGGTGTTCTGAGTGACAGACATGCGGCCCAAAGGACAGCTCAACCCCCCTCCAGTGGCCAGCAGGATGATACTCCCACCACCTCAGCTGTGGCCACAGAGAGGGGTGAGCTGCAACAAAATGACTCCTCAGACACCGCTGAGCCCGCAGCAGTGCCCCCCCCCCTGTCAAACGCACAAGGGGCCGTCCGAGAAACATCAGGGGAGGATCACGTGGCAATGCACCATCCAAACACCAGTCGCCGAGCCAGCCATGATGGCACCTTTGTTCCCATTGACATTGACTTTGTTGACTATCCTAACCCACATTGCCATGTTGATGGCAGGTGTCTGTTGGACTGTGTGACTACATCAATGTGGTGACTACTCTATTGTCTCATTTACCATCACTGACAACTCAGAAATTCACTTAGCACCATTTTGTAAATAAAAACTTTTCTGTCACAAATACTCATTGTAAATAAACACTCTTTACACACCTATGTCTTTGTGTCAGCTCCATGTTTATCACAGTATGTACAATGTCAACTCAGATTCCAATGTACCACAAGCTCTGATTGTGACGAGGCATTGAGAGGGTGAAGGGACCTAGAAAGACACAAGAGAAGGACATTTACTTGTCAGGTGATACCATCACAGCTAGAACACACCACTAGTCATCAAGGTACACAAACCAACACACATAACAATGAGCAACAACATCAACATAGACATCATGTAGCTGGTCATAAATACCCTGTGCCACACACATCAGCCATTAGCACAGAGCCAACAACAGCCAGCAGTCAAAAAGCTCTTCTAGGCCTTGTCACTACCATCAAAGACAACAGACAATGTCAATGTTGTAAAATGTCACTCACCCTCAAGGGAAGTAGTTGTTAATGAGCTGTTGACGCAGGTCAACACCTTCCTCCTCTCCACTATCGTCGTCACTGGACATGTGTGGGTTTGCTGGGGGGGGCATCTGCTGCTCATCATTGTCCAGGAGCAGGGGGATCTCTTTGCGCAAGGCCAGGTTGTGGAGCATGCAGCATGCAACTACGATCTGACACACCTTTTGCGGAGAGTAGAGTAGTGCCCCTCCGCTCTTGTCCAGACACCTGAATCTAGACTTCAGAAGCCCAAAAGTACGCTCCACCACACGACGTGTCCTCCCATGTGCATCATTGTAGCGGACTTCACCCGGTGTCCTGGGATTCCTCAGTGGGCTCAGCAACCAAGGCCGGTTGGGATGCGCAGAGTCACCTAGGTGTGAGATACACAGACCTATTTTGTAATATAAACAGTAGCTGAGGACAGCATGTCACACATACAGCACACTACTTGACTCTGCGTACTCACCAACACGCCACGCACGCTCCGGATGCAGATTTGCCATCAGCTGTGGTATGATGCTGTTACGCAGTATGTAGGAGTCATGTGCTGATCCTGGAAATCTGGCACAAACATGGGAGATAATCATATCCGCTTGGCATACCACTTGCACATTAATGGAATGGAAATGCTTCCTGTGAGAAGTTGGCCTGGCATATGCTGTCCACTAATTATAGTGGGCACCTTGCACCAGTCCAAACAACCCCTTATTGGAGATAGGTTAAAGACAACCTTTATGGAAAGCTATCCTAGTTGTAGCTATGGAGAGCAGCCTTCAGGCTAAGTCTTGAAGGAATGTAAAGCAGCTTGTTTTACCAGTCTATAATCTCTTGAGTGACCAAATGAAAGAGGACCACACCAGGTATATATTCAAAATATATGTATTTATTGTTAAACACACCCCTCTAGTCTCTTTATGAGGCTAGAGTTCGAAATACATAAATTATAAGTTAGTTATCTACAGTAATAGCACAAATACACGTTTGAGCCCTAGGGGCGTACCAAACCATATACCAATAAAGTGGTATAAGAACCACGACTGAGCTAGACACAGGGCCTAGAGCCTGTAGAAGTGCTTGGACCACAAGGAACCACCCAAGGTAGTGACACAGGGGACCCACGGGGACGCGTGCAGTGTATGAACACAGCCGCGAATCGCCGTTAACTTCTATGGGGAAAGTCGCGATTTGAATTTAAAGAAAAGGGACACTTAGAGGAGGACTTGGAGCAAACCCTTTGAGAACTAGGCTGTTCTAGTGTCAATACCCACGGGAGCACCAGTGTACTCGAGTTACCTCACCCAGGGGAGCCGGGTGCATAGGTGTCTTTCGGGGTCGGGTTTCGTCGTCGCTTTCAATGGCGATCTGCTGCAAAGTGCTGCTGGCGGCCAAGTCGAAAGTGTTCGGGTGGATCCAAAGGTGGATCGAAGATCTGAAGAACCTGAAAGCAGAGGGGACAGAGTCTGGGTCACTAGCCAGTGACCAGGAAGGCGATGAGCAGATGCCCACCGATGTCGAGTGCTTCAGGTAGGTTGACGGTTGTCTTGACTCTTCAGCCACGAGGTCCAGGAGGCGTCGACGATGACTAGGAGCTGGATTCGAGCTGTCCCACAACGTCTGTCGATTGCAGGGGTGTCGGCGACCAAATTGGACCCAACAAGCCTTGGCAACGGCAAGTCTCGTGGAAATGGAAGAAGGACGATGTTGCAGACCAGCAAGGTCTGTGGGACTCACCCAGCAAAGGTAAGTCAGGGTACGCCTGGAGCAACCAGGAAGCCCAAGCAGAAGAAGATTGGCCTTCGGGAGGGCCTACTAGCCAACGGACTAGCGACTGCGAAGGAGCCTCGAGTGGACGCACTTGGAGCTGGCTCACAGGACACTCGTGGAGTGGAGGCCAGTGATCTTCGGTGCAGTTGGTGCTGGAGGCTGGGGCTACTCGGAGCCCAAAGCACAACTTCGTGGGAGACCCAGAAGAGGATGCACTTACAAAAGTACGCAGTGTCCAGGGGTCACGGTTCCACGTTACCCACGATAGCCACGGGCCTCAGCTCTGCTGGGGACTCAGGGTAGCCTCGGGGAAGTCTGGAAATCTACCTCTGGTGATGCAAAGACTTCGGCGTCTGGCGGGAGCTTCAGCGATGCAGACCGGACAATTGCTTTGTTGGTGCCTGCCAAGCAGGGGAGTCACTCCTTGACCCCAAGGGAGATTCTTCAGTCCTCTAATCTTAAAGTAGAGTGTCGAAGGTCCAGGATTCTGTATCAGAGTTTCGTCCAGGTAAATCTAAAGTCCTAAGGACTGGGGTCCCATACTTATACTAAGGTAGGGGGTTGGACATACTCTGTGGCCCCACCTATGGGAGGGTCAGGGCAGAGGGGTGGTTACACCCCTTTCCCTTTGTCCAGTTTCGCACCAGAGCAGGGGCTGGAAGCCCCTGAGCCGGTTTGAACTGGGGTATGCACAGGGACACCAAATGTGCCCCCAGTGCAGGACTTCAAAGCACCAGAGAGTGCTCCCGCCCAGCCCCAATACACACTATCCTGTCTGGGGAGGTAGTTACCCTCCCTGGGACAGGAAACCTATTGTCCAGGCCTCCCCTGCCGGAGTTTCGGTCAGCAGCAGGAGGCCAGCCTTGTGTCTGTGGCAGCGGCATCCATTTTGTGATGCCAGGGCTCTGGAAAGTCAGTACCGGGTATACCGGTGTGTACATGTCTCTCCCTCTAGAAGGGTGGAATGCTACCCCCGCCGCCAGAACTGGCGGGGGGGTGGTATTCCAAGATGTTTGACACCAAACACGACATGTTTCCGTGCAGCCATCCCAAAGTTAGCATTTAACGCGAGGTTATAATGCGCTTAAGAGTATATGGTCGGGCTGCACTACAAACAGCATCAGAGAAGGGTCTCCGAACACTGCAGAGGGGCCCAGCTCATGCAGGGGCTCCCTCTCACATAGGAACCACGCACTCTGCCTTCAGGATTGATAAGGCCTGCCATAGGAGTGACTTATAGGTTTATATGTGTGTATGTATGTAGTGATATAGATAGCCTATATCACAGTAAGGGGTGCATGCACCACCTTACCCAGGGTGCAGTAGCAGACCTGTGGTGTCAGTTTGGATGGCCTTCCAGGGGTGGCACAATACATGCTGCAGCCCCTGGTAGGCCTCTGAGGTACCTATGCCCTGGGTACATAGTATACCATATACTAGGGACTTATAAGGGCACTCCAGATTCCAATCAGAGATGTGCCTAAGGCACATAGAAACCATTTTAAAGAGGAAGCAGCTAGGCTGGGGTTCTGATTAGCAGGGCCCCAGCCAGACTAAGGTCGAAAAACAGTGAAGCATCAGCAAAAAGTGGGGGTACCCATGTGAAGCAGATCCTACTCTCCTACACTTCCTGTTCCTGTAGATGTGCTCACGTGCCTGTGGTGGAACCAGGCCAACATGTGTTCAGTCAATGGCGCTAACAACATTCGGTATGTTGCCAAGGTCATAAAAATCAGCCTTCACATCTGCCAATTCAGGTCTCCTGGGAAAATGGATGTAGTGGTCCTTGTATGTCATCATTGCAGACAGAACATCACGTAGCACCATGCTGAACATTGGTTGAGACATCCCACCTGCGCTGGCCACCGTGTACTGGAACGAACCAAGAAATGCAGGGCCGCCATCACCTTAACTGTTGGTGTCAAAGCAGTCAAATAGGTTCTGTGAGGCCTCAGATGGGGCTCCAACTGACCACATAGGACTTGAAGGGTAAGTCGATCCAAACGGAACTTCCGTATGATGTCCTCATCCTCCATGTCCGCCAGCACTGTGAACGGACGATGCACATTTGGTCGTCTCCTACATAAAATGAAAGTGGACACATGTCAATTCAATTCCCCTATGAGATGTGTCCATCATCATACGTCTTGACTGACACAGCGTAAACAACGACTGCACTGAAACTACAGCTTAAAGCACAAGTCACATGCAGAGACATCTTGATCTCAAGTACTTGTACATGTGTTCAGTATGTACATACTGAGTACCTCCAAAACAGATTCTGACTATGTGAATGGAAAATGGCACATTCCGACATCTTGTGTCACCAGCTCTGAGAGTAGTTGACACAGCACATGTATGAAACAGCAGCACTGCTGGCTTCTACGTAGCTGCTGTACCTGCCACACCTTCTTGCGTAAGTCGGACAGAGCACACATTTTCAACACAATGAGCACAGTGTGTGTAAGCAGATCAACTATCAAAATGATTTCAGCAATCTATACAGTGAAATAGGCAACTCATCATGTAGTCAGTCCATCATTACTGTGGGTTGATTATCCATCTCACACATTGACATGTTCACAAATATGAGAGTCCATTACACAACAGATCTGTGTACATGCACACAAATATCATATGTGACATGTGAGGAAGTGCATGCCAATGCATGTAATCCTGTGCACTGACATGGCATGTGTAGTCATCAGTGAGTTCAATGTCACCCTAGCATTGAATTTACCATTCAGGTGGCATGGTTCATTGTAAGTGTCTAGTGTTCAATGATGAGAATTGGCCATTGCCATTGCTACAGCATCATGTGTCCATAGGTGCCGTATGCGTGCTCCGCCACCGCAATCACGGTCATTGGCCACAATTGAAAAATGCCAATTCGTGGTAGCGACCGCTTGGGCCCGCAGTGTGACACTGTCAATGCCCATGCCCTACCAGCCAATGGGAACCGCGATCGCGGTAGTGAATTACACATTTGAAACCCGCGGTAGGCGTGCTCCGCTACCGCGGGCCCGATCATTGGGTACTATGAAAGATACACGATTGCGGTAGCGACTGCCTGGGCTCCGCGGTGTGACACCGCCAATGCCCATGCCCTACCAGCCAATGGGAACCACGATCACGGTAGTGAATTACACATTTGAAACCCGCGGTAGGCGTGCTCCGCTACCGCGGGCCCGCTCATTGGATAATATCAAAAGATGCACGATTGCGGTAGCGACCGCCTGGGCCCCGCGGTGTGACACCGCCAATGCCCATGCCCTACCAGCCAATGGGAACCGCGGTAGTGAATTACACATTTGAAACCCGTGGTAGGCGTGCTCCGCTACCGCGGGCCCGGTCATTGGGTACTATCAAAAGATGCAAGATTGCGGTAGCGACCTCCTGGGCCCCGTGGTGTGACACCGCCAATGCCCATGCCCTACCAGCCAATGGGAACCGCGATCGCGGTAGTGAATTACACATTTGAAACCCGCGGTAGGCGTCCACCGCCACCGTGGTCCTGGTCATTGGTTACATTTGAAAAAAGCTGACCAGGAACACCAATTGCAGCAGCTGAGTACCACTGAAACAACCCCAGGGGGCTATATATGTATGTGAGAGAGCCACACATTTCAATTGCATCCAGACACTGCTGCCTGCCATTCTTCAACAACAACTGCTGCTGTTCCTGTCTCCTGGACCCAGTGATGGCGAGAACTGAGAACATCAGGGCCCGTCCCTTCACCACAGGGGAGCTGGAGGTCCTGGTAGACGAGGTGCTTTCACAGTATGGGAGGGTATATGGTGCTCCAGATGTACTGGTAAGTGTTTCAGAGTGACAGTTTGAGAGTGCTCACAGTGCTCACATGATATTGCTCTGCAGTAGTATGTGCCTGTGTGTGCAAGTTAATGTGCATGCATCCTCATTTTTGATGTACCATGCTCCATCCCTGGCCTAGTAAATATTGCACTTGACTATTTGTGGAGGATGGAAACATGGACATTTCAACAGCCCTTCTCCAGCAAGTAAAATACAAACGTTGTTCTGAGACTGGGTAATGTAAATGAGTGATACACTGCCTGGCATGCTGACTTCATGTCAATGGTGTGTGTAGCCTTATTTCCACAGATCCATGGCTGCATTGAAGGATGGGAGGGACATGCAGTGTTTTTGCAGCCATACTGTCACACTGCTGGTTTGCACAGTCGAAGTCTGAAAAAACATTGCCTGGGCTATGTGATGACATAGTCCAAGAGGTTTTCACATACTCATTTGTGACATTGCAAAGGTATGTCTTCCAGAGGGTAGTGAAGAATGGGTGTACAGTTTTCATATTGCCCCCATGGATATGTGTGCATTATGCACAAGAGTAAAATGCCTGAGTGTAACACTTTTGGTGGTGATTCACCTATGACACATCAGATAAATGTAATTTGGAGATATCATCCTTCCATTGTTTTCATTATGTGTTCTGACTCGCATGTGTAGGCACTGTTTGCCCTCTCATATTGTACATGCATGTGAATGTTCTGATGGCCCATGTTTAACCTCAGTGTGAGTCCCCCTGGCCTGCACAGAAACTGCCCAATTTGACAAGGACCAATCAGTAAATGGACAGAGTGAAACATATGTGTTGTCTGCCACCCTATTTCTCAATGAGCTATCTTAGGCCTGAGGATTGCACAAGACAGACCTTGTGAGAAGAGTGTGAGAATGTAAGATCATGGCCCTAAATGTGACCTCCATGACACAGGTAGCCATTCACTGGCCAAGGAGATTGAGGGGTGTGTAGTGTTGGACACAGTGAGTCTACCCCGACACATCATTTCAAATGTATTGTATGTCTTGCTCACTCACATACTGCATCACAGATGAGGGTCTTCTTCACATTGGTTTCTGTGCTGGCACTCTGCATGTGTATGATATGGCCATGTACTGTGTCCATCCTCATACATGTATACATTTATGTGAAATTATTTGATGTAAGTATACTGCGTGTCATGCTGTATGGCCCCGGCACAACATTTATGTATTGGTGTGCTATGTTTTTTCATGCTCCTGTACTGACACACAGTGGTACATAAAACAGTGTCACTGAAACTTCCTCTTCTTGTCTCCCATGCCTGCAGCTTAAGGTCCACCAGCGTAAGGCCATATGGAGGGCCATTGCACGCAAGGTGCGGGCTCTGGGTGTCTCCAACCGACGACACACACACTGTCACAAGAGGTGGGATGACATCTGCCGGATGAGCAAAAACGTGGCAGAGATGACGCTGGGGGTGCTCCCTCGGAGTGGCAGGTTGGCGCGCAGGAGCATGACACCACTAATGGCCCGCATCTTGACAGTGACACAGCCAGAGCTGGACGGACGTTTGAGGGCCCATCAGCAGCAAGTTGGGGGTGAGTATTCTGCGAAGTGTGACTTTGGGTGTGAGTGACTGCATGAATCCCAACCCTGAGCCAGTGCGGAGCTCTGTGATGTTTCTAGTGTGATGCAAGGGCTTCTAAGCGGCCTCTGTGTTGAGTGCAGCTGTCATGCATTTTCACAACATGTAGTTTCTCATGTGTTTAATACAATGACCCTTGACATTGCAAGATGAGATGTGGCCTTGTGACATATGCTGCATTATGGGTGTCATAGACATCACCTGGCAGTGAACAGCAGTGAGCATCATCTTAGTGTGTTTTTGTAGATGTGTGCTGTGCACAACTTAAGATTTGTGAGAACTACACATCTGACACCAATGTGCAACTGTAGCTGTGCTTCAAAGCACAACATGGTGAATATCAGGAGCTTATGGAATTGCAAAAGGACATTTGGGAGTCTGTATCTGTGGTGTTCCCTTAAAGTGACTCCATATGTGACAGAGGCAACATGTTGAGATGTATATCTATCTCACCTCCAGGCACGTAGGTATGCTTACAGAGATTAGTGTGTTAGGTTACAAGGAGGCACGGGCCAGCTATTTGGCTGTGTCAACGTCACATGGGTCATTAATGTCAACTATGCATGTTTCCATGCATCTTCTGATGGTTGCATAAAGGTTGCACATGCAGACTGCACATGGTGGTGGGCAACATGGGGGATCATTTTCTAGTTTGGTGCTTTGCTTGCATATGATGTTTGTGAGTATAGCACTATACTGAACCTACGTCTCTGTCTATTGCAGCATCTACCGAGGGCACGGGAGGACAGGGGACGGACACCAGTGGTGAAGCTTCTGGCATGACTGCTACACATGAGCACACTGACACTGATGTGACCAGCGCCTCGGAGGGGGACTGGAGTGCCCTGGATGAATCACGCCCGGAAACACCAACCTCAACATCATCAGACTCGAGCGGTGACTCCTCAATGTTGGCGGGCACAGGGAGTTCCAAATCTGCCTCTTCTTCCACCACACATCGTCCAATGCCCACCCTCCCGGAGGCTCCCACAAGTGATGTCCGTGCCCGCAGCCCTAGGAAGGGTAGAGTCTCCTTCCCCCCAGGCACCGCTGCCCCTGCCCCTCTCTCCTGCTGCCCTCAGTGTGGAGGCGGTGGACCTTTTGCGCCAGCTGTGTGTGGGTCAGGCTGCTCTCCTGAATGCCTTCCAGGATCATGACAAGAAGTTGGCACAGGTAGTTGCCTTCATGGAGGGCATTCATTCTGACGAGGGTGGGCTACACCGAAATGTCCAGTCTTTGTCCTCCACAGTGACGGCAGCCATTCAGCTGTCACAGGCTCCCAGTCCAGCTCCAGTCCCTTCAGCAACCACCCTGCCAGTGGCACTACCTGATGAGAGAGCCCACATGCCACAGCCCTCAGGCACCAAGTCCTCCACATGCAGCACACAACAGCAGCACTCCAAGAGGCCCAGACCACAGACACCATCCCCAAAACAGGAAACAGGCACACAGGAGCGCAAAGGCAAAAGCCCATCACGTGACACTCAGGGGCATCAGGCCAAGAAGCAGGCCTCAACCTCACATTCATCCAAATCACCCCCATCCAAGGGCACTCCCATCCCCACACCTGCTCACACCGACAAACAAACAGTTGCCCTGTCTGCCGTGAACCTGGTGCCTGCAACGACTCAGCACAAACACTTCTCTAAGGCAGATTCACCCACAACCTCAACTCCCACCCACACCCCTGTGAAGCGGGGACAGGAGGGCAAAGTGGGGGGTTCACCTGGACAACAGGGGATGGAGGGGAAAAGGCAAGGCCACCCCAAACGTACCACCAGAACCAGCAAATCCCCACGGTGAGAGCCACCTGCACCTGATACACCTTTGGTGGAGAGTGAGGCTGTTGTGCCCACCTCACTTCCCACTCTGGCCAAGACAATTGTGGGCTATCGAATCCCCAAGAAGTTGAGGCCCAGACCTCAACATTCACCCTCACACACTGTGTCTCACGGCAGCATGTCTCCGCCTCCCCGAGCCACCATGCCACCCGGTCCAAGCAGCCCTCAGGCTCCCACAGTCACTGATGCCTCTACCTCAGCTGGTCCTCTCTCTCCCAGGTCCAGTCCTACAACTGGCCCCGACAATCATCCACCTACCAATTCAACTGACCGTCAAATTTGAGGCAAAGTCCCCCTCCCAACACCATCTCTCCCACAGCGGTGCCTGGACTGCCCATTTGTATCCCCTGAGCTGGGGTGATTCTCATGGCAGTGGACGGTGTTACCCATTCCCTGTGCAGTTTCTCATGCACACATGTGCACACCAGAACTATGGACTGGCCAATGGCCTTGCTGTTTGTCACTTTGGATGCCCATTCCCTGTGCAGTTTCTCATGCACACATGTGCACACCGGAACTATGGACTGGCCAATGGCCTTGCTGTTTTGTACTTTTGATGCCTATCTGGGTATTATGTAATAAAGACAGTTACTCCTGTTGTCTGCTTTGTCAATGTCCTTGCTAAATAAAAGGTTTTATGTATGGGTATCGGTTCATGTGACACATGCTCTGTATGCCAGTTTAACATTGCCAATTGCTTGTTTTATTTTTTCAGAGGTTCCCAGAGGTAACAGGCAGTTTTGTTCTTCTTCAGTCTGAGGCTTGAGGGTGCAATGATGGTTGTTCGTGATGGTCTACTCTTCTCCTAATCATTCTGTGCTCAGGTTTGATAAATTGTACACATGTCATGTCAGGATGCAATACCCGTACAGAGGTGAATGCTATCCACAGGATTACTTGCCGGGTGGCCAGGGTCCGGCATTTCTGTGGGCTCTTTCTTGATGTGTGCACAGCAAAGTTGGTGTGTAGTCATCTTGTGTGTGCCTGTGTTCATAGTCACATGGGTACATTTGAATGTGTGCACTTGAGTAGTCATACAGTGCGAATGGGCTGTCATTGTCTGTAGTGTTGATGTATGTGTGCCCCTGCAATGCCAACTACACACATGTATGACCCAGGTAATGAATGCCTGTCTGTTTAAATTGTCAGCCATGTGCTTCAGATTGTGGGCACATGTAGGAGTTGTAGGTTGAGCACTGTTCAGTGTGTCAGTGTGTCCTTGCACTTCTGGGGGACACCTACTTTTTGTTGCTGCCAGTTGTGAGTATGCAGAGTGTGTGACTGCAAAGTCTGTGTTGTGTTTTGTTGATCAGCCATGTGTCTTGTTTCTGTTTGTGCTCACTGTGCTGCCCTGCTCAGCCACAATGACATTATTTGTGAGTTTTCTCATGCATTGCTGTCACTTGACCCATTTTTGGCTCCAGTGTGGGATATGGTATGAGAAGTCATACCGTACACTATAGGTGCTTCTGATGCCTACGCATTGTGAGTTACTCCTCTATGTGTTTGTGGACTGTACACTCCTCACCTGTCCAATACTGATGTACACACCACTTCAGTCTCATGTCTTCCACCCCATGCCTTGCCAGTGTGTGAGCCTCCCCACCACTTCATAGTGTGACACTATACTGTGTGAGGATGATCTGTGTACAGGACCAATGTGCCACTCAGGACAGTTTCACAATTAGTTTCATGTTATTTTCTTCTACCAGTTTGCAGTCATGGTTGCTCATGTGCAGTGCATATGTTTGAGCAGCACAGTCCTCTAGTCATGTTGTTTGCATCTGGGTTTCCCTGAGTTCCCTAAGTGCGCTGGGTATGTTCAGACGTGGGTTCTGTGGGTGAAGGCTAAGCTGCATGTGTGTTTGCTGAGATTAAGCCTGGGCGTAGTTCGCGAAGTAGCGCTACGCGAAGCTACGCAAAGTGCAATTCGCACTACGCGAGCTACGCGTAGCACTACGTGTACTGCGTAGTGCACTGTTCGCAATGATTGCACAGTGCCGGATGCTTGTCCGCACTGTGAAATCATTGAAAACGGCATCTTGCACAGTCGGAGCTGTCTTTTACTGCCGCTCGAGTAGATTTTTACTCGAGCGGCAGCTTTCTCAACGCGGACTGGTAGTTTCTCATCGCGAGCGGTCGCGAGCATACGCGACCACTCGCAATGAGAAACCTGACCTCCCGCGTTGAAAATCTCGCCGGGAGGTTTATTTTCCACGCTCGCGATCGGCAACTTGATGTTGCTGATCGCGAACGAGAAAAAGTCTCGCCGGGATGTCATTTTGCTTGCTCGCGGTCGCCAACTTGACGTTGAGGACCGCAAGCAAGCAAAAAATGACCGCCTCACTACGCTACGCTACGCGTGTTTGCACTGTGCTATGTGCAATTTGCGTTGTGCGAAGTAGCGCAAACTTCGCAAACTACGCGAGCGTAGCGTAGTGCTTTGCCCAGGGTTAGCTGAGATACTGCTACCCTTCCTGAGTGTGACGTTATCTGTGTGCTTTGATGATTTGTGTTGTGTGAGTTCATGGTGGGGCACTCAGATATGTGTGCTACTGGTTTTGCAGTTGTGCACACACTGCTTGGTGTGCATGCAGTGCTGTTAGTGTATGTTGCCTTGTACTTGCTTGGTGTGCATCCCCCTGATGTCCAGCTGAGTTTGCTATGTGATGGATTGGTATGTGCCTCTGTTGTGTTTTTCTTGTGGATGTATGCAGTGTTTGGCCTGTGTTGGCTCTTTCTGCTGACAGGTGCAATGTGTGTGTGATGTTCTATTTGCATGACATTATGTGTGAGTAGTTTGTGCATTGTGATACATTCAGATGTGTGTTGCATGTGTAGTGTGCATTTCTTGTGTGTATGTCACATGCAGCAATGTGGATTCATGTTCATGAACTTGTTTTGAGTGCACAATAGTGGTTTGTCCTCCTAGTTTTGGCCTGTCACTTGTCAGGTTTGTGCATGTGCATGCTTGTGGTACACTATGACACCATGTTCACTTGATGACTGGCGTGGTGTGTATGTGTGTGTTAGCTGATTTGTCCCCTTGATCCCAGTTATTGTTCATGATTGTTTTTTGATGATGCACTTCTTGTTTGTGTTGGGGTTATGGTGTCTGTGCATTGGTCCAGAGTGACAATGTTGTGTATTCCTGTTCTGTCTAGGCTCACATTGCCTTTCCACTGTTTGGCTGCACATGGCTGGGCTTGTTGGACTTCTGTGGTTGTTGTTTGTGAGATTTGTGTTTGGCTATTCGTTTTGTGTCAGCATTGGTTCAGGCATTCCTGAGTGTGAGTCTGACATTTGTGGATGCACCACAGGGTGTGTGATTGGTTGTCAGTGAACTCACAGGACATCATTTGCACCATTATGTGTGTTTCTCACAGGTGTTGAGTGTTGCAGGTGTGAGGTGGGTAGATGAGGGGCATGTGTGAAGGTCCTACTTGTGTTTGACAGTCAGGTAGTGTGACAATGAGCCATGTGTGTTGTGCTGATGGCATACACATGTCAAGTAAGTTGACACAGATGTGTGGCTGGTCACTGTATGACTTCTGACACTTCCTATCATTCCTGTGCCTATGCTTGGCTTGCATTGATGTATCCCTGAGTTGTTGCACAGAGGTCACTGTGGTTTAATTTCACTCACTGTGCCATTCATGTCTGATATGAGGGCCTAATGGTGGTGTGATGTGTTCCTCCTCTTGCATGTGATGTACACATGCTATGTGGCTTGCTCCATGGCTTTCCAGCACTGTCCACTTCACTTTGGGCTAGCACATTTGTTGTCCTCCATTGCTGCTGACCTATGGTATGTGTATGTGGCAGTGTGTCAGTGTGGGATCTTCCTGAGGGACTTGACAAGCAGTGTGAACAATTCAGTGGTTGTTCATATGCAGTGTGAGTCTTCATTTCTTAATTATACTCAGTTTGATTCACATGAGTGGAAGGTAGGTGCAAGGAGGAGGGTTGTCCAGCCCCTGACCTTCTGTGCAGGGTGTTCATCTTCACCCCCACCTTCCCAGTCAATCTACCTTGTCCTTTGATGTCTGAGGTGCGAGGTCTAGCCACACCTGGCTGATAAATTGTGCGGGGGGCACAGGAGGGGCACACAGCATGTGCCCAAATGGGTGTGGGAAGCGTAGTGTGGGTAGGGTGGAGGTGGAGCCCTGTGAATCTGGCCTGACTGCCCATGCCTGGCGCCGGACCTGCCTACTACATTGTGCGCAGGTTTTCCCGCGTCTTCACTGCTGCGGTAACTTGCCCGGGACATTGCAGTGATTTCGCGGTTGATGGGTGACCCGGATGCGGAGGTGTGGGTTTCTATCAGGCAGGACATGTGTGAGTACACTGGGGGATATGTTCCTGTCCCCACCAGAGTGTCTGATGTGGACAGGAAGCGTATGTCAGCACAGGAGTTGTGTGTTGTGGTTGTATGCGGAGTTGTGTTTTTGCGTACCTGCGGTGTTGTCCGCGACGACGTCTTATTTGCTGGTAGTGGATGAGGTACAGCAACGGAAGGGCTTGAAGAGCTGGATCCATTGCGGTCAGGACTGCGTGGAGGTGACCAGGATTCGAGTTTCGCTCTCCGCAGTAGTGCTTCCGCCGTCTCCGGGTGGCTGGATTCTCCGCTGCGGTGTGATGGGCTGTTTGCGGCATCATGATTTGTACGGCGGTCGGGAAGTCATTCCGCACGACGGTGTTTCTCTATTGGCTCCCTCTGCCACCGTTGCGGAAGGAAATTTCTGGCGGTTCACGTAACTTCGCAGCGGACGGAAAATGAGCTGTGTTTGCCCATTGTAATATGGCGGACGCGAGGACCGCCGATGGAGTGCGGAAAAGGACATTTTCCCCCACCGCCGGCAATGCGGATGTGCCTACGACCGCCATCCTAATGGGCCCCTAAGTGCGCCGGGTTTGCTCAGACGTGGGTCCCGAGCTCACTGTGCCACTGGATTCAAGCTAGGCTGGCTGATATGGGGTGATACCTCAAAACCAGTCCCAGGATGCTTGTTTCTGGTCCAAGGCGGACCTGGCTTGGCAGTTCGGTCTGGACTGTTACCATGAAAAGCTGGGTCAAGACGGATTTGCCTATGGCTGAATCTAAACTGGGGTGGCATGGTGAGTAAAAGAACAATGGATTTAACCCAGATCTCTTGACTGGGGTTGAATGTTTGAATTGTTCTGTATTCCAGCTATCATTTGTGTGTCTTTTGCTTTCTCGCCCTAAGTGCGCTGGGTATGTTCAGACGTGGGTTCTGGGCTCACTGTGCCACTGGATTCAGGCTAGGCTGGCTGATGAGGGGTGATACTTCAAAACCAGTCCCAGGATGCTTGTTTCTGGTCCAAGGCGGACCTGGCTTGGCAGTTCGGTCTGGACTGTTACCATGAAAAGCTGGGTCAAGACGGATTTGCCTATGGCTGAATCTAAACTGGGGTGGCATGGTGAGTAAAAGAACAATGGATTTAACCCAGATCTCTTGACTGGGGTTGAATGTTTGAATTGTTCTGTATTCCAGCTATCATTTGTGTGTCTTTTGCTTTCTCGCCCTAAGTGCGCTGGGTATGTTCAGACGTGGGTTCTGGGCTCACTGTGCCACTGGATTCAGGCTAGGCTGGCTGATGAGGGGTGATACTTCAAAACCAGTCCCAGGATGCTTGTTTCTGGTCCAAGGTGGACCTGGCTTGGCAGTTCGGTCTGGACTGTTACCATGAAAAGCAGGGTCAAAACTAATTTGCCTATGGCTGAATCTAAACTGGGGTGGCATGGTGAGTAAAAGAACAATGGATTTAACCCAGATCTCTTGACTGGGGGTGAATGTTTGATTTGTTCTGTATTCCAGCTATCATTTGTGTGTCTTTTCCTTTCTCGCCCTAATTGCACCGGGTATGCTCAGACATGGGTTCCTGGCTCACTGTTCCACTGGATTCAAGCTAGGCTGGCTGATGAGGGCTGACACCTCAAAACCTGTCCCAGGATGCTTGTTTCTGGTCCAAGGTGGACCTGGCTTGGCAGTTCGGTCTGGACTGTTCCCATGAGGAGCAGGGTCAAGACTGACTTACATATGACTGGTTTTACACTGGGGTGGCATTGGGAGCAAAAGAACGATGGATTTAACCCAGATCTCTTGACTGAGGGTGAATGTTTGATTTGTTCTGCATTCCATCCATCATATGTGTGTTTTTTTGCTCTCTCGCCCTAAGTGCACCGGGTGTGCCCAGACGTGGGTCCCAGGCTCCCTGTGCCACTGGATTCAAGCTAGCCTGGCTGATGAAGGGTGATATCAGGAAACCGATCCCAGGATGTTTGTTTCTGGTCCAGGGAGGACCTGACTTGGCATTTCAGGCCAGGCTGTTCCCATAAGGAGCAGGGTCAAGACTGATTTGCATGTGGCTGGGTTTAAACTGGGGTGGCCTGGTGAGCAAAATAGCGATGGATTTAACTCATATCTTTTGCTTGGGGGTGAATATTTGATTTGTTCCGCATTCCATCCATCATTTGTGTGTCTTTTGCTTTCTCGTCCTAAGTGCGTGGGTCCCGGGCTCACTGTGCCAATGGATTCAAACTAGCCTGGCGGATCAGGGGTGATACCTCAAAACCAGTCCCCGGATGCTTGTTTCTGGTCTAGCGTGAACCTGGCTTGGCAGTTCGGTCTGGACTGTTACCATGAAAAGCAGGATCAACACGGATTTGCATATGGCTGAATCTAAACTGGGGTGGCATGGTGAGTAAAAGAATGATGGATTTAACCCGGATCTCTTGACTGAGGGTGAATGTTTGATTTGTTCCATATTCCGTCCATCATTTGTGTGTCTTTCGCTTTCTCGCCCTAAGTGCGCCGGGTTTGCTCAGACGTGGGTCCCGAGCTCACTGTGCCACTGGATTCAAGCTAGGCTGGCTGATATGGGGTGATACCTCAAAACCAGTCCCAGGATGCTTGTTTCTGGTCCAAAGCGGACCTGGCTTGGCAGTTCGGTCTGGACTGTTACCATGAAAAGCTGGGTCAAGACGGATTTGCCTATGGCTGAATCTAAACTGGGGTGGCATGGTGAGTAAAAGAACAATGGATTTAACCCAGATCTCTTGACTGGGGTTGAATGTTTGAATTGTTCTGTATTCCAGCTATCATTTATGTGTCTTTTGCTTTCTCGCCCTAAGTGCGCTGGGTATGTTCAGACGTGGGTTCTGGGCTCACTGTGCCACTGGATTCAGGCTAGGCCGGCTGATGAGGGGTGATACTTCAAAACCAGTCCCAGGATGCTTGTTTCTGGTCCAAGGCGGACCTGGCTTGGCAGTTCGGTCTGGACTGTTACCATGAAAAGCTGGGTCAAGACGGATTTGCCTATGGCTGAATCTAAACTGGGGTGGCATGGTGAGTAAAAGAACAATGGATTTAACCCAGATCTCTTGACCGGGGTTGAATGTTTGAATTGTTCTGTATTCCAGCTATCATTTGTGTGTCTTTTGCTTTCTCGCCCTAAGTGCGCTGGGTATGTTCAGACGTGGGTTCTGGGCTCACTGTGCCACTGGATTCAGGCTAGGCTGGCTGATGAGGGGTGATACTTCAAAACCAGTCCCAGGATGCTTGTTTCTGGTCCAAGGTGGACCTGGCTTGGCAGTTCGGTCTGGACTGTTACCATGAAAAGCAGGGTCAAAACTGATTTGCCTATGGCTGAATCTAAACTGGGGTGGCATGGTGAGTAAAAGAACAATGGATTTAACCCAGATCTCTTGACTGGGGGTGAATGTTTGATTTGTTCTGTATTCCAGCTATTATTTGTGTGTCTTTTCCTTTCTCGCCCTAATTGCACCGGGTATGCTCAGACATGGGTTCCTGGCTCACTGTGCCACTGGATTCAAGCTAGGCTGGCTGATGAGGGCTGACACCTCAAAACCTGTCCCAGGATGCTTGTTTCTGGTCCAAGGTGGACCTGGCTTGGCAGTTCGGTCTGGACTGTTCCCATGAGGAGCAGGGTCAAGACTGACTTACATATGACTGGTTTTACACTGGGGTGGCATTGGGAGCAAAAGAACGATGGATTTAACCCAGATCTCTTGACTGAGGGTGAATGTTTGATTTGTTCTGCATTCCATCCATCATATGTGTGTTTTTTTGCTCTCTCGCCCTAAGTGCACCGGGTGTGCCCAGACGTGGGTCCCAGGCTCCCTGTGCCACTGGATTCAAGCTAGCCTGGCTGATGAAGGGTGATATCAGGAAACCGATCCCAGGATGTTTGTTTCTGGTCCAGGGAGGACCTGACTTGGCATTTCAGGCCAGACTGTTCCCATAAGGAGCAGGGTCAAGACTGATTTGCATGTGGCTGGGTTTAAACTGGGGTGGCCTGGTGAGCAAAATAGCGATGGATTTAACTCATATCTTTTGCTTGGGGGTGAATATTTGATTTGTTCCGCATTCCATCCATCATTTGTGTGTCTTTTGCTTTCTCGTCCTAAGTGCATGGGTCCCGGGCTCACTGTGCCAATGGATTCAAACTAGCCTGGCGGATCAGGGGTGATACCTCAAAACCAGTCCCCGGATGCTTGTTTCTGGTCTAGCGTGAACCTGGCTTGGCAGTTCGGTCTGGACTGTTACCATGAAAAGCAGGATCAACACGGATTTGCATATGGCTGAATCTAAACTGGGGTGGCATGGTGAGTAAAAGAATGATGGATTTAACCCGGATCTCTTGACTGAGGGTGAATGTTTGATTTGTTCCATATTCCGTCCATCATTTGTGTGTCTTTCGCTTTCTCGCCCTAAGTGCGCCGGGTATGCTCAGACATGGGTCCCGGGCTCACTGTGCCACTGGATTCAAGCTAGGCTGGCTGATGAGGGGTGATACCTTAAAACCAGTCCCAGGATGCTTGTTTCTGGTCCATGGTGGACATGGCTTGGCAGTTTGGGCTGGACTGTTCTCATGAGGAGCAGGATCAAGACTGATTTGACTTATGGCTGGGTCTACACTGGGGTGGCATGGTGAGCAAAAGAATGATGAATTTAACCCAGATCTCTTGACTGGGGGTGAATGTTTGATTTGTTCTGTATTCCATCTATCATTTGTGTGTCTTTTGCTTTCTCGCCCTAAGTGTGCCGGGTATGCCCAGACATGGATCCCAGGCTCACTGTGCTACTGGATTCAAGCTAGCCTGGCTGATGAGGGGTGATACCCCAAAATCGGTTGCAGGATTCTTGTTTCTGGTCCAGGGAGGACCTGGCTTGACAGTTTGTGCTGGACTGTTTCCACGAGGTGCAGAGTCAAGACTGATTTGCATGTGACTGGGTCTAAACTGGGGTGGCATTGTGAACAAAAGAACAATGGATTTAATCCAGATTCTTGACTGGGTGTGAATGTTTGATTTGTTCCGCATTCTGTCCTTCATTTGTGTGTCTTTTGCTTTTTCGCCCTAAGTGCGCCGGGCCTTGAGCTCACTGTGCCACTGGATTCAAGCTAGCCTGGCTGATGGGGGTGATACCCCGAAACCGGTCCCAGGATGCTTATTTCTGGTCCAGGGAGGACCTGACTTGGCAGTTCGGGCTGGACTGTTCCCATGAGGAGCAGGGTCAAGACTGATTTTCATATGGCTGGGTCTAAACTGGTGTGGCATGGTGAGCAAAAGAACGATGGATTTAACCCAGATCTGTTGACTGAGAATGAATGATTAATTTGTTCCCCATTCCATCCATCATTTGTGTGTTTGCTTTCTCACCGTAAGTGCACAGGGAATTGCAGACATGGGTCGCGGGCTCACTGTGCTACTAGATACATGCTAGCCTGGCTGATGAGGGGTGATACCCCGAACCCGGTCCCATGATGCTTGTTTCTGGTCCAGGGAGGAACTGGCGTGGCAGTTTGGGCTGGACTGTTCCCATAAGGCGCGGGGTCAATACTGATTTGCATATGGCTGGGTCTAAACTGGGATAGTATGGTGAGCACAAGAATGATGGATTTAACCCAGATCTCTTGACTGTGGGTGAATGTTTGAGTTTTTCTGCATATGTCCATCATTTGTGTGTCTTTTACTGTCGTTACATAGGCATACATGCCAATAGACCTGATTTTTTAAGCCAAAAATTGCTTTATTTTGGCTGTTTCCCGCTTGAAATTGCCTTGGCTTCAATAGAAGTCAACGGGGAAATACATTACCCCGATTATTTTTTAATAATCTCTCACTTGGCTTATTTAAAATGTTGACATGTATGCATAGGGGCTCACAGCAGTCGCTGTGCATTCAGTAAAGTCAATGAAATGTATTCGGCAGCTAAACAACATTAAGGAACGAAAAAGGATAGTCATGAGGCTGCCTGTAACAAACACGCTTTATGGAAATGAATAGGTTGCTGAAATATAGAAATTAAGATGATTCATTTTACAGCGACGTATAGATGAACACCAGTGCAAAGCATGCATGTATGCCTCTGGCTATGCATTTCCGAGTTTTAGAGCAAACCGTAGCAGCTAGGTTAGTTGAGCTCGTAGGCACGGTGTTGTCGGTTCCTCTTCTGACGGGAGTCTCACCGAGTATAAAAATAGCTGAAGACTGTTACTTCATCCACTGCGAGACAAGAACCATTTTTCACAAGTTTTTCTACGTAGAATTAGCGCTGCGTAAACCACCGGGATCTATGACATCAGTGGCCTAATTGTCACATTCTTTGTGACAGGCAGCGCGCGACACTCCATCACGGCCCTCTGTGACAACACGCGCCAAACATCAAATTTAATCAGGAAGATCTGTTTTGTTGGCATTCGCCATCAATCTATATCTGCTATCATTCGTTTTACTAGAAAAATCTGAGTGCATTTTATCATTTTTTTACAGGCAATGCGAGTGCAGTGCATTTTAACTGCAGTCCAATGTTCCCCATCATCATGTGTGATAACGAGGGGGCGTCCGATAGTTTCTCTGAGCGGAAAGTGTTTATTTCTGTCATCGTCTCTGAGCATGTCACTTGCATTTATCTGATGATGGGTGATGTTGAGGGACCACTTAGGCATCCTATTAGCCCACTGCGCCCTCAACTTTAATACATACAGCACATGTTGCTGACCATAAGGTCAAAATCCACACAGTTTTTAGTTAGGTTGTTAAGGTTTTTTATTATGAGCAAGTTTTGGGTGACAAATTATTTGAGCAAATCAGAGATTTTAATGATGCATATTGTGAAGAAATGCCCTTTTTGTATGGTCACCACCAGCCTTTTCTGACGGATGCTGCTGGTTTTTCTGAGAGTGCACTGAGGCCTGCTAACCACAACTCAGTGCCAGTTCCCTGACCCCAAAATGTGAATGTTACATTGGCTATACCCAATCGACATAGGCTAATCTACCTGTAAGTCCCTAGAATATGGTGCCATGGGTACCCAGGTCCTGTAAGTTAGAGAGATTCCCCCCAGGAATTGCAGCACTTGTTGTGCTACCCTGGGTGTGACAAGAATAAAACAGATCTTTCAGTCCGCCATTGCAGTTTCGAACTGTTAGCCTGACTTTGCAAAGCAAACCTCCCCCTGCAATATGTGTAAGTTGCCCTTATGCTAGGCCTATCGGGCCCTAAGACAGGGTGCCGCATATTTCGTTAGCAGATCATGTAATTTACATGCTCTGACAGTAAAAGATCAAAACTAGCATTTTCACTGTAGAAAGCCTTGGTTGCCCTTTTGGCGAGTATAGGGTTACAGGCTGACCCATCAACTGTGCTAGCTCCGGAACGGTGCAACCAAAGTTGGTACTCCGAGGTATTAAACAACTCTTTACATTAAGCCTGACTTGGTTCCCAAGTTGAAATTAACTTTACACTGTGCACCATTTACAAAGTTGCCAGCTTGTTGCCTTCAATCTCCTTTGCCCTTAACAGTTGCACATGGAGCTTGAATCCAAAACAGCTTTCTGCCCACCTGGGGAGATATGCTAATGACTCCCAGGAAAGGAAACAATAGGGGCCTACACTGGAGAGAGGTATTGCCTCCCTCCTGCAGGAAACCACACAAGTGATGGCCCAAAAGGTGAGCTTCAAAGCTGAAGCCGCCTTTGAAGGGCAAATAGGGAACACCTGGGAGAGGAGCAGCCCCATTGTTTAGGCAGACTAGCTGGCACCAGAGAAGAAGAGGGGAAACCTGTTGTCAAACCGGTTTTCCCAGAGCGTGTAGTCCCCTTGGTAGCCACATCTCTGAGTTGGGCTAGGGAGCTCTGGACTCCGAGAGAGTGGTTCTGCCACCTTGGGAGTGGGCAAAATGGTGCCTCATGGGATATCCAGATGCCACACTTCCCTGGAAGTGGTCATCAGGAGGCAGGGAACCTAGTAGCCCATTGGCTACCAACTGCATCCTATCCTAAGGAAATTTCCTGTACATAAATAGAGCAGCCCTGTCACCCAAAACTCAGAGCTCGATTGGACTGGAAGAAGAACCGAATAAGGCCTGCCCAAGTTCCCGGTGAAGATAGGGTGCACCATTGTGGACTGTACCTGCTGAACTTGATGGCTAGCAAGGAAGAGGGACTGGGCCTGCTGTGTCCTGCTCAAGGAGAAGTTCTCTCTAGAGCCCAGAGAAAGCAAAGAGACTCCAACAGTCAGCCAACTGGCTTCCTGTTCGCAGCACAGGGACACAACAGCTGAAGAAGCCAACTAAGGGCGAATTGTAGCCCAGATCCCTGGATCGCTGCTCCCCGCTGTTGTGCAGCACCAGGATCCAGGTCCTAATAGTCAGAAGTTGTACCCAAGTCTGCTGGACCCAGGAGAGCTGTCGGAGTGCACCTTGGTCGCCCAGAAGGCAAGCTACAGCTCGGACAAGGATTTTGCTGTGAATGCGACACCGGATGACTAGTAGCCCCGTGGTAACTGGACTTCGGCCAGACCGGAGAGGGCTTCATGGGATGTCAAAGAACCCTGTGCCCAGGACCCCCTCATAACCTTTGTGGACTGAGGAGACCCTGGTGGGAGACCCTGCTGGAAGACCCCATACAACTGCATCGCATCCACAGCATCCTTGAGCATCTTTCAGCATTCTGTATCCTCAGCATCAGGACCACTCCAAATAAATCCATTGGACTGAGGATAAAGCACCTAGAACAGTCTGAAGACTTCTTATTCTGTGCCCAACATTTTGCTCAAAATGTTTCTGTGTCAAAGTTGTTGAATTTGGCAATGCTTGTTCGCGGTTGAGTGAAATGCTTTGATTTACTATGCCTTGTAAATTCTATATCTCCGGAACCCTTAGGTGGATCTTTTTCATTGTAGTGTCTCAACATATCTAAAAATACAGTCTATTTTTATAAATTGGTGTTGGATGTCTTTGGTGTCTTGTCGATTTCTTCTCCAATTGTTTTGGTGCTGTTTAAATGCTTTACACTTGTTCATTTGTGTAAGCCTTCCTGCTCAGAGCCACAGCTACACAGGGCTGAGCTGAAGGTTTGACAAACACAACCTAACGGTCCTAAGGGGGTTGTTGAGTGTATTACATGGTGAGGGCTCATAACCACACCATATAATGCACCCCATTTCCTCACAAATATCATCGTAACCAATGAAATAATGAAAATGCACTTGAACTAACTTAATTATGTGGGTTAGAAGTGTGATAATGATATAGTATAGTTATGCTAAATGTTTGTACAAGATCTATTTTATTAGAATGGATGACATTTTTGGTGTTCTGCTCATCTTGCTTCTGTTCATTACCCCATCTAAATCAGCTGCAAGGTGATTGTCCTTGGAAAGTGTGTACGATGCATTAAACTTCCCACTGTGTATTGTATGTCTCATTTTGCAGAAGAACAGCTGGGCATATTTACAAGGGCATTGCGCCACAGGAACGTCACTTTAAATGACGTTCCTGTGGCGCAATGCCCTGTTCCATATTTACAAGGTAGTGTTAAGCCACTTGATGTGGCTTAACGCCACCTTTTAAATATGCGCCTTACCGAAACAGCCCGCTGTGGCAAAGGAGCTGGCAATGGGGGTTGCTTTGGGTGTTCCACTACAACACTCATTGCTTTTCTGATGCTGCCCCCTATTTACAAGGGTGGTGTGAATATGGGGCAGCGTGAAAAATAAGACCAGGAAAAACCTGGTCTTGAAAAGGAGCAACGAGGAGAAATGATTAATTTCTCCTCGCTTTTGCTGTTCTAGGTGTGCTGCATCATGCAGCACACCTAGAAACAGCAAATCACCATTAGTGATTGTTCATGTGCAGGAAGGTGTCCCTTCCTGCACATAAGCAATCATTAAAAAAT
Source organism: Calotriton arnoldi (assembly GCA_963921515.1). Classification (NCBI taxonomy): domain Eukaryota; kingdom Metazoa; phylum Chordata; class Amphibia; order Caudata; family Salamandridae; genus Calotriton; species Calotriton arnoldi. Next base: position 114,376 of record CAWUFW010002061.1, read on the forward strand.
AATGTTTTGCAACGTCTATGTGTGCTGCATTCTGCAGCACACATAAAAGTTACAAATCGCCATTAGTGATTGTTTATGTGCAGGAAGGTGCACCTTCCTGCACATAAACAATCATTCCCTGTAACACTGGCACCCTTGCACTATGGTAGAAGGGTGCCTGCAATGGTGCTAGGCAGCTAAATTTAGCGCCAGCGCTAGGGGAAACACAAGTGTGCGTCGCATTCTTGTAAATACGGTGCATCCCTGCGTTTTTAAACTGTCAGAGCGCAGCGTTAGCAATTTTGACTGAACACCGCGCTCCCACAGTTTCTTATGAATATCCCCCATAATTCTATTTTGTTTGGAAAATGTTTCTTAGTTAGTTGTATTATACATCTCTGGAGTGCAGTTGCTGAGGAGGCAAACTGAAGATTTTCTTTTACCTTAAGAAATCGGTTAGTGCTAAGAGTTTTAATTATTACGAAATTGCTTTTGATTTGCCAATGCAATCTATCTATGATCTTGTCATGCTGAATCTGCAGTTTTGCTAATTGTTTATTCATAAAATGTGTATAAAAACCCCTAGTATTGAAGGTTTGAGGGCAACTTCTTATTTTCCAACTGAGACTCTGTCCGATCATTTTGAGACCTTTTCTTCTCCATTAGAATGCTGTCAGTGCGGGGGCGTGGCTTGACGCCGATTGAAGATGGCCGCCTACTGAGGGAGCTCCGCGGCGACTCGCGAGGTCGGAGGGCCTTTCGAGCGGACCAGCGCTACCTCAATTCTCTGAACGGGAAGGCTTTGAGGCATAAGGAGTCTGGAATGCCTCGGTGAAACTGCCGTGATATGGGTGAGCGTTTTTGCCTCTGAATTTGATGCCGGAGTATTCCCCTCACGGAAGCTACGCCCGCCATTTTGATTTATCTCCCTAACGCCGGAGCCCGCGTTTTAGCGAGACTAACTATGGAGCGCCTCTTCCTTGGTGCCTACGCATACTCTCCTCGTTGAAATAACGGCAGGTGACAGTTATGCTTGGAATTTCTATCCCTGCAGTTCTTCTTGTAGTTTCATGCCAGTTCTGACTGAAACATGAATGCTAGTTTCAGTTATGCATTTTCCTATCTTACCAAAAATGGAAGCATTTGATGTCAATATTTGAGAGCAGTAAATACCATTATCTTCTATGAGACACACAATTTCAGACACTGGCAGTACTAGGTGACATGAGGGCTGGCTTATGGTTCATTAATTTAAACAGCTGGAAAATCGTCTCTCATTGAGAATGACATACCTTACATCATTTGAGGGATTTGTTGAGTTTTTCAAACGCTGCCGGTACTATATTTAATGTTTCTATGAAACTCAGGTGACGTAAAGCACTAAAGTCACAGCTTCAACATAATCGTATTTTCTTTTTCACATGATTCCTAACATTGCAGTTGTTTTCTGAAGTTTCTATATTCATATTCCTATGATTGTGGAATGCGACAAGTTAACTGAACTACTCTACATAAAGTTTAATTAACATCTTCCAAGGTTTTGACTGGAATCATCTTGTGTTAAGTTTATGGGGAGAACGAAATCCACACGTCGCACTACTGACCCCTCTGCGCCTTTATCATCTTTGGCTGATCATAATCCGTTTTCTGTCCTTTCCACAAATATGGAAAATGCTGAAGGTGGTCCCTCTTTCTCCGGCGCAGGGGTTCTACTCTCTCCATCTAACATGTCGCCCTCTTCCAGCAAATTAACTGCCAAACTATCTACTCCATCTTTACCAAACGCGGGAAACGGATTAAAACGAATCCTCCATCTCCTACTACATCCCCTCCTCCAATCACGTTAGATACTCTTCTTGAAGAAATCCGAGCTCTTAAGCCCTATATGGAAGAGACAAACAAGAGGCTTCAAGTGATGGATGATAGGTGGTCTATGATGGACAACAGGATTATACCGATTGAGCAACAAGTCGAATCTGTTCAGGTTGCTGTAAATCAGATCCCTCCTGTTAAATCTGAAATCTCACAACTTAAGAAACAAATCGAGCAGTTAGAAAACCGTAATCGACGCAACAATTTACGTATTTACGGCCTAGCAGAAGAGGTCGAAGGCTCAGATACCATCGCTTTCTTCAAGACTTTTCTTCCTCAGCTACTTGACATACCTAGCTCTCCTGTGTTAAATATTCAGCGAGCTCATCGTTTGGGGCGTGCTTCAACCATAACATCTCCTTCAACCAAACCCAGAGGAGTAATCATATACTTTTTGGAGTATACAGACTTATTAAAGGTTCTTCATGCAGCTAAACTTAAAGGTCGCATTTCATGGCAAAGCTCCAATCTCTTCTTTGCTCAAGACTATGCTAAAGATACTGCAGATAGACGGAAAAAATTCTTAGATATGCGTCCAGCACTTCGTTCCCTTAATGCCAGATTTGGTCTCTTCCATCCATGTCTGTTTAAAGTAACGTATAAGAATAGAACCACGAACTACGAAGATCCTGCATTGCTACAGCGGTTCCTGGATCAATGTACAGAGGAAGATATGGATTTGACACGACAAACTGGTGTTTAGCTGTATAATCGTGCTAAACCATATAACTGACTGTTTATAATGTGCTTGCATATTACTTCCTCTTGTTGAGTAGGAATGTTTTGGTAATTGCTTTACTCCATGGTATGTTCTACATAACGCGTATTCTTATTCACAAGGTCACTGAGACTTTCTAATATGTTACAATCTTTGTTTTGTCATATGTGGCATTTTTGTTGTATTCATTCATTATATTTTTTGTTTTATCAGGTGCAGAATTTCCTGTTTTATAGTCTCTATCATCCTTGGTCCGTTTCGGTGATGTTCTCCCTTCCCGGTTCGCCCTGAGTTACCCGGTTGGTTGTGCTGTTTTCTTTGTGTGGCTTCACCACCCTCATTATGTTTATGTTGTTATTTCTGTTACATGTGATTAGTTATATTATTGAGAAATCTCATATCTTATGTTATTCGTTAGTTGATCGTGTTGTTCCTTACTCTTCCTGTTTTTCTTCCCCCTTCCTTTTCTTCTCATCAACGTATTCCCTATTTATTCAACATTGATTCTCTTCAATGAGTTTCTGTCAATTCCCTCTTCTTTTTTAATCTTAGGAGCATTTATTATGACTTTTTGCCTTCTTTTCCCCCTTATTTGGTCAATCTATACATACGCCTTTCTCGTTCTGTCTTTCTACATCTCTTTTCCTTTCTCAACACAGAAGTCTTATATCTTTGACCTCGGTGATGCGCATATCTTATTTATCTTGTATCCTTGCCTCTCTCTTTATTACATCATTACTTTGTATTTAATCACTTCTTATATGTCAAAGATGACTCTTTTATTCCATTCTCAGCTTTATATTCTCCTTTATTATCAATTTCTTACTCACCTTTCTTCTATTATTCCTGACTACATGATTACTGATTTCTTCCTTTCTGCTCCTCACACTAGTTTTAAAATTATAGTCATTATTGTTATATTGATATTTGCAAGATATGTTTATGCGTACTACTTATCTATATTTTGTATCTTAATGTTTATTGTAGATGACTCTTAGAGTCATTTCATGGAATGTTAAAGGTTTGGGTTCCCCTATCAAACGCCAACGAGTTCTTTCCCATTTATCCAATTTAAAATGTGACATAGCGTTCCTGCAAGAAACCCATATTCTAGACAAAGAAATACCAAAGCTTAAGCGTCAATGGGTGGGTCATGTCTTTGCTTCACCAGGCACAGGTAATCGGAATGGTGTTGTCATCTTATGCCATAAACGCCTTGATTTGAAACTACTCTCGCAAGATACAGATGATGTAGGTCGATGGGTTTCTCTTTCATTGTTATTAAATAATATTCCGTTAACTCTTTTTAATTTATATGCGCCCACTGCCACAGATATTGCGTTTTGGCCTACAATTTTATCTAAATTGATGTCTTTTCATGATGACTATGTGTTAGTTGGTGGAGATTGTAATTCAGTTATGGATCCTATTGTTGATCGTAATTCTTGTGCTAGATTCTCCCATTCTCCTATGCATTCCCAGTTCGTATCCACTATTCAACAGAGATCCCTCGTAGATGCCTGGAGATTATGCAACCCTACACTTCGTGAATACTCTTTTTCTCGCCAGTACATTCTTCTCAGTCCCGATTAGACTATCTTTTCACCTCAAAAGCACTTACACAACATATTACACATGCAGAAATTGGTTCAATATTAATTTCTGACCATGCACCTGTCCTTTTGGATTGTGAGATTCTCCCCTCTAATCAAGGTACCCGTAGATGGAGATTCAACAATTCCCTGTTGTTGGATTCAACATTTACTAATAAGTTTGAATCTTTTGTTACTACCTTTTTCTCTGAAAATGAAACTCCTGATATGTCTCCACAGACTGTCTGGGATACTTTTAAAGCTGCGTCCAGAGATTTTATTATTTCATATGTATCTCAGAAAAGGAAATCAGCGTTACAGGTTTTACAATCACTTCAGAAACGTATTAAACAACTAGAACACTCTTTTTCCAGACCAACTCTAAAACTTGTTTAGATCAATTAGTCAAAACCAAATTTGAGTTCAACAAACTATCTACAGATAATGCAAACTCGTTTTTACTCAAGTCTTCAGCTAAATATTATGGAGGTCAAAATAAATCAGGGAAACTTTTAGCTAACTACCTTAAAATTAAAAAAGAACGCACTGCAATTACTTCTATTTTATCCTCTAATAATCTCTTAGTTCACAAAAATGAAGAAATTCTGTCGGAATTTACAACATTTTTCCAAAACCTTTATACCCCTGAACACCCGATATCCCAGGACTCTATAGCCCAATATTTATCCTCTATTACTCCTCCTTCTTCTCGTGATTTAGATTTTTCAGTGTTGGACGAAGACATCCGGGAATCAGATATCCTTTCTGCTATCCGCTTAATTAAACGAGGTAAGGCTCCAGGCCCTGACGGTTTTACGATCGAGTTTTATTCTCACTTTTCTCGTTTATTGATTCCTAAATTATATCATTTATTCCACTTTTTTACCGCCTCTAAAAAATCCACGGGATCTTTTCAAGAAGCTCTAATATGTCTTATTCCTAAAGGAGATAAAGACCATAGCCTTTGTAAAAATTACAGACCCATCTCCTTAATCAACCTAGACTATAAAATTTTTGCTAAGATTCTGGCTTGTCGTCTAGAGCACTTGTTACCATCCTTAATAGGCAGAGAACAGTGTGGTTTTGTTAAGGGTAGACATCTTTCAGACAATACTAGACTTTTTCTTCAAGTTCTTACTAAGGCTCGATCATACAAAGACCCTTTGGCAGCCGTATCTCTGGATGCGGAAAAGGCTTTTGACAGAGTAGATTGGCCTTTTATTTTTTCTACTTTGTCCTGGTTTGGCTTTGGCCAAAAATTTATAAATTATGTCTCACTACTCTACTCTTCTCCTGTCTCTTCTGTGTTAGTTAATGGTCTTATTTCTCCTTATTTCCCCTTACACCGCGGTGTTCGGCAGGGTTGTCCTCTTTCTCCTCTTCTTTTCATACTAGCCCTTGAACCCTTTTTGATTAGGATTCGCTCAAATTCGAACATTAAGGGATTTATATATGGTTCTAACCAGTTAAAACTTTCTGTCTATGCTGACGATATCCTGCTCTTTTTATCTCAACCCCAATCTACTGTACAAGCTTTCCTCTTTGAAGTGCAGGCATTTGCTGATGTCTCGGGATACAAACTTAATTCGGATAAATGCGAAGTCCTCCCTCTAAATACATTATGTTTCTCTGCAGACTTTGTTTCTTCTGGTTTTCGATGGAACCCAGATAAGATAAAATATCTAGGCCTCTGGTTTAAACCTTCTATTAAAGAGACGGTTACTGTTAATTTAAAAGAACTACAAACTGTACTATGTAATGCGACATCCAGATGGAACCCTCTATTCTTATCATGGTGGGGTCGTCTTGACACAATAAAGATGATGCTTGTTCCTATAATACTTTCTTACATTTCTAATCTTCCTATAAACATACCTAATTTACATTTTAAATTAATTTACTCGATATTATCAAAATTCCTGTGGAATAATAAGAAATCTCGTATGTCCTTATGTAAATTAAAGAAACCCAAACATTTAGGAGGCGTCAATTTTCCAGATTTTAAGGCATATCATACTGCTTTCTCTCTAAAACAAGCCACTCTTTTACTCCATGAAACCAACGATGATCTACTATTACCTCTGTGGACTAATGTTGAAAAACATTTCCTTCATCCCTTTCCTTTTCGAGAATTCCTGTCCTTTACGCAACGCCCAATATCTCTTTCTCTCCCTATTTTCAATAACTGTTGTAAAATTCTTCAACCCTTACTTACTGCCCATCTTTCTCCTAGAGATCGTTTTATGCAATCTTCCTTGTGGTATAATCAATCTCTTAAATACCGTGATAGAGTCATTTTCTGGAAAGACTGGTACTCCATTGGGTGTATCAACTTTTTGAAAATGATATCTGTATTCCTTTTCCAGTTGCTCAAACGCGTTTTTCCCTGCCAGATTCTTATTTATCTAAATACACTTCTTTAGTCGAATTACTTCAATTAGCATATACCAATTTATCTTCAACTTCTCCTCCCTTAGACTCGCCTCCCACCTCTTTGCAATTTCTATCTCTTTCTCCGTCTGCGGCCCAAATTTATGAACATTTTTCTTCCTCTTTAATTTCTCGTGAAAAAACAAAAATAGAAACATTATGGGAAACAGATCTCAAAACATCTCTCACAATTCATACTTGGAACAAGATTTGGATGAAGATAAGGAAATCTTCCAGAGCTGCAAACACTACCCAAACACTATTTTTTATATATAATAGATTATTACTAACTCCTATGTCCTTATATAAGATCAATCCTACCACTTCTTCGTCTTGCTGGTCGTGCAACAAACCCCTTGCTGATTTATACCATATGTTATTTGCTTGTCCTCTGGTTCATGATTTTTGGTCACGAGTCTGGAGTCAAATTAATCATATTTTTAAAACACAATTTTCCTTTAATTTGATTAACTTATTTTTGGGCAGTCTGTCTTCGATATGGGACTCTCATCCAGAGACCTTTCATATTGTTGACCTTCTTCTTGCAGTAGCCTTTCAACAAATTACTAAAGCATGGAAGAATACTAGCGACCTCTCTTACCAAGCCTGGTGGTATGGTGTTTGTTATAATCACAGGTTAGATAGAGCATATGTCCATCCCATATCCCTTGCAATGAAACGAGAACATCTATGGTCACCCATCACCCGTTTTTGGACCAATCTGCCAACACTGCATGTTTACACAACCCTCGTATTGAGGAAGTTCCCAAACCTCCATGAGTTGTTCTGATAGAAATTTTATTATCTTATATTTGAATTCTACATTTTTAAAGGACAGTTGTATTTCTTGCAATTGATGATATTTATAATAAGTGATTATGTTGAATATATATATTTATAATTTTTATCCCTCCCTTTCATACCTTCCCCCTCTTTTCCCCCTCCCCCTGCTAAGAAGATGTTCACTTATTTCGTATTTGTTATCTTATATTGTATTATCTCAATAAACTTCTTTGTTCAAACTTAAAAAAAAAAAAGAATGCTGTCAGTGCTCTTTGCGAGTTTAACACTTAGAATCTAGAGATATTTAGCTGCTGAAATAGGCATATTTGTTCTGATTTCTGATTTTGTGTTCTGTATCTGAGCCTTCATTATCATGATCAATAGACTGCCTTCCACAGGTATAACAAGTAATGTCCTTTAACAGTCTTCTTTTTCTTACAAAACCGCACCCAGAAAGAAACTTGGCCCACACTGGTCTGAGCCTGTTTCTCTCCAATGTGGAGTACCAGAAGGATTGACCCTATCTCGATATTTATCCATGACTTATCTGCAACCACTGTTGACACTTGTACAAACCCATGAAATAAGTTTATAGACTTGTGCTGACGATACGAAAATCTTTTTTGGGCATTATTCATTGAAAGGTGATGCTCTTAAAGCGTGCCTCACAGACATACGCATCTGGAGATGAATCCTGACAAGGGAGAGGTACTTTTGTCTGGTGCCCCTCTACACATTGGAACTGTTCACTCTGGCTTTCCAACCTAGGCAGTTGTTCTGTTCCAGTGAAAATGATTAAAAGGTATTGAGTCAAAATTTATGAAACTCCTCAAATCTCTTCCCAAGTTCTATTCTCAGTTCAATCATGTGCCTATTTGCTTTATTGCCAAATACAAATCATCAAATTTCTCACAGGTAACAGTCTAAAGTAGGTAATTGCAGCTATGAATATTAGATTACTACAAATCAGTAGAGGTGAAGAAATCTCCAATCACCAAACCCAAGAAAGTATTTGGAGTTCTTTTCCCAGACCAGGTGACCAAAATATAGTGAGATACTGAAAGGGCTTGTTAGTGTTGTCTTACAACCACCTCAGTATTTGAGGAAAGGTATGGATCTATTAGATCCTACGGATCCTTCAAGTTCCTTTCATCCACTGTAGATCTCACTAAATATCAGGCCAGGATCTTTGGCTGCTCAGCCCTCTTGGCAGAGACAGTGATAGCACTGTCTGTCAGCTCCATCACCCACCTGCTTTAGAAGTTGTACCCAAGACATCCTTCAAAGGAGCAATAGGAAAAGGCTCGAAGGATAATGGATGGTTTAGAAAAAGGCGATTGAATATCCAGGCCAAGTCCCGAAGGGTCTAACAAACACATCTAGACCTGCCCTTGCCACCCTGGTGATGTAGCCTGCTATCCAATCCACTTTACCACACTGCAACTCTCTCCGCAATCTCCTACCTCTGCTTTTCGATATTGAAGGAGCTTGCTCACTGAAAGGGCCTGTTGGACTTGGCCCTTTTGGCAGGTTCACCCCTAAAACTTTTTGCCGGTCTCCTAGCCTTTTTTCTGTGTAGTGTTGGTGGTTTTAGGCCTCTGCGCACTTTAGCACTGGGTCCCAGTGTAAAGTGCGTGCGCACTCTGAGTGCGTGTGGTGAGATTGGCCTGCCCTCCCATAGGAATGCATGGGGGATATGTGTGTCCATGGTAATTCCTGGTGTGAGAGGAGGGCAGGGGCGAGTTTAGTATGTGCGAACTCGTGAGAATAAATGCTGCGCAATGGTGTGCGCAGATTTATTGTGACTAGTGGAGAAGTGCCACTTTTAGAAGTTGGCATTTATGTGTGCTCTGTGACTGCCTGCCTGATGTGAATTGCATGTCTGGCTTTGTGAGTGACAGGGGCTGGGAGGTGTGTGTGGCTCCAGGAGGGGCAGGGTGAGTCAGCGCAGGGCTGAATAGGGAGATCTGCATCTAGATGGAAGGGAGGAGTTGCACCTGGGACCTGAATAGGGCTGGGCCTTCCCTCCACAATGCTGGCTCCACCCCCTGTGGTGCGTCTGATGTCCCTAGCCTGTCCTGTGAAAGGAGAGAGGAGCTGAGCAAAACAAAGTGCTCCAAAGCTCCCCCCAAACCAGTTGCATCTGGTTTTCCCTAAACCCTGCACCTTTAGACAAAGGAAAAGGTGTATAAAAGAAGGGGCTGTGACCCCATGAAAATGTTCAGTTCTGTGCTTGTGCTGACTTAGAGGGGACATTCTGCCAGGAGGAACCGCCGCGGGACCCAGCTGCTGTTTCCTGGGGGTCCCTGCGTGCTGGCCTGCCTGGCTGCGCGGTGGTCCCCCCAGCACCAAGGACTCTTTATTGTTGGCCTTTTTTTGGGCCACTGCTGGAGCTTTGTGCCCCTAGGGACTTTGCTGCTGGAGCTGTGGCTCCTAGCGCCTCGTGAGCGCTACATTTGAATCTCCAGGAGGAAGGAGCGTAGATCCTGCAGCGCTGAAGCTGCGTTCAATTTCGAGGGAATCCCGACGTGGGGATTCCCCCGCATTGCTGGCTTCCAGCGGGAGCCCACCCTGCATTTGTGCTATCTAGCGGGAGCCTACCCCGCGTTTTGTGCATCTGGCAAGCAGGAGCCCACCCCGCTGTTTGTGTGCTCCGGTTCGCGGGAGCCCACCCCGTACTTGGTTTTATTTGCAGGCGGGAGCCCACCCCGCACTTCTAAGGAGAGAGGAGCCGGAGCGCTGAAAACGGAAGTCAGGCGTCCACGCCTGACCGTAGGCGGGGCCTGCTGAGAGGAAGAGAGCCTCGCGGGCTCCATTTCCGCCTGCCTCTGTGTTGGGGAAGCAGCCCGGAGCCTCGCAGGCTCCCCTCCGAAGTCCCGCGTCCCAGAAGAGGGACCGGGCGAAGTCAGGAGAGGTCCCAAGAGCGTGACCTGTCAAGGCACATTGTCGGTGCCTGGGGATCTGCCCGCGCAGACCGGAGGAGTCCCGAAGAGCCCCGGTGAGTGGGGGCCACATGGGAAGCTGCACCAGGAGAACCCGGTGAGTGGAGCCCCTTTCGAGGCACATTGTCGGTGCCTGTTTTCCTGAGCGGTCCCGCAGGAGAGCGGGCCGCTCCAACGTGGGGGCAATTTGGTATTCAGGAAGTCCCGGAGTGGGGCTTCAAGGGCACAGTGGTGCCCGGGCTAATGTTGCTTCACAGCTGCCCCGCTGGACAGTGGGCAGCTGCAACGTTGGGGCAATATTACTCTTAGAGTCCCAGTGGGGCTCAGGAGGCACAGTTGGTGCCGATTTTGGAAGAAGCTAGCTGCACCGCGAGAGCGCGGTCAGCTACAGCAAAGGGGCATTTCTTTGGGGCACCAGGAGGAGCCCGGTGATTGGGGCTCCTCAGGCATTGTTAGTGCCATTGCAAATTTTGCACACAGCTGCACCGCGAGAGCGCGGGCAGCTGCAACAAGGGGGCATGTTTATTTTTACCTCCAGGAAGGGGTGAGATTCACCCAGCTTGGCGCACAGTGATTTTACTGCCAAGACAGCCAGAGGGCCAGTAGAAGGCCCTACAATTTAGCACCCTAACATTTTGGACATTCTGGACATTGGGTTTTTGAGCCCCTGTGAGAGGCCAGTTGGCCTGGGGCCAGTGTCCGTGCGTTGTGCCCCCGATTGGGGCACACTGTGTTTATGCTTACGAGGCCTATTGCCTCATGTGATTATTGCATAATGAGGTTGGTGCATAACGTGTGATGCTAACGAGATTTATGCCTAATGTGATTTAGGTGTCCCATCTTTTATGTTACAGGAGCTCGTGCTAAGTTCCTAACTTTACCGGTAATTACTGGTTGTGGTTTACATTTTACTTACCTGTTCTGATGGTTCTGACCGTGGCCCGATTGGCCTGGTCCTGTATATAATTCCCCTGTGAATATTGCCTAGTGCCAGTTTGTTAAAGATTGCAGGAATCGCTGTTAGCATGAGCTGAAAGCCATTTTGTACTTGGCAGCCATTTTAGTTAGCCATGTGCTCGCCATGTGCTTTCTCCCTCTTCCAGAGTCTTGCACATGCTCAGAGAGGCCTAACTGGTAGAATGCACCTGCTCCTAGTATACAACTGTCAAGCTATTCTTACTCATGTAAGCAGTTTAGTCTCCCCTCCCACTTTGTGGAGCAAGCAAATTTTGTATGCCCATATTAGTCAATAAGCATGCTTGTATGTGCTAGGACCTCCCCTTGATTTTATGCTGACTATGTAACAAATACATATATAAGGACCCTGTTCTCTGCACTCATTAGAATGCCTCCTACAGTGGCCTGCGGGTACCGTAAGATGCAATCTCCCTCATCTGAGGTTAATAAAACATGTTTTTTTGATATTACAGCTTCTGTGCCAATCTCTTCTTTGTTGGTTTTAAGGACCAGATGTATCAGTGAACCCCTAAGAAGGTTTTTATTTCTACAAATGGCGCCCGAAAGTGGGACTCATCTGTGCAGCGGCTATTCAAGGGAGTGGTCTTGGAGGGAGACAGGAATCTACTGAGGAGTACAGGACAGGAATCTACTGAGGAGGTACCCTGCGCACGGAGATTGTTTTGTCTTCCAGCCCAGTATATTTCTGGTCTTCCTGCTCTGATCCTCCAAGTGTTTGCCGCTCCCGACTGAGAAATTCTTTGGCGTGAGTATTTTAAAATGACCGTTAGGTCACTCAGAACTTGGCAGTTGGAACCTGGACACCATTTGATTGGTAAGAGCCGTTTTGCGGCACTTGCTGTTGGTTTGATGCCTTTGATTGGTAAGGTAGTTTTAGTAACACTTACTGTGGCTTTGTTTGTATGATTGGCCAATTTTGGAATTTGTTTTGAAATGATATATGCATTGCAATTCATATAGGCAGGTAATGAGGAGATTTTTCTCTAAACTTTGAAAATTTGAACGACACACATTGTGTTAAGTGTCACTTGGAGTATAATATTATATTTGCTATAATATTTTTGGCATGCCTGTTACCAGTACACTTCGCAGAAAGTGTTGCTGTCTTGGAGGTACCGATATGGATTTAGTAAGTACTTAGTTGACTCCCCTCAGAGGGGATACCTAAATAGGTTTAGGTATAGTAAAAAGATATTTCTTCCTTGGTGACTAAGTACCCCATGGAACTAAATATGTACATAAAACGGATCCGGATCTGCGCACTTAGTAACATTCATAAGTGGTGATATGCAGAGCGCTTTTTGAGTGTTCTACCAGCCAAAACTGGCGAATTTGACCATGGAACAGTTTTTTGGGCTACTTTTGAGAGCTCTTCTTGTAAATATGGCTTACAATTAGTATTTACAAATAGGTTGGTCTTGTGTACACTTTGTAAGCTGTCCTAAGTATTGATTTGTGGGTTAAGTGTGTGTTTCAATGTCTATGTGGGGTTTTTGGTTTGACATTGGTAATACTTGTGTGAGTACTCTGTGTACGAATGGCTAGCTTTAAGCGCGCTGTGTTGTGTCCTTCTGTAACTGTCTGAATGAGCTCAATGAGTTTGTTTATGTTTTTTTGCTGTCATTATTCTGTTATGCAAAATGTCATTTAGTTACTTACATATTAAATAAAAATCCAGAAATAAATTATGTAACATATGCTAAACAGCTGCATGTTACTATTTAAATTGACAGAGTAAGACACTATACATGTGTGCAAATTGCCACAATGCTAAAGATAAAATTAGAATTCGTATTCAATAGGATTAAAATAGGCCTCATACAGAGAGGTAGAAAAAACGAAATTGTGTGTTTTGTAATCAATAGACTTAAATGCACAATGTTATAGCCTTTTCCTTAAATACATTGTATTAGACATTAAAAGGCATGCACATCATTTGAGTGAATTTGGTTGTTGCTGAACTAAATACACATTATAGAAAGATAGATTTGACTGCATTGAAATGCCTCAGTTTTTAAATAGACTGTGACATGCCTTTCTTTCAGCACCCGAGAAAAAAGCTTTCCGACAGCTGTGTTTAAACTAACTAACTAAAAAGCAACCGTTTGACACAGCAAATGGGGATTTAACTCTGTCAGGGTATTTCAAATAATAAAGGGTTTTTTTTTTCCTGAGAAAGGCGTGAAAATTCGACGCCTGCTGACACACAACAGCTGCATAAATAGCATATGGCTATTCCTGCTCACGGCCACAGACAGGAATGCTGTGTCAGCGGTATTTTAAGTCAGTGTAGGTATACAGGCCTGCATTATTTTAAAAGTTTCTAAAAAACCAGTTTCATTATTTTGGATAACAGAGAACTAAATTGAAAGTAGGGATTTCCTTTCTTAATGCCTTCTTTACATAAGTATATCTGTGGTTCCAATGTTAAATGATAACTGTCCATTAAAAGTGGCGCAGATTTTTCCTGTTTTCAAGTAAGGCTTCTGTGCTTAGGGTTATAAATGAATGTGTTTAAATATGATAGGCTACGAATGAAGCTTGCTTTTCAAATGTGGAATCATCAAAATGGTTGGTTTTATTGATAAAAAATAAAAATTAATTATATGACAAAATATATTGTTAAAAACAAATGCTTTAAATTCGTTTTCTCATCTTTATAAAGCCTAATCATCATACTGTGAATTCCTAGCATCAAAGTTGAATTTAAGCAGTGCTGTAGCGCAATAAAAGGGAACTTAAATGTGAAATGTCACTTTACCCAGCCGTACAAAACTTGTTTTTATAAGGGTATATCTTATACATTTCTGATTTCCCATTCCTGGGCTATCTAGAGAACACTTTGGGGGTTCCTATTATGCAAAAATATTGTAGGATATTCATTTTTAAGTGCCCCTACCACCAAAGTCGAAATTGAGCTAAAATTCACAATTTACAAGCAGTTCTACCACTCAAGGCAGTTTTAATGTGCTCTCAGGCTTCCATAAAGTATATGCAAATATAGAATAAACAGCTGCCTCTGCATTACTAGATTGTACACCACTGTACAGAAATGAAAATAAGTATAGGACTGCTTTTCGCTGTGATTCTCCAGAGTTGCTTTGCATTACAAAACCGCATGGCAAGCCTTGCACGCAAAAATGAGCAGCTGCTGAACGGGTCAAAGGTCGGAGTTCTGTATTTAGCAACTTAGCAGGGTGAAGGGTAATGTTTGCTTTGACACTTCGACCTCTGAAAAGTTTTTTGAAAGACGAGATGATAGCGCAAAGAGAGAAAGAGAAGCTTTGCTTCCTATTTTTGGCAAACACGCACAGTCATATGAAACAAAGAAAGACATCCCTCAGTTGAACATTGATCTGCCAGGTATTAAAATAATGGTTTTAGTTTAAAGAATACTGTGTAGGGGCTACGATAAGGAGGAAATGGATTTTAATTTGCATTCATGCGCCCTAATGTTAATCTAGTACAATTGCTGTAGAAATTGGTTTAAAGTTACCTCAATTTGCATTGTGTTAGACTGAATCAGAGAATAGCCACTTTATAAGATATCTCCTACAAGTTTGTTTGTGCCCAGTTGCTACAAATAGGGGTTGAAAGTGTTGACAGAAGTAAAACCTGTTTCGGTTTTCCTACTGTCAAAATGGGGGAAGGAGGCTAGCTCCTCTACAAATTAAGGGTAGGCAAAATTATGTTTTCTCCCTTCTTTTTCTCACTTTTTTTGAGTCTGTCTAAAGCTGTCTAGGAAATGGCCATATGACAGTTAAGGCACTTTGCATTGTTCATAAGGCGGCACACAAAATGGGGCCTAAATCATTACAGAGAATGTTTACTTGGTACTCCCCAGCTAGAAGTCTTCGTTCCTTGGCAGCCCACCTAGTATGTACCCCACGAGTCAAGAAAACCTGACTAGGAGGTAGATCATTTGGCTATGCAGCCGCAAGGCTATGGAATAAACTACCAAGTGAACTCAGACAGACTGATGACTTACTGCAGTTTAGAAAAAAGCTAAAAACCAGGCTCTTTCCAAAAGAATAGCCTTGAGAGATTGGCGCATGATGATTCATAGTTTTATAGCTGCACAGTGATTTAGGTAATCCCAGCGCCAGGATGCCCGTTGGGTGAGAGCTGCGCTATATAAATGCTACTTACAATTACAATTACAATTGGCTATTCTGTAATACTGTTTTAAAGTTGTTAGAACTAATAAAAACATGAAACACATAAGCTATGTTACTGCCCATCCTGTATGAAAGAATGAGTAGAACAGATTGATGTTCCCTTATTTGATCTTTAAGGAAAATTGTATAGTGGGGGTTTCTGTTCAAAAATCTCAGGTGGCAACACTATTATTGTTTATGTTATTCTCATGTTCTATACAGTTTTGCAAGGGCATTGCTAGTCTTTTATTAGCTAGCCTGTGTAAATAAGTTGACAGCCCTTATTAGAGCTGGAGATAGGTTTTTTTCCTTTTGAAAATGATGTTGCATAGTCCAGATCGTGAAAAGTACAATGCAGGAAAGACGCTCATGTGATCCTTAGCAAACATTTTGAAGGAAAATATTGTTTTATAGGAGTTTGTTTGTCATAACATGTTCTGCTGGAGAAAACGTACTCACTATGTTGAAGTTTAGTTCTTTTTGCAATAAGAATCCCTGTTAGATTAGCAGTCTTAGATTTTCCTGCTGCACCTATAACATGAGAGCATGGTCCTAAGCATAACATGTAAGAGGAATTATTTTACAAGTGTCTGCAGTCCTGTACAAGTAATGTAAAATCTATGAGTAAAAGTGTAGAACATTTCCTTTTCTTGAGGGTTCTTCAGATTAGTAATATAGGAATACACCAATGTAAGTATTTGGAGTATGTCTGTATTGTTTTTCTTTTTTCCTCAGAATTTAGTAAATGAACACAGACTTCCTTGGCTGTTTGGGATTGGGTGATGTATTACTCTTGTCAGTTCACCAAAACGTTCCTTTTATACTTGCCAATAGGTCCAGGGTTTTCTACTCTCAGATAGATGAAGTGGTTCTTGGGTGCCTTGCTAATGTATGGGGCGCCCCAGGACTAAGGAAGTATTCTGAGACTATCCTCTCTGTTGTTAGATTATTTCTGTGCCTTGTCTAAAGACCTCTTGTTCTGTCCACCAATAGATATTTGCTGCCTTACAACCATTGCCAGAGGGGCCCGGACATCAGATCCAGCCTGGGAGTCAGCGTCACTCCAGTTTGAAGCCAAAGTGAAGGAACCAGCATAGGCGTTGCTGGCAACTAGGACCTCAGTGAAGTCGGAAGCACTGGGACGTGAAGTGTGTACCCCTGCCACTGTCTTGGGCGAAAGACGGGGTTACAAATCAGGATGGAGAAATCTTTGTGTGGATCCAGTTTTTGATGCCCAGCTGAGAGAGTCACAGAACGACAAGGACGGCAAGGAGGCTTTTGCTTGAGGTGACCCCCTTTGAAACAAGGGTTGCTTCAGAGATCCTAGCATCAGGCCTTTGAGTCCTGGTCCCAAGTGAATGCAAGTCTACGCCTTTGTTTGTTGATCAAGAGATGCCCGAGTACACTGGGTACAATTTGTGCCCCAACAAAAGAGCAGTGCGCCAGAGGTGCAAATACAGGAGTTAGGGAAGGACTTGAGTTTAGGGTACAGGTGCTATGCCCTTGGTGCCTGTTAGATTAAAGTGAAGAAAACTGGTGCACTGCCTGAGACACTGGATAGGATCATTGAGGGTATTTGCCCTGGGGGGTGATTGCCCTAACCTGAAAGAAAGACTTTTTCTTCTCCGTGATTCTTGAGTTGCGAGTTGTGCAGCTCCACCGTGGGAACAACAAGAGCCTGCCTGTGAGGCTCAAACGGACACAGGGAGAAGACTCCCCTCTGGCTGGTGGTTGTACTAGAACTTTCCCAAGGACTCTTTTTTTGTTAGTAATGTACCCCTTTGGTCGTCCCATTTTTGAGGAGGAGCAGCCCTTTGCGGCTCCTTGTCCTAATTCCTATGGCCTTGTGTGGTCCTCCTGGTCCACCGGAGCCACAATTGTTTTTTGTAATAATATGTCTGATTGCTTTAATATTTTTTAAGAGTAATGTTTATTCTGCACGAGAAAAGTTAATCTGAGCATGTTACTTTACTCTTTTCTTAAGTATATTTATTGATAATTCAGCCCTCATAAAATACTGAGAAAGTCTATTGAAAATGTTTTTATTAGGTATGGGCTGTTGGTTATTTTTAAATTGACTTAACGAGCCCCCATCAGAGCCCTGAAACTTAAAATTAGACTAGATGGTTTTGGTATTTGCTTTCTGCTTAGGATTGGAAAATATTGAGATTTCTGTTTGAGATAATAGTCATTATTCTCTCTTGCTACCTGTATGACCCAATGCTCTGTTCACTTTGTACTCCTGCTTATACCTTGTATATACCTGCTTAATGAAATGTTTAGAATGTAAATACCCACCTAGCATAGGATATTGATGAATTCATGAGAAGAAAATGTGCAAAATATAGTAATGTCTTTAGCTCATGCTAAAAGGATCGTCTGTTAAAGATTGCAGGAATCGCTGTTAGCATGAGCTGAAAGCCATTTTGTACTTGGCAGCCATTTTAGTTAGCCATGTGCTCGCCATGTGCTTTCTCCCTCTTCCAGAGTCTTGCACATGCTCAGAGAGGCCTAACTGGTAGAATGCACCTGCTCCTAGTATACAACTGTCAAGCTATTCTTACTCATGTAAGCAGTTTAGTCTCCCCTCCCACTTTGTGGAGCAAGCAAATTTTGTATGCCCATATTAGTCAATAAGCATGCTTGTATGTGCTAGGACCTCCCCTTGATTTTATGCTGACTATGTAACAAATACATATATAAGGACCCTGTTCTCTGCACTCATTAGAATGCCTCCTACAGTGGCCTGCGGGTACCGTAAGATGCAATCTCCCTCATCTGAGGTTAATAAAACATGTTTTTTTGATATTACAGCTTCTGTGCCAATCTCTTCTTTGTTGGTTTTAAGGACCAGATGTATCAGTGAACCCCTAAGAAGGTTTTTATTTCTACAAGTTGGCACACTGTATATTATGTGATTATGTTTCTAAGGTATTTATGATAATACAAAGGCTATTTTTTATATAACCTTGTGTGGAGTTCCTTTTGTGGTGTGCCTAGTGTGTTGCTGCTGTGTGAATGTGCTGCGCAAACGCTTTACACATTGCCTCCGGGATAGGCCTGACTGCTCGTGCCAAGCTACCAAGGGGGTGAGCAGGGGTTATCTTGGGTGTGTAACTCCCTCGCCCTGACTAGAGTGGTGGTCTCTGCCTGGCTTTGGCGCAAGCTTTAGCCAACCAGAGATCCCATTTCTAACATTGGTTGTCAGCGGTGAGGATAGGACTTGCGTTTGCGCAGTACCACAGCGACAACTGGTTGCACTACAAACTCTGCATTTAGATAATCACGTGTTTGGGGATTATTGTTTCCGAGTTTTAGTTATTTAATTCTTCTCCTAAAAGTGTCATTGGTAAATTGTATACTCTTGCTTCAGCTCAGACAACGAGGTCTCCTGTGCTGCACGTGTCCCTGAGCGTCCTGCCAAAATGGAGTCTGCTTTTAATTTTTGTGGTCTGTTTAGATACAGCATGAGGGAGTTGGTGGACTTCTGTAAGGAGAGAGACATAGCAGTGAGTGGGTCAGACACCCAGTCAAAACTGAGGGACAACCTGATCCAATGGCAAAAGGATGAATGGGACTGTGAGCGCAATGAGGAGAAGAGGGCCCTGGCCGCACGCCAAGAGGGTGGTGGTCTGAGGGGGGCCCTGAGGAGTCTGAAGAGGAGGAAGAAAGTGACAGGACCGGGACGCCAGTAGATAGTGAGGACCCCATGGATAGGGAGTCCCTTGCTGGGTCCAGTGTCGGGGGCAGTGTCCCATCCCTTTCCCTGTCCCCAGAGGAGTGGGTGGATAGGAGGGAAGAAAGGGAGCATCAGCTGGCTTTGGAGAAGCTCAGGTTAGAGCATTCCAAGGAGATAGCGCAGCTGAGTGTGGAGGAGAAAAAGCTAGAGACCGAGAGGGTCCTAGCACAGGAGAGGATGGCGGAGGCTGAGAGGGCCTTCACCAAGGAGAAATTAGCTCTTGGTACGTCCTCTGAGTGTAGTTTTAGTTGTCTGGATTCACCAGTGAGGGTGGGATCCAGTGGTGGCAACAATATGGAGTCCAGTGCAGGAAGTCCCATTCCCAGTTCCCAAAGTATGGTACCTTGTTCCCGAGAAGAGGAGTACAGGTTGAAGTTCAGGGGCAGTAGGAAACTGTCTCACCAGTCTTGGGCGGATTTTTCGGATGAATGTAATGATGCACTGGCTGATTGGGTAACGGTTAACACGGAACAGGATTTTGAAGGACTGTTCGATCTGGTTATCAGAGAGCACCTGCTCAGTTGTTGTTTGCCGGGGTTGCGCCAACACCTGTTGGAGGGTGGGTTTTCTGATCTATGGGAGTTTAAACGAGAGGCAGACCTCTGGGTGGAGGCACAAGGTTCTGATGAGGCATTGGGGAGTGATTCCGAAAGTAATGGTTCAGGTATCTTCCAGTCCTGTATTGGGGAAGAGGTTCAGTGTAGCCCAGCTAGGTCCCAGTGTAGTGGGAGGGGTGTAGGGGCTCACGTCCTGTCTCAGTGGAGTAGGAGTGAGAGTGGGACTGAGTGTCCCCAGGTGCCCGAAACCCAGTCTCAGAACCTGGATGGTTTCTTCAGGGAACACCAGGTTGGGAGCCTAGGCTGTCCTGTTAGTCCATTTGAGGAGGATCTCCTAGTGTCTGGAGAACCTGGAGCGTCTGTAAATAGAGCTCCAGTGGTTCTGGTGTCTGGCAGTGCCGCTCCAGTTGGGAGGGTACAGAAGTCCGGATTGAGGGGTGAGAGGGGGATGTGTTCCCCAGTGGAAGAACCAGTGGGTCAGGGGCCAGCCAGAAGGGCTGAGTCTCCTAGAAGTGACCATGGTGACACCACTTCTGTCGTGGGGGATCTCTGCGCAATGTCAGATGGACAGGGGTCGGGAGGGTCTGCGCCACGCAGACTGTCACGCAACACATGAGTCATGTGTTACCCTCGGGGGCTGCTGTGTGCGCCCCGGAAGTCCTGGTGTGCCAGGCAAATGCTCAGCCGTGGGGTTCAGCCCCAAGGTTTGGAGGCCAGGTTCAGGATCCGCCTGATCTGGAGGAAAGGACATCTGTAATCAGTGTCCTGACCGGTTCATCTTCCAGGGGTACCGCTCCAGTTGGGAGGGTGCAGAACTCTGGAAGGGGGTGCAGAGGGAGGGAGTCCTCGCCTCTGACCCCGGTGCAAACTGAGGGTTTAGACTCTAGGTTGGGAGACCAGTTTTTGGAGAGAGGTCCTGAACTGGTGGGAGAGTTGTGTTCTGAGGGTGCTTCTCCCAGGAGGAGAGGGCGGAACCCTAGAAGGAGAGGTAGGGGGAGGAGAGCCTCACCCGTGACTTCTGGTCCGCCTGAGGGTGCAGACCCTAGGCTGGAGGATCAGTGGCAGTCTAGACCTGCCCTGATGAGGGGAAGAGTGGAGAATGGCTACTATGTGCCAGGGGTTACTACCCCCCACTCTGTGAATGGGCAAGGACCAGTGGCATCTGGGTTCTCTGCTTCCGTTCCCAGCCAAGGTCATCGAGAAGATCGTCAACAAACAGCTAACCCGATACCTCGAAGAAAACAGCATCCTGGACCCATCCCAATCAGGGTTCCGCAGCAACCACAGCACTGAGACTGCCCTCATCGCCGCCACCGACGACATCAGGATCCTGCTGGACAATGGTGAGACCGCAGCCCTCATCCTGTTGGACCTCTTCGACACTGTCTGCCACCGCACTCTACGCGCACGCCTCCACGACGCAGGGATCCGAGACAAGGCCCTGGAATGGACCACCTCCTTCCTCGACGGCAGAACCCAGAGAGTCCGCCTCCCACCCTTCCGATCCGAAGCCTCCGAGATCATCTGCGGCGTACCCCAGGGATCGTCCCTCAGCCCAACACTGTTCAACATCTACATGGCCCCGCTCGCACGCATCGCCAGACAACACGACCTCAACATTATCTCCTACGCCGACGACACTCAACTGATCCTCTCCCTCACCAAGGACCCCCTCGCCGCCAAAGCCAAACTCCATGAAGGAATGAAGGCCGTCGCCGATTGGATGAAGATCAGCCGACTAAAGCTGAACACGGACAAAACGGAGGTCCTCATCCTCGGCTCCAACACCTCAGCCTGGGACGACTCCTGGTGGCCAACGACGCTGGGAGCAGCCCCGACACCCACCGACCACGCACGCAACCTGGGAGTCATCCTCGACTCAACGCTCTCCATGACCAAGCAAGTCAACGCAGTCTCCTCCTCCTGCTTCAACACCCTCCGCATGCTTCGCAAGATCTACAGGTGGATCCCGACAGACACAAGAAGAACAGTCACCCAGGCCCTCGTCAGTAGCAGACTGGACTATGGGAACGCCCTCTACGCGGGAGCCCCGGCCAAGCTCATCAAGCGACTGCAACGCATACAAAACGCCTCCGCACGACTGATCCTCGACGTACCACACCACAGCCACATCACCCCCACTTGAGGAACCTGCACTGGCTCCCCGTCGACAGGAGGATCACCTTCAAACTCCTCACCCACGCACACAAGGCACTCCACAAAACTGGCCCAGCCTACCTCAACAGACGGCTCTTCTTCTACGTCCCCAACCGCCAGCTCCGCTCCGCCCGACCTCTCCCTCGCCACCGTCCCCCGCATTCGAAGAACAACCACCGGCGGCAGATCCTTCTCACACCTTGCCGCCAAGACCTGGAACACCCTTCCACTAAGCCTACGAAAGACCCAAGACCTGCTGACCTTCAGGAGGCTACTCAAGACCTGGCTGTTCGACCAGTAGCAGCATCCCCCCTTCCCTCTCCCCAGCGCCTTGAGACCCTCGCGGGTAAGTAGTGCGCTCTACAAATTCTGTGATTGATTGATTGATTGGGTGGCCTAGGGCCTGGTCCTGGCCGCGGGCAGCTAGGGAGTACCAGTGGGGTAGCCCAGTTGGTCCAGACAGCTTTTTCAGAAGGAACCACATGGGTTCACCGTGGCGTAGAACAGGAGGGTGTCCCTGCAGTTGCGGGCCCGCGTCCGTGTTCTATCGCCCCAAGCAGGGAAGCCCATCACGGTGGTGATTGGTCTGCCCTGCGTTTTGGCTGGAAGGGGGTTGTGTTGGACTTGGCCCTTTTGGCAGGTTCACCCCTAAAACTTTTTGCCGGTCTCCTAGCCTTTTTTCTGTGTAGTGTTGGTGGTTTTAGGCCTCTGCGCACTTTAGCACTGGGTCCCAGTGTAAAGTGCGTGCGCACTCTGAGTGCGTGTGGTGAGATTGGCCTGCCCTCCCATAGGAATGCATGGGGGATATGTGTGTCCATGGTAATTCCTGGTGTGAGAGGAGGGCAGGGGCGAGTTTAGTATGTGCGAACTCGTGAGAATAAATGCTGCGCAATGGTGTGCGCAGATTTATTGTGACTAGTGGAGAAGTGCCACTTTTAGAAGTTGGCATTTATGTGTGCTCTGTGTCTGCCTGCCTGATGTGAATTGCATGTCTGGCTTTGTGAGTGACAGGGGCTGGGAGGTGTGTGTGGCTCCAGGAGGGGCAGGGTGAGTCAGCGCAGGGCTGAATAGGGAGATCTGCATCTAGATGGGAGGGAGGAGTTGCACCTGGGACCTGAATAGGGCTGGGCCTTCCCTCCACAATGCTGGCTCCACCCCCTGTGGTGCGTATGATGTCCCTAGCCTGTCCTGTGAAAGGAGAGAGGAGCTGAGCAAAACAAAGTGCTCCAAAGCTCCCCCCAAACCAGTTGCATCTGGTTTTCCCTAAACCCTGCACCTTTAGACAAAGGAAAAGGTGTATAAAAGAAGGGGCTGTGACCCCATGAAAATGTTCAGTTCTGTGCTTGTGCTGACTTAGAGGGGACATTCTGCCAGGAGGAACCGCCGCGGGACCCAGCTGCTGTTTCCTGGGGGTCCCTGCGTGCTGGCCTGCCTGGCTGCGCTGTGGTCCCCCCAGCACCAAGGTCTCTTTATTGTTGGCCTTTTTTTGGGCCACTGCTGGAGCTTTGTGCCCCTAGGGACTTTGCTGCTGGAGCTGTGGCTCCTAGCGCCTCGTGAGCGCTACATTTGAATCTTCAGGAGGAAGGAGCGTAGATCCTGCAGCGCTGAAGCTGCGTTCAATTTCGAGGGAATCCCGACATGGGGATTCCCCCGCATTGCTGGCTTCCAGCGGGAGCCCACCCTGCATTTGTGCTATCTAGCGGGAGCCTACCCCGCGTTTTGTGCATCTGGCAAGCAGGAGCCCACCCCGCTGTTTGTGTGCTCCGGTTCGCGGGAGCCCACCCCGCACTTGGTTTTATTTGCAGGCGGGAGCCCACCCCGCACTTCTAAGGAGAGAGGAGCCGGAGCGCTGAAAACGGAAGTCAGGCGTCCACGCCTGACCGTAGGCGGGGCCTGCTGAGAGGAAGAGAGCCTCGGGGCTCCATTTCCGCCTGCCTCTGTGTTGGGGAAGCAGCCCGGAGCCTCGCGGGCTCCCCTCCGAAGTCCCGCGTCCCAGGAGAGGGACCGGGCGAAGTCAGGAGAGGTCCCAAGAGCGCGACCTGTCAAGGCACATTGTCGGTGCCTGGGGATCTGCCCGCGCAGACCGGAAGAGTCCCGAAGAGCCCCGGTGAGTGGGGGCCACATGGGAAGCTGCACCAGGAGAACCCGGTGAGTGGAGCCCCTTTCGAGGCACATTGTCGGTGCCTGTTTTCCTGAGCGGTCCCGCAGGAGAGCGGGCCGCTCCAACGTGGGGGCAATTTGGTATTCAGGAAGTCCCGGAGTGGGGCTTCAAGGGCACAGTGGTGCCCGGGCTAATGTTGCTTCACAGCTGCCCCGCTGGACAGTGGGCAGCTGCAACGTTGGGGCAATATTACTCTTAGAGTCCCAGTGGGGCTCAGGAGGCACAGTTGGTGCCGATTTTGGAAGAAGCTAGCTGCACCGCGAGAGCGCGTTCAGCTGCAACAAGGGGGCATGTTTATTTTTACCTCCAGGAAGGGGTGAGATTCACCCAGCTTGGCGGACAGTGATTTTACTGCCAAGACAGCCAGAGGGCCAGTAGAAGGCCCTACAATTTAGCGCCCTAACATTTTGGACATTCTGGACATTGGGTTTTTGAGCCCCTGTGAGAGGCCAGTTGGCCTGGGCCCAGTGTCCGTGCGTTGTGCCCCCGATTGGGGCACACTGTGTTTATGCTTACGAGGCCTATTGCCTCATGTGATTATTGCATAATGAGGTTGGTGCATAACGTGTGATGCTAACGAGATTTATGCCTAATGTGATTTAGGTGTCCCATCTTTTATGTTACAGGATCTCGTGCTAAGTTCCTAACTTTACAGGTAATTACTGGTTGTGGTTTACATTTTACTTACCTGTTCTGATGGTTCTGACCGTGGCCCGATTGGCCTGGTCCTGTATATAATTCCCCTGTGAATATTGCCTAGTGCCAGTTGGCACACTGTATATTATGTGATTATGTTTCTAAGGTATTTATGATAATACAAAGGCTATTTTTTATATAACCTTGTGTGGAGTTCCTTTTGTGGTGTGCCTAGTGTGTTGCTGCTGTGTGAATGTGCTGCGCAAACGCTTTACACATTGCCTCCGGGATAGGCCTGACTGCTCGTGCCAAGCTACCAAGGGGGTGAGCAGGGGTTATCTTGGGTGTGTAACTCCCTCGCCCTGACTAGAGTGGTGGTCTCTGCCTGGCTTTGGCGCAAGCTTTAGCCAACCAGAGATCCCATTTCTAACAGGGCCCTTCCAATTTGGTCCGTCAGTACAGGGACGGATTTAAACAACAGTTCTACTGCCAAGAGAAAACGTCGAGTGAAGGGTGTGGTTTGGTGTGTGACTCACAGAATCATTTACAGCTCAAAATTCCAGTCCTTCACAAAAGCCACTGGCACCCCACCCATATCACAATGAACCGCTTACACCAATAGAATTCTTAAAAGTAGAAATCACAAAGCTTATGGTGAAGCAGAAGAGGATGGGAGAAACCGGTCAGTTAATTTGCATGAATTTGGTCATGGACAGTAAGGTCAAGCATTTCCCAGCGAAAGCAAAGTGAGTCAACTTCAATCAACAAGGATTCAACTCTCAGAGGAAAGGTGGGGCTCAATGGAAGCAGTGTGTCATAAAGCACAAACGGCTTTCAGAAAGACTCATTTAGGGGCCCTTGGTCCATGAAAGACTGATCAACACTTCGTAGCAGATCCATGCAAACAGAGTGGCTCAGTGTTTATTTCCTGATACCCCTGCATTATCTTTTTTTCCTTAATTCTGTGATCACAACTCTCTCTAACATTGTTGCTGACCAGGGGAAGAAAGGTTGAGTGACAGAAGAATTCTTGACATCATAATGCCCATGCTATCAAAGATTACAAGATCTAATCCCCAGTAGACAATTCCAAGGCCTCTCCCTGGTCAACAACTACAAGGACTCAATTATGAGTGTCCCGGCTGCACATAGGTTCCTTATCACACGTGTTGAAATCAGATATCCAAGTGTGAAACATAATATGTGCGACAATAATATCTAATGACTAACATTCTACATAAATGACTTACATTTTTGGGAAAGGATATACAATACTGAAAATCAGGTGGCATTGTGTAGGGAAGGGAATTGTTAATCTCTAGGGGTGTATACTGCACTACTGGTAGAACAACACATCTGGACACAGTAAACAGTCCACCTCCTCCATCAGAACCCAGGACCCACTGTCCAGATTCCACCTCTGATTGCATCTCTGCCTTCAATACTGTTCCGCTGGCTTTTGGTTCGGTTCACACTATACCACATACTTAACTTTCTATACATGCATGTATAAAGTTTTTTCTGACTCCTGTGGCCGTATTACATTCCTACACAGCATAGTGCTGGGACTGCGACCTTGCTTTGTAACAGTGTAGTCCAGCCCCAGGAATCTTGAGAGACTTGTGTATACAAAAACTACTAGGCACTTCACCATGGACTGGATACAGATTTTGTTGGTTTAATGAATTTACTATCTCGTATCTTTCTTTGTGTTTGTCCGTTTAAATGTCGATTCATGTTTAATTCTGTGATTTGTTTTTAGGGCTGACCCGTATATTCTCTTCTGGACTCTGAATGAGAAGAACTGAGGGAAAAACGCTTTTTTCTGAAATAAATGTGGCCCTTGCCTGAGTAAGTGACTTAGCTTTGCAATGTGTAAAAAACTAAAAGTTCCTGCAACTCTTGATTTTCCTCTTCTTCGTTGAAGAGTGTTTTAGTCCTTCAGTTTTACAAGTGCGATGCGTAGCAGTTAACTTTCCATCTGTTCGCCCGCTTCACACTGTCTCTTTTAAGCTGTAAATGTGCCCTCGAGTAGTACCGCGGGTCTGGTATATATCCGCGCTAAATCTGATGCTCTGCTGTGATAACTGTATAATGTGTCCTAGCACAGTGATTTCTTTGAGAGGAAGCAGAGTGTATCCTGCATTTCAAATAACATTAATAGCTCAGAGAAGCGAAGGAGGGCTCGATTGTACCCTTGGAAAATGTCACTAAAGAGATCTTTAAAAACAAGCATTGGCAGAGCTAATAGATCTGGTTGTAACTAGTAATACATGCAAGCACAGGCATGGATAAATGCTGTTTCTATGCGTTTGTATATTAAACACAGACATATTGGCTATGACAATGCTTATTAATCAACCTGTTGGAACATCTTGGTTCGGTATATGATTCCGTAATATAATTGGAAATGCCCAAAAATTAACGCTAATATTCCCCAAAAAGAGCCATTTAGAGCGTCTATTTGTTTGTATCATTTCCAATGTTTTATCCTTGTTCTTTCTAATAAAAAAGAAAACAAGCATTTGCAGAGCCAAAAATCTGTTTTTAATGTGGCAATGATGTAAACAAAGAATGCACAAATGCCGTTTATCACAATAAAGTCTGCCCACTTGGGTTTACTAAACAGATTGTTTTCTGTATAGATAGTATGGATAAGATACAGAAATGAATGTGGCAAACATTGTAATGTAAAACAGTCCCTTATGCAATGCAATGGAATCACTTCCTGGAGAGTGGAGTGAATCGCCAAGTCAAGCCAGCTGGTACACCCCGGAGCTCAGAACCACCAAGCGCAACTGTCTTCTACTCGAGAAGCAATGCCGCATCACCAAGGACCCCTCTGACAGAACCGCACACAAAACAGCACCGGCACATCAAGTAGGCCAAAAGAGCTGCCATCAAGGGCCACTTCGACGGTGCAGCCAACCACTCCAAGGAACGTTTCAAAATAATCAAGGAATTCTCCAACACGACTGCCACAAAAAACACAGTACTTCCCTCCCAACAACTCTGCGACTCACTATCCGACTACTTCCATAGCAAGATTGCTAATATCTACAAAAACTTTAACCCCCAGCCCACCTCACTCAACCTCGACAACCTCATCCAACCAGCTAACCCCAGCCCGCCATAACTAGCTGGTCCCCACTCGATGTCCAGACCACCACGATCATCATGTCCTCCATTCACTCCAATGCACCCACCGACCCCTGCCCTCACTATCTCTTCAAACTTGGATCCAACATAATCAGCCCTGAACTCACCAACCTCCTCAACTCTTCCATCTCCATAGCATCCTTCTCAGACGGATGGAAGCATGCAGACATCAGTCCCCTCCTAAAGAAGCCCTCAGCCGATCCCAGCAACCTCAAAAACTGCTGGCCGATCTCCCTGTTTCCATACCCAGCCAAAGTACTTGAGAAGGCCATCAACCGACAGCTCACCGACTACCTAGAACAAAACCACATACTCGACGCATCACAATTAGGTTTCCGGGCCAACCATAGCACTGAGATTGCATTCATCGACGCAACTGACGACATCAGAACCCTCCTCGACCAAGGAGAAACAGTGGCTTTGATTCTCCTCAACCTGTCTGCAGCATTTGACACCGTCAGCCACCACAACCTCATTGACAGACTTCACAATATAGGCATTCAACAACACGCCCTCAAGTGGATCATCTCATTTCTCTCAAATCGCACCCAGAGCATCTGTCTACCTCCTTTCACCTCTGCTCCCAAGGATATCATATGCGGCATGCCCCAAGGATCATCCCTCAGCCCCATTCCTCAGCCAACATCTACATGACCCCACTCGGGGACATCGTCAGATCTCATGGACTCAACATCATCTCCTATGCTGACGACACTCAGCTCATCCTCTTACTCACCCAAGACCCCTCTAACACCAAAATCAACCTCCGCAATGCCATGACCGACGTAGCCAACTGAATGAGAAACAGCTGCCTCAAACTGAACTTTGACAAAACGGAGGTACTGATCTTCAGAAAAAACACCTCCGACTGGGACCACAGCTGGTGGCCATAAGAACTCAGACCCACACCCACACCAACTGACCACGGTCCCAACCTCGGCATAATCCTGGACACCCAACTGACCATGAAACAAGTCAATGCAGTCACCTCTTCCTGCTTCCACACCCTCCTCATGCTCTGCAAAATTTTCAGATGGCTCCTAGTAACCCCAAAAGATCATCGCACAAGCTCTCGTCACCAGCCGCCTCGACTACAGCAATGCACACTACACTATTATCTCCACCCAGCTCCTCAGAAGACTCCAGACAATACAGAACACGGCAGCCAGACTCATCCTGGACCTCCTCAAGGGTACCCACATCTCTCCTCACCTCAGAAACCTCCACTGGCTCCCTGTCCAGAAAAGATGCCAGTTCAAGGCACTCACACGCCTATAAGGCCCTCCAAAAACAAGGACCTTCCTACATCTATCTCCGGCTGAACTTCCATCTTCCCTCAATACACCTGCACTCCACTTCACTTACACTTGCACATGTCTCCCGCATCCATCGCACCTACAGCAGGGGCCGCGCATTCTCCTACATCGCAGCCAAAGCTTAGAATGACCTGCCTCTACACCTCCGAACGGCACCCTCCTTGGCAGCCTTCAGAAAGCAACTCAAGACCTGGCTTTTCAAAGCAGACGCAGACGCAGCAACATCAGTGCCCAGATACCCCTAGGGGTGATTGTGCTGCACTCTAGAAATGATTGATTGATTGATACAACAAATAGCCAACAGCATGTGGGGAGAAAGTAGTATTCCTCGGGAAGGAGGCAAAGTACACTCTATGTATATTTTAAAGAATTTATAACAATATGTTTAGTAGACAGCTGGACTGTCAAGCCAGGCCTAACAATTCATGTGGCCATGTTTGCAAATAAGGAACACTAAACTGCAGTACGGGGATATTGCAGCAACACAGTTTGTTTCTCTGTACTGTATTCTGTATCTGGAAAGATAACGTGACAGATGACTCGATGTTAGTGGTTGACGATACCATGATTAGCGAACGGTGGTAAAGTGGAAATTAGTAAATATCGTTTGCTGAACAGACATGAAAGCAAACAAATTTAGCATCTGGCAAGGATGGAGGTAGGTCAGGTAAGCTGATTGGTTAGACTTTGTTTTAGGCAACCAGTAAAAAGACTTCACAGATTATCCATAATTGCAGGACAGTGGCCTATGAGTGATTTCAACATAGCAGAATGATGGCATTGGATTGAATGTTGCTGAGTAAAGTGCACCAATATAGCCCTGCAAAGCCTAAGCTGCTTGCTAGTCTATGTTGAACATAAAGATGTAATTATACATAAATATGTGTATTGTCACTAGCATAATTGCCATAAACTCGAAATATAATAGATTTGCATGCGTTAGGAAAATTGACCATCTTCAAATTCCCAATGGCTAAATATTTATTTGACGTTAAAAAAAAAAAAATACAAGTAAAATTATTATGTTTCGCTTAAATAATAAAAAGCCAAGGCATAAACGCTTGTATCTATATCTTGTAGCTTTTACCTTTTAGTTGCATACATTGAAGGATTAGTAATAATAGGGTATGCAGACATCTGTGCTGTCAATCCAGACCTTTAAAGAAAGCTGGGTTTTTTCCGCATGCTTCTATTTACAATTCTGTTTAGCAATTCTACTGGAGTCAAGCAGAACAAGAATTGTCAGAGCTAATAAGTATTGCGTATGGGAGAACTGTTGGCTCTACATGAAGACAGGGCTAAAAAGGCTTTGCAGAGCATGGAATACAGCACCGTTTGCATCTTTGGAGTATCATGAAACCTGATGGTGCAACTTTTGGGTGCTCTTCTTTTCTGATGGGACGGGAGGGGCAAGCATTGAAGGGAGAGAAGTGGAGGGTGGACGCGGCATGCAACAATGGCGGAGGAGTGGGGCGACTGGATGAACAATGCAGGAGGAGGGTGGTGGGTAGAGAAAGCAACAATGTGGGTGGGAGGATGGGGTTGCAAGTACAAGGAAAATAAAGTACCTCTGAAAGTAGTGAGCAGTGGACAGATACTGGGCAAGAGAAATAGTACTTGGGCCATGCTCCAGGGTAGGGACAAACACACGAAGCAGAAGTGAAGCTGGCACTTGCTGACCAAAGAAAAGCAAGAAAATTAGAGTGACAATGAAGCCAACCAATGGTAAGCTGTGGGTGGGATCTAGGCTTCCTGTAGGTAAACAAAATGCTTTGCATGCAACGCGCAAACGCTGTCTCAGCAGGACCTAAAGTATAGGGTGTGGGGGGGGGTGAGGGATGGGGCAAGCTGTCAAAGAGGTGAAGGTGCCTGCCAAACATATTGAAGGGCATAAAACAACTGGCACTGCCCCAATAACATTTAGGGGCGCTAGGGTGAAGGGATGAGAATTTTTAAGGATGAAGCAGGGATGAATCCTGCCTGAGGGGAAACAGTCTTTACCACACAGCCTTTCCTAAGCAGGTAAGTGCCACACCTTTAAATTAACCTTTTAGAGAATGTACTTTTTATGTTATTTAAAAAAAAGTGATTTTTAGGGTTCAGGTGTTGATAAAGGTAAAGGGAGGTGAAGGTGACTTGAGGGTTCAGGGGTGGAGAGAGTTAAAGGGAGGTGAGGGTGATTTGAGGGGTTGGGGGTGGGTAGAGGTAAAGGGAATGATGGTGATTTGAGGACTCTGGAGTGGGTAGAGTCAAAGGTAGGTGAATGTGACTTGAGGGTTCATGGGCGGGTAGAGGTAAAGAGATGTGAGGGTGACTTGAGGTTTCAGGGGTGGGTGTGGGGTAAAGGAAGGTGAGGGTGACTTGGGGGTTCAAGCGTGGGCAGAGGTAAACAGAGATGAGGGTTACGTGGGCTCAGGGTTGGGTAGAGGAAAAGGGAGGAAAGGGTGACTTGAGGGCTCAGGGGTGGGTGTGGAGTAAAGGGAGGTGAAGGTGCTTGAGCACTCAGGGGTAGCTAGAGGTAAGGGGTGAAGGTGACTTGAATGTTAAGGGGTGGGTAGAGGTAAAGGGAGGTGAGGGTGACTTGAGAGTTCAGGGGTGAGACTCAAAGGGAAGTCAGGGTGACTTGAAGGTTCAATGGTGGGCAGAGGTAAAGGGAGGTAGGGGTAACATGAGGGTTTAGGGGTGGATAGAGGTAAATATACTTGAGGGTGACTTTAGGGTTCAGTGTGTGGTAGAGTTAAAGGGACCTAAGGGAGATTTTAGGGTTCGAGGTGGATAGGAGGTAAGGATGCATGCATGTTTCAGTGGTGGATAGCGGTATAGGGAGATAAGGGTGATTTTAGGATTCAGTGTGGTAGAATTATAGGGAGGTATGGATGAATTTAGGGCTGAAGAGTGGGTAGAGGTAAGGGAGGTAAGGATGAATGTAGGGTTCAGGAATGGGTGGAGGTAAAGGGAGGTAAAGGTGATTTTAGGGGCTAGGGATAAGTATAGAAAAAGGTGAAACATAAACTTTTTGAAAACACAGCATGTTTGATGATGAGTAAAACATCCTCTAAATTATAAAAGAGGTAATCAGCAAATAAGTAAATGTGACACAGAGGAAAACATTAATTCAGAAAAAAAGCACATACTGAATGGCAACAGTCTTAAACAAAGTTTACAGCTTCATTATCAAAAAAAGTGATAGTTGGCCAAAACGTACGCTTTGGAAATTGGTCACATGCTACAAAGTTTTGTTATTGCTAGTTGTCTCGATCAGCTGTTGGAAATAACGAGAAACAAGCTTCAACTCAAAAGTTTCAAGCTGTATTGCACGCAGAAGCTAAAAAACAAAAGGCACTTCAACCTGAGTGCAGAAGAACACTAATCAAGAAACCAATCAGCACTGGGTGCATGCTCCAGGGAAGAAGACAAACAGAGACAAAGTGAAGTCAAAGGCGCTGACACGTACTCACCAATGGAAAGAAAGAAAATAAGATTGACAATGTGAAGCCAACCAATGGTAAGGAATGGGTTGCTTAAAAGGTGTTTTTACAGGGTGGTTTTTTTTTTTTAATAAAAACAATAAATCGTCACATGCAACAGCACATGGGCTGTCTCAAACAAAACCTAATAATGAGTCTGCAGGTTTTTGAGTGGTTCTAATTTTCTTTTGCGTCGATGCTAGCAAAATAACAATAAGGCCGTAATTTAGAGCTGCTGAAACTGTGCAGTGATCATCCTGATGCAGGAGTTACTTCATAACGTTAGTGCTGTCAGCATGAGCGACAATACTGCAGATTTTGGGTTTCATTCGGACTGCCCCAATGTTTCGAGTTGCAATACCTCGCCCAGTCAATATAGTGTATGCCTACTTGAATATGTCTCTGGTTCATGCTTGCCCTTCTGCTTTAGCTCTTAAAGTCAACAAGTAATTAGGAGTTTCACGCACATAATAATCTGCACGTTAGTAAATTGGTTGCGAGTACTTTTTAACAATTATTGACAGTGATTGACACAATTGATGTCACTGTACTTCCTAAAAACAATTTTTAGCTTGCAATTATGGATCAAGGCAGAGCGTGTCATTCAGTTTCTATATTTGCCTTTCAACACCTCTGCCTGTGGTGTGGGAGGTACGATTTTGCTCTTGTTACAGTACTTGTCGCTTGTGGTGATTGCGAGCTGCAAGCCTTCATGGGTTAATGAGGTTTGCCTGCATATTAAAACATTTGATTTCTGCCTGGAGAACAGCATGCATACTTCACGCACAGATGGCTGTTGGAGCTGCCTCGCTCTTGTCCCAAAAGAGCCGCGGCTCCAGATAGAGCAGATAATTAGAGCAGACGCTTGTCTGGAGCTCGAGCCCTCTCCTAATGCTGGAAACTGAGGGAAGGCGAGACAGCAAGTCACAGAACTTCTCACCCAAGGTCGCAGCCTGACCATGAGCCTTGCAATGTATGGAAGCTTTGGTTCACAAAGAAGAATTGTCCTGAAATTTGGTGTGAGGCAGGGCGTACCACAAAGACCAAGCAATAATCTTTGCAGGGCAGCATGCAACACTTGTCTCCAATGGGACACTGAGAGCACAACTCTAGCTTAGAGTCATCGGTCTATATGAACATATTTGTCAATCCATTCAGAAATGGTTTACAAAAGATGGCTGTAGGAATCGATACCGCACTTATATACTAAAGTATATTCACTTAGTTATGAACTAAATTAATAAAGAAATAAAGGGGTGCACGAGTATGAGGGACCAGCCACCATTGACCCCTGCCGGGCAATTGTCCTCCTCAAAACAAAAATGCAAAATATTTTACTCAGCATTTTAAACAAGTTACAAAGGGAGTACAACTCCACGAATAATATAGATCAATCGCTAATGTTTCGATAGAAAACAATAGAAGAGTCCTGTATGTAGTTGTTATTCACTTCTTTATTACTCATCTTCCCATAAAAAATTACTTTTTGATTGTAGCCACAGCCAACATGTTTCGTCCCCCCTGGGACTTCTTCTGGGCTCCTTCCAATCTCATTTTGCGATTTCAACCGTTACATTTGGTCCTCCAACAGAGTAAGTTATTAATTAAGTGTGGTCCCCGAAATAAGCTGTCTCCATGTGGCGTCTTGTGCAGGGTGCGTGTACCGAAACGCAAGAATCAATCAATAAATCAAGGAATTGTGACGCGCGCTACTCACCCGTGAGGGTCTTAAGGCGCTGGGGGGGAGGGGGAGCAGCTCTGGTCAGTCGAAGAGCCAGGTCTTGAGGGTCTTCCTGAAGATGTGCAGAGTGGGTGTGTGTCTTATGTTGATCGGGAGCTCGTTCCAGGTCTTTGCTGCAACATAGGAGAAGGCTCATCCACCTGTTCTGGCTCTGTGGATGCACGGGGTTTCGGCGAGGGCGAGGTCGGCGATCGGAGGTTTCTCTTGGGTACGTAGAAGGCGATTCTTTCGTTGAGATATTGGGGTCTGATGTTGTGGAGGCATTTGTATGCGTGGGTGAGTATCTTGAAAGTTACTCTCTTCTCGACTGGGAGCCAGTGGAGGTCTCGCAGGTGTGGGGTGATGTGTTTGTGTCAGGGGACGCCGAGGACGAGTCTGGCTGGAGCTTTGGGAGCAGGGATTTGTTGATCCCAGCAGAGAGGGCTTTCCCGTAGTCTAATCTGCTGGTTATGAGTGCATGGGTGATGGCCTTTCTTGATTTGGGGGGGATCCATTTGAAGGTCTTGCGAAGGATGCGGAGGGTGTTGAAGCAGGTGGAGGCGATGGCGTTGACCTGTTGGGTCATGGAGAGGGAGGAGTCGAGTATGATGCCGAGGTTCCAGGCGTGGTCCTTGGGTGTGGGAGGGCTGCCGAGGGCGGTGGGCCACCAGGTGTTGTCCCATGCAGAAGGGGAGGGTCCGAGGCCGAGGACTTCTGTCTTCTCCGAGTTGAGCTTCAGGCAGCTGCTGCTCATCCAGGTTGCGACGTCCTTCATTCCTTCCTAGAAGCTGACCCTGGAGGTGAGGGGGTTCTTGGTGAGGGAGAGGATGAGCTGGGTGTCATCGGCGTAGGGTACTATGCTGAGTCCATGCTGTCTGACGATGGTGGCGAGGGGGGCCATCTAGATGTTGAAGAGCGTGGGGCTGAGTGATGATCTTTGGGGTACTCCGCAGCTGATCTCTGTGGGTTCGGAAAGAAAGGGAGGAAGTCTGATTCTCTG
Organism: Calotriton arnoldi; assembly: GCA_963921515.1. Lineage (NCBI taxonomy): Eukaryota > Metazoa > Chordata > Amphibia > Caudata > Salamandridae > Calotriton > Calotriton arnoldi. The sequence goes on from CAWUFW010002061.1 coordinate 149,739, forward strand.
TGTTCTGCGGGTGAGGAAGGAGCGGAGCCAGTCGAGGGTGGTCCCCTGTATGCCGGCGTCGTGGAGTCTGGCGGTGAGAGTGCGGTGGGAGATGGTGTCGAAAGCTGCAGAGAGGTTGAGCAGGATCAGGGGCCGCGGTGTGTCCTTGGTCGAGGAGCATACGGATATCGTCTGTGGCGGCGAGTAGGGCGGTCTCGGTGCTGTGGTTGCTGCTTAATCCGGATTGAGAGTGGTCGAGGATGGAGTTCTCTTCTATGAATTTCGTTAGTTGGACGTTGACAATCTTTTCTGTGACTTTGGCCACGAAGGGGAGGAGAGAGATGGGTTGGTAGTTCTTGAGGTCTATTGGATCTGCTGAGGGCTTCTTGAGGAGGGGCTTGACTTCCTCAAGTCGTCCCAGTCGTCGGGGAATGTGCCGGCTTCGAGGGAGGCATTGATGGTGTGTTGTAGCTCCGGTGCGATGGCGGCGGCAGCTCTGTGGAAGATGTGCGGAGGGCAGGGGTTCGTGGGGGCTCCTGAGTGAATGCCTTTCATGGTCGATGCAGTGTCTTTGGTGGTGACTGGGGTCCAGGAGGAGATGGTAGGCTGACTTTCGTTGCTGGGGGGCGGAGTGGGCTTGGTGTCCTGTGTCTGTTTGTCGAAGTTGTCATAGAGGGATCTTATTTTCAGGTGGAAGTAAGAGCCGAGTTTGTTGCAGAGGTTCTGGGAGGGTGTGATGTCCGTAGTTGTGCTGGGCGGCTTAGTGAATTCCTGGATGATGTTAAAGAGTTCCTTGTATTGCTGGTGTTGGCGTGGATTTTGTTATGGATCTGATGAGTTGGTGGTATTCTGTCATGGCGTTCTTGTAAGTGGAGTGGTCTTCCGAAGTTTTGCTGTTTCTCCAGTTCTTCTTGAGACGTCTGCAGGTGCGTCTGGCTTCTTAGAGGTCGGTGGTGAACCAGGAGGCCTTCCTGGGTCACTGTCTGTCGGGGTTGCGGAGGGGGGCGAGCTCGTCTGCGCATTTGGTGATCTATCTGTGAAGTTCTTGGGCTGCAGAGTTGGCGCCGGTCATGGTGGGAGGGGGCTTCGCAATTGAGGGTGGTGTTTAGGTGCTCCTCTGTGATCTTGCTCCAGTTCCTTCACGGTGGGCGGGGTGCCGGGTTGGGTACGTGGGTTTTTTGACGTGGAAGTGAACGCAGTAGTGGTCGGTCCAGATGGGTTGCGTGGTGTGGCTGAAGTAGATGTTGTTACTTCCTGCGAAGATGTGGTCGAGGGCGTGTCCTGCGTTGTGGGTAGGGGTGGCGTTGAGTTGTTTCAGTCCGAGGTTGGCGAGTTTGTCCAGGAGGGTGGGGGATTTGGGGTTGTAGAGGTGGAAGTTGAGGTCTCGGATGAGTATGTAGTCCATGGAGGCGATGGCATGGGGCACGATGAGGTCGGCGATGGTAGCGGTGAACGCGGTTCGAGGTCCGGGAGGTCTGTAGGCGAGGATGCCTCGTAAGGTTGTTCTGGGGCGGGTCTGGATCTGAAAATGGAGGTGTTTGGTGGTGGACGGGGAGTCGCTTGTGCTGGAGGTGGTGAGTCGGAGGGAGTTCTTGTGTGCGATGGCGAGTCCTCCTCCTGGGCGGTTGGGCGGTCCTTCCTCTGGATCTTGTATCCATCTGGGATGGTGGTGGTGATGTCGGGGGCGGAGGTGGGGTTGGTCCATGATTCTGTGAAGAAGGCGACGTCTGGCGAGAGGGTGTCGAGGAGATCCCAGATCTCTACTGTGTGTCTGGGCAGGGAGCGCACATTGAGGAGGATGTATCTCAGGGCTTTGGGGCTGCTGGCGTCTGGCGTGGAGATGTCAGCTGTGGTGGTGCGGAGGGTGGTGAAGGTTTGTTGGCAGTGTCGGCAGGAGAACTGGCCGTGGGTGGTGGCCGGCGTAGACAGCTGGCAGTTGTTGTTCCTTCCGGGGTTGAGTGCGAGGAGGGCAGCAGAGTCGTAGCGGTGGGTGGTCAGAGAACCAGGGTCCCTGGTGCTGGTCGCGGTCGGGTAAAATGAGAGTGTAGTAAAGGGGGCACACTCCCTTTTATTAAACAGTCAGAACCAGATATACCAATTGTTTGTGACTGTAATTGTGGTCACAAACCACTGACCAGTTACCAAAGTCTCATCTTTTCTCCCCCAACCCCCAAGTTGCAGTGGTAACTTGGGGAGTGTATACAATGTTTTCCCAAATGAGGAATTACATTTTTTAAAGCAGCACCTGCTCCTTTTGGGGAAACAGGCTGCTTTAAAAAACATGTTTGCCATTTGAAAATGCAAATGAAGGGACTGATATCTGCTGTGCCTTCCAGGCCTCCAACCCTGCATTTGCAGCCAAACGCAAGGGTCACAAATTCTGAGCTACCTAATTAATATTCATTAAGCAGGTTGTTTACAACAACCCGCAAATGGAAATTTTGCAAAGCGACTTAAGTTGCATTGCAAAATTACACGCAGGTCACACAAAGCTGGGGCACAATTTGCATGGACTATTTGCAACCTGCTTGCACATACATCAAACCAAAAGATTCGGTTTTAGTAAATATCAAAGAGGTACCCCTTAGGCTAGTAGTGTTGAACTAAATCTGAGTTTGATGTGAGATTTAGTTTTAGAAAATCCCAAAGATGTACTAGTGTTAAAATAAATCTGAGTTTTCTGTAAGATTTTTCCTTATGGCATTCTAGAAGGACTACAGAACTGATCTTGGATTATGCCTTTATCCCTAGGATAGCTGGTTTGAAAACTAGCAGAAACATAGCTTGTCAGTCTATGGGTTTGTGAGCGTGGGATGTAATTTAATGAAATACATGATTGACAATCATTAAAGTTCACAACCAGCAGGTGAGATATGATGCTGATGTGTTCCCCTTTGGGATATGTTCAGAGCTGAATAAAAGTGCGTTCATTAAGCTTTTATAGATTAGGTATTCAGACAAGTTGGAGCCCTTGCTTCGTAAAATGCCCAGAGGGTGCTTTTATGAAAAACATCTTGCCAAATATATAAATCGGATGAAAAAGGGCTAATCAAAGAGAGAGTGCTTCGGATCCCTCTGCAGAGGATCATAAGCGAAACTATTCATTTTTAATCAGACTGGAAGACGTGGCTATAAGCTCGGATATATGGAGGAGATGGGTTATGTGATCGATGGTGATGCATGTACTCTCAATCATTTATTCATTTCCTTATTGCATTCATCTGGTTTCGATAACTTGGCTATCTGACGGGATCTAGTAAAGCCCTCAACGTATTACCATGTCTACATTTTAAGATTATCAAATTCTATTTCTATTTTGTGAACTTCAAATTGATGAAAGTCCTTTTACATTTTATCCTGTGACTTGGAGGTTGTAAGCAGATTACTACAAGAGGTACTTCTCCCAAAAAGCTATTTTACAAGATATGTTCCAAGTGCATGACAGGCGCACAAGTAGACATATACTAAGTGACTTAATGCTGCCTTGTAAATAAGGGAAGCCCATATCACCACCACAACATTGTGAAAAGTGACGTTAATGTGGCTATAGGGGCTTGTAAATATTCCCCTGGGAATGGTAGAAATAAAGGTGAGATCATGAGACAGATGGAAGTGGGGTAGAGAGAGATGAACTAATAGTCTGCCGGGCACATACAAAGGTAACGTCCCTCAAACACATCTTTGTGCACATTTTAGGCAGATAATCTGTCTCTGGCCGTTTTCACAGTGAGACCTGTACGCGCTGAAGTAAGGTGACTTTGCCAGACTACGGTGCATATTTACAAGCCCCTATCACCACCACCATGTCATTTTTCACGAAATTGTGATGGCAATAGGGGCTTCGCCTTATTTACATGGCAGTGTTAAGCCACTTAACGTGGCTTAACGCTGCTTTGTAAATAAGGCATCCTTTCACGTTATACTTAGCGTGACAGGGGAGGGTAATGGGTGTTGTGGTGGGCCAAGGGTGGCGTAAATATGGGGCAGTGCCAAAATGAAGACCAGAGAAAACCTGGTCTTACCCTGGCGCAATGAGGAGAAATGTTTAATTTCTCCATGCTTTTGCTGTTTCCATGTGTGCTGCATTGTGTAGCGCACATAGAAACAGCAAAACGCCATTGATTGTTTATGTGCAGGAAGGTGTCCCTCCCTGCACATAACCAATCATTAAAAAAAATAACATTTTGCAACTTCTATGTGTGCTGCTACAGCACGGTCAGATGAACTTTTGACTTTGCCCCAGTCCAGCGCAACCAGATATCCCAAATAAGCGCTTGTTGTTTCTAAGCGCTATTTTACAGTTTATTCTTTAGAAATTCATATCTCAACTTCTACTTACCGGATTTTTGCCATTTTGGTCTTGATGTATTTATTAAATTATTCTCTATTTTTCTAACCTGGTGTGGAGTCTTTTTGCAGTGTTTTCCCTGTGTTACTGTTTGAAGTGTTGCACAAATACTTTACACATTGCCTCTTAATTTGAGCCTAGGTGCTCTGTGCCAAGCTACCAAAGGGTGAGCACAGGATAATTTAGGGTGTGTTGTGACTTACCATGACTCGGATTGTGGTTCCTGCTTTGACAGGGTACATACCCCTGCCAACCAGAAACCCAATTTCTAACAATGATTATGGCAGGTTAAGCCTCCTGAAACTTATCTTCTGGACAACTGTCTACTCTTCCTGAAGTTGCCACCAGTTTTGAATTTGAACCATGGTTGCAGGTGGGGCCCACCAGAATTAATTTTTTGGGGATCACACTTATTTTTCCTCTTTAGAGTTTCACTGAGAGGAAGAGAGAAATACAAAAGGAGGACAAGAAACACTGATAAATAATGACAAAGGGAGAAAGCAGGAATGAAAAAGACCTGCCATAGTGAGATAAAAGGGCAAGGAGTGTCTGATGGTAAATGAAAGAGGCATGAGGTGGAATCAAAGCTATGCATCCATTTATTTTTTTACAAATTAAGCACTGCCATCCTGTTCCCAAATTCTTTTTTTTGTGAAGCAGTTACCACCCTAATGGTGCTACCAGAAGTATGGTGTCAAACCATTAATACATAGCTTACCAAAGAGCAATTTGGAAGGGACACCCTTAACACACCCCTGCGATTCAGTAATGACTTCTAAACTAATTTAGCGATCCTGAAAAACTTTTCTGAATTATAAAATGGAAATAGTACATATGTAAAAGCGTTTTTTGGGGTTGCAACACCGGTATGATACCAAATCACAAATGTAATTGCCCCTATAAATCCCATTTTGCATTTGCACAGCACTCAGTACAGGATTGTGATACAGCCCAAGTGCTAAACAGGCTCAAAATGAGATTGTGTCCATTTTTGAACTAGTCCATAATTGTTCTGGTTTTCGCATGTGAATTAGCCCAATATTGTGCCATATTCACTCTCTGGTACAAATGACCCATCAATTGTGACAGATTAACTGAGGTCTTCTGATCGCATCAATTCCACCTCCACCAATGCAGAGTCACAGGCGGTGAATCTATTTCGCTTATAGAAAACGCCACTGCACTATCTCCTTTTACATCCCTCCTATGATATTAGAAAACAATTTCAGACATGAATTACCAATGTCATTTGTTAGTGTCAGAAGTTGCACAATATCTGATCATTTGTTCCTTTACTTTGGAAAAATAACGCACTTTAACACGTATTTGTGGGCCGGAATTTGGCGGTGTTATCTCAGACTGTCAATATAATAGATGAGGTTTGCGTAGTTCTAGAAAAATATTTGCATGGGTTTCATAAAACTGATGCAGCTCTTGATAAAGCCATCCTGATTCTATTTTTTTTAAAATGCTTTGAAATTGAAACCGTAGAGTTATGCAGTCTCACATACCCCAGTAATCTATTCTTATTTCTGCCGAGACTTCTACATTTTCCTCATCCTCACTACATCAGCGCTTTTTGTAAGTAGTCATTGTAGTATGGTTGCCACTAAATCTGCTTGCGGCACATGGATTTTTGGACATTGAACCTGGTGTAGTCATTGTGTTTCAAGTCGGGAGAGCAGCAGGCAGCAGCGGCCCATCCTCAAAGATGGAGGGGCCTCCTCCTTCCCTACATTTTTCCCGACATTGAGGAATGGTCAGGTTGACAGACACTCTTTATGTTCAGGTCAGGCAGCCAGGCACAATGCATGTGCTAATGCGCAGCCTCGTGGCTTCCTGAGCCGAAATTTGCTGGGCTGAAGAGGTCACTGCAGCTGTGGGCCTGACCTTTTCAGCTTGGCAAAATGCTTGGAGGGCCTCCCCCTCATGACGAGGGAGAGCGTCATTGACAGTCTCGGACCTGGGCGCTTAAGGTTTAGGCCCTGAAGTGCTCAGGGTTGAGTGTCTATCACTGACACCTCTTCGCAGCCTGGGGCAGAGTCAGCAGCTGTTACTGACCCCATCCCACTCTGTGACAAGGTAGCGACTGCCGTCTCCTCTCATTGACTGACCTAAAGTCAGCCAATGAGAGGAGGCCGCAGTCTCAACCCACCAGGAACCTCCGAGGCTTCCACCAGAGACCCTGCAGAAGGTAAGCGTTATGTTTTTATTTAACGTTTGTTGTGTGCTTTTACGTATGAATGTATGTGTATATTTGAATGCATGATTTGAATGTGTGTGTCTGTGTTTGTGTGTGTGTGTGAAAGCATGTAAATGCATGAGTGTGAGTGAGTGTTCATGTGTGCCCCCCACATACTCTAACTACTGGCCGCCACTGGCAGCATACTCTACTTTTTGTTACAAATCTATGGTGGGACTGGAGCAGTGCTGGAATTGGACAAACTTTACCCTACAAAAAGGGGGTGGAGTATGGAGGGACGGCGTAATGAAAAGGAGTCTGACAGTCAACATACAGTTATTTTTTTCAAACTCTACCATAAAGAAATTTGCAACAAGGAGAAATGTGAAGGCTGCATTTTAAAATATCTTATGGGGTTGAGGCGCCTGCTGCAGAGAGTTTTGTGTGCACAGCAAATCTCAGGAAACAATAATAATGGCAAAATAACTCTGGTGGTTAATGCACTTGCTGGAGAAATCTGTTTTGCCTAGCACAGTTTTGACCCATAAACTGGCATAGAGAGATAATGTGTCGCCTGCAAAGCACATTGTGTAACATGCAGATAACAGAATAATATTTTATGTAGATAGGTAAGTGAATTACTGCTTTTGACACAGAGATACTTTAATTACTTGCTGTTCATAAATTGCAGTCCTTCTAATATAGCACAGGCACAGGCATCAAGGACCTGCATGCAAACTGCAAGACCTAATTGAATGAAGGTGGAACTGCTATCCTCATCCTTTTAGACCAAGTGCTGCTTTTGAAACTTTATCTCATTCTACAATCCCGAGGAGACTCAAGCAATGCGGTAACATGGGCCTGACCCTAAAATGGCTTTCTTCTTTTCTGGCAGATCGTACATATCAGGTTAACTCAAAAGCCTTTACTTCAATGATGCAGCCTGTCCACTATGGTGTTCCCCAGGGGTCATCTTTGAGCCCAACACTCTTTAAAATGTATGGTTGACATCTCCCCAACATCACTGATAATCTTGGCCTTTCCATCTTCTCGTACGCCGATGATATGCAGTTTATCATCAATTTAGCAGCTGGTGCAGACAAAGGCCTGTTGCATCTTAATACCTTCCTTCGAGCAGTGGCCAAATGAATGGACAGCAACTGCTTAAAACTAAATTAAAATAAGACAGCGGTCTTAATAGTAGGCAACCAAGTTAATCTACGGAGACCCCAATTGTGGCCAGGAGAATTAGGCCCTGTGCCAGTTAGGTTCCTGCTCAGGTGGTAAAAAAATCTTGGTTTGTGGATTGACAACTAGCTCAAATTTCAATGTCATATCAATGATGTGGCTGCCTGATATTTTGGTCTTCTAAGAGTCCTATGGAAGTTCCTTTGGATGCTTCCTATTGCTACTAAAAAAACATGGTTCAGGCCTTGAACATCTCCCAGCCAGACAATGGCAATGTGCTTTATTTAGGCATCAACAAGGCCCTTCCCCACAGACTTCAGGTGATTCAGAACTTGGCGGCTTGCCTCCTTGGTCACCTGGCCAGGACAACTCATATTGCTAACATGCTGCATGGCACTCATTGGCTCCTGATATTCAAGAGCTTTCAATGTGAGGCACTCTGCTTCACCTGCAGAGACATGTCCGATTCTGGCCCTACTTACCTCATGAACCTGATTTGTCCTTATAGTCCTACCAGACAGCTTTCTTTCTCATGCCTTCTACTGGCCCAGGTCACTAGATACAACCAGACCAGAGCACATGGGTGCTTTTTCAATACACCTTCGGAGCTGGTCTACAGAGAGAAGTTTCAGTAAGGTTCTCAAAACTTCCCTTTTGTAACTGCTCCCCTTGCCCTTGGTGTCCATTCTAGGACTGCTTAGCCCTGGGAAAGCTTTTATGGGTAGCCATGTGCACTGTAAGTTTTAAAGTTTGAGTCTATACATTTGTTTTCTATTATATGCCTTTGAATGTGCAGTGAAAGTCTTATCTTTTTCAACCAGATTCTGCTGGTTTGGTCAAGTGGACATTTTTTGGTAGCTTTCTGTCATTTAGGGTTCAGTGGGCTTTGTCAGTCACCTCCACCTTCAGCGTTTTTTGTGTTACCCTCTCTCAGCGGATTCATGCAAGTTGTGGTCTGCCTAGATATAGCACAGTTCCACTTTGATTAGGCCACCGAGCCATCATTTCAAGTGATGGCAAGAGATGATTATTCCTTCTGGCAGTGTTGTCATTATCACCTTGCATTCTGTTGCACCTCACGGCTGCTATTTTCATTCTGCCCACTCATCTCATGTTCTAACACCTGCAAGCACAATGTTGTATGGTTCAACAGGGCCTACCCACAAGTCTCCATTTTAGTTACACGTTTAAATTTGACATCTTTTTCTAAACAGTGACTTTTACAGGCCTTGCACTTACATGAAAACATACTTAAAAATTATTCTGTTTGCAGCATATTTCGCATTTCATCATGTAGTTTGTACACTCTGTCCAAGGCTAAGGAACACTGTAAGAGATGTCCTTGTATTTGACTGCCCGGTTGGAGACAGCTCTGAGTCGCAAGACAAATAATCACATCAGCGCTGCACCTCTGACACAGAGTGATTGGAACACTGCTTTTAATATATAAGCCACCTCTGAGCCAAACTCAGCAGAGGAGCACTTCTGCGGAATATCCTGGAACGCTGAAATGCAGCCCTGCTGGCTCTAATCCCTATCCTGCAAAGGAGAATAGCCTGCTCTACACCAGATCGGCTTATTGATACATCACATACAGGTATGGGGGGTTGGGTTGTCTCAAGAGGTCTAGCAGAGGGTACTCCCACTGTGCTCTTGATAGTGTAGGTAGTATTAGGTAGGAGTATATGTATGACTACAAATAAAAACATAATCACACTGTAACTTTCTGATGGCTGAACTGTTTATCTTTTTCATCATTCTTGTAATTCTGGTTACAATACTTTGCTTTTTCCACAAGAATACAATTGCTTCAAAAAATGGTTGAAAAGCCAATTTGTATCTTTCTTGTGTCTCCATTTGGGCATGCTTGAGTAACAACGAAAGGGTAGATCTGTTTCCACAATTTCCTCAGGGAATTAGACTGCTCATGCTCTGAGGTTGCAGATACCATCTGGTACCCTTAAGGTTAGGGGTCCAGGTTGTGCACTGTGAGCTAGCTAGGAATTGGGCCAACATACTCTGATGATATGTGTGAACTCAGTCCCCATATTCTGATGATTATGTTGTCCTGATACATAGTCCTATTTGATTTATAGGAACAGTATGACACCAACTGCCTACTAATGGCCTATAATATTCATAATTTAGCATTGTCGATAAAGCGCTTGACAATGCAGTGCTCATCTAGAGCCGTCTCTCCCAGGGTAGGTTCCCCTACAGCATTAAGCATCAGTGCAGGGTGAGGTACACCTTGTATCCGAGGGTGTAAGTTTATGATTCGAGATTCTCCCCTTTTGCACAGACAGATTCAGTTACAGAGATTTTTACTAAGGCTTCATGGTCCTCTTATGGAATCATTGTTTTGAGATAATTTCTAAGTTGCATTCACCTGCTGTGCCATTATGATGGCCTGGGTCCCTCATCATCCCATTTTGAAGAGGTTATTCACAAGGAGATGACCTCCAATATCTTGGATTAAGACCTCTATTTGACCATTGAGAGCACTGTTGCGGGCTGAGTGCATTGGGCACTTCTAGTAATCTTAGAATCTGAAGGGCATCAACGGAAAGCTGTCTCAATGTTGTCCCTCTTACAAGCATTCCCACAAGTAAAGAGGACAATTTGTCCAACAGTAACCCTCTGGGTCAGAGACTACTCTCTAGGGCCCAACACTCCAAGGCCAAAGGTAAGCTTGCTGGTGCTCTCTCTATACAGATGTCTTTGAAAAAGAAAAGGTGGTTTTCCTGACTAATTTGCACAGAACATCCACATTCTTGCCAAGATGACAGTCAGTCAATATGATTCAAACATCCACCCAGATTCTGATCACTAACATACAGGTAGTTCAGACCACCCTGATGATTCTGCTGCGGCCCAACACGCATGGTGTCTTCTTTGGAGTGGGCATAAAAGAGCTAGGAAATCAGATTCAGATGAAATTGGGAACACATCATATCCCCAAGAACCACTCTCTAAACTCCCATGTCTGTAGATGTTTGATCTGGAAGACATTGTTCATCTGCACTTTTCCAAATAGTCTACCTCTCCCAATATTGCCCTTTAAGATCAATGTCACTTCTGAAGATGCTTTGAAAAGAACACCCGCAACTGCCTTTGAGTGGAATGCCCTAGGCTAACTTTAGCGCATAAGGTTGCAACAGCCCCAGATATAACCCTAATATTATGACTTTTAATGCATTGATTGTTCATGGAGGGTCTGCCAGGATAAGTTACTGAATTTAGTAGATCATCTGAAAAAACCAGGAAGAGGAACTCAAATGGACCCTGAATTCTTAGCAGACTGGACCCAGTGAGCCACATTTTTCTTAGGCTACAATAACTGTGGACTCTCTTCAAAGAGGTGCTGCTCATTATATTCTGCATTGGCTCTAAACTGGAGAGCTTGAAACTTCAGAACCAGTACCTTAGTTAATAGACTCATCTTGGGTGGCCCTATTGTTAAAAATATAATGATGGTTGGACTACATGGAGGCCTGGAATGTCAGGATCATATTTGGTGTCTCTCCATAAAGAATGATTAAATGTGATGCCAAAAGATCAGACTGGAATGTGTGATGAAGTGCTTCATCCACCAAAGGAAAGTCGTCAAAAGAAGAATTAGCACTCCATATTAATTATCTCGAACTCCTATCCAGATTGTTCACCATAAAATCCCTGCCTTGATGTGTTTCATTCTACTGGGAATGAAAGACATTTCAGCTGTCCAATATGTCAATCAACTGGAGGTGGGGGGAAAACCAAGGCCAAAGACAAGATTTCCAAGGACTTTTGCCTTTAATATCCAGACCATGCATTGGAAATCACAGCCAGAATATCTTCCATGCTCTACAAATGTGCTTGGGGACTGAATTCCCTGGTCTCTATGTTTTTGCCCAACTGATGTCTAAATGGGGCTGTGACAGTTTGATTCTTTTTGCCTCTTGTCTCAATTGCCAACTCCCTCTTATTTACAGTCAACGACCAGACCTGATGGCCCTGGGATGGATGCCTCACTTTAAGACTGGCTAGGAGGGCAGAACTATGCTTTATGCTTTTACCCTATTCGTAGAGCTCCTGAGGTTAATGTCCCTAAACAAACATCAATTTGCAGATCTTGTCTTGATTTCCAGTTCTTGATCTTTCCTGGGCAGTTCAAATATCCCTTGTTTAGAATCTTCTACCTCAGCACCACGCATTGGTGATCTTGGAGTCACTACATCGAATGGAGTGGCATATTTCTGGGGGTATTCACTCAAAATATCGAGTTGGAAATGTCGACTTACACAAATATCAAGTTTTTAATATTGTGACACAGAAATATCGTGGTCAAGAATATCGACTTTAAGGTAAGAAATATCGATTTTAAAAATATAGAAGTCATTAATATTGCTTGCAAAAATATAGTTGTTTAAAATATCGATTTTTTAATTAGTATTATGTATTTTAGTATATATTTTAAATGTATGTGATGTATTTTTAGGTCTTGCCTAGGCAGCGCTTGCGCTGTCTCTTCGAGACATGCTGTATTGAGGTATGGACTTGAAGCTCCGCCCACCCTCCACCCATCTTTTTAATTGAATGCTGTTGCTGTCCTTTGCAGATGTTGGCTTTTGATTTGTTAGTAGGCTTAGTAGTCCCTCCTTAGTACCTCCCTGTCTTCTGTTGTTACCGCCCATGAGGACTGGCCCTGTTACATGTGCTGTTACTCAGTATGCTATATTTACAGTCTGTCCGCACTATTTTCTTACATGACTTTTGGCTGCCTGCTCCTGCAACCGTGCCAAAAACGCATAGTTCACGTGCAGTAGCGGCCCGTGGAGGGAGTTCCGTGGGGCGGTGAGGCGGGGCGGGGGAGGGGCAGGGTGGGGGGTAGTAAACACCGGAATATGGATGAACGGAGGTAAGTAAACATCTAAATAAATAAAACGAATTTCGTTGCGCACGCTGCATTGCAAAATGCGTTGCAGCGCGAGCAAAAACAATTGGTTTTATTTAAATGTTTACTTACCTCCGTTCATCCATATTCCGGTGTTTACTACCCCCACTCTTCCCCTCCCCCGCCCCGCCTCACTGCCCCACGGTACTCCCTCCATGGGCCGCTACTGTTCACAGGGAAATTGTGCATGAGTCTCACGCTCATGTTGGGCTTCTCCACTGAACCAATACAAAAAAACGAGAGGAGCCGCAACCGCACAAAATGTACAGTTCATGGGGCAATTGTGCACGGGTCTAACGTACATATTGGGCTTCTCACTCTGAAACAATGCATACAACCGAGAGGAGCGTTCACATTCCGCTCAGTTCGCTTTCTATAAAGTAAAATATTCTACCACGCCGCCCTCTATCCTATTCATGGACATGAATAAAAAAAACTCTAGCTTACCTGTCAAGAATTTTCAATTCCATTAAGGACAGAGGCGAGGATTATGCTTCTATTTACTTTACTGACATTCATAGCAGCCAATCAAAACTTTGAACTACATAACCCATCAGGCATAGCATGCCATGTCTCCACCAATCATCACGCCCTTTAAGGCATATAACGCAGTTCTCACAGCGATTGTCCTCTTTCTTTGCGAACAGTCCAACATGAATAACCAACTTCGAACTTCGGGTCGTTCCACTGCCCGTCTTCACAATAACCTCCAATGGAAGAAACCTTAGATTGCTTCCGAGCCAGATCTCCGACTTAACAACATCCTTCAGGTCGCCTTGCTCTCCGCACCTGAAAAGAAACCAAAGCCATAATATCTTTTTTTTTTTTAAACAGATTTTATTGCAATTTTCATACTGAATACACAAAGTTTACCATAGAGTCACAATAGGCTACATAACTGAGATGGGTAGTAACATCTCCGTGGTATCACATTTAAAATAACTGATCCCTATACGAGTTACCCTCCACCCCCCATCTTACAAACATTCTACGTTAGCTCAGGGTCAGTCAGTGCACAGTTCGATATTGATACTTATCATAAATCAACACTATCCCCCCCAACCACCCCTCTCCCATCCCTCCCACCAGGCATGTCACATACAATTGACTTTTAGGTGACGGTTTGGGTTTATTGGCAGTGTAGGCATACAGATGTATCTAATAGCATGTGTCATGATCTGAGCTGCAGCGACGGCAGGGCGCACTAACCATGTTATCTTAGGGTTCCACAACACTCTTAGCCAAGTGGTAGGCTAACTAATCTACTGCTTCAGGTGTTGCAGTCAGGGGAGTATCGTCACCAGCATCTTCTGGGGTCTTTAGGAGCGTTACTAATGCTTCCCATGCCCTTGCTGCCTCAAGGGCCCTCTCGCTGCCCACTCTTTTTGATATCTGGAGCCTAACTAGCCCATCACACTCTGCCCACTTAATTCATTCCTTCTTCCATCTGCTTATGTTAGGGCCCCTCTGTGCTTTCCAATGCATGGTGATTTCTCGCTTAGCCAATAGGAGGCCCAAATCTAAAAATGTACTTGTGATCTTATTTTTGGCTGTGTGGGGGAACCAATGCAAGAGACATAGCCCTATGGTCGGGTCTAGCTCCCTGTCAGTGATCTCGGTCAGTAAAGCAACCACTTCAACCCAATAGGTATCTAAGTGCGTGCATTCCCAGAACATATGGCGAAAGTCCGCATCTTCCTTGTTACAGCATGGGCATGCTGCCGTGTGAGTAGTAAAGTATGTATTGATCCTCGCTGGGGTGAGGTAGGCTCTGGGTAATGTGTAAAAGTGCACCAATTGAAAGCTGGCATTCCTGGAGCTCTTCCATGCGCATTCCACTAGCTCAGCCCAGGTCTTTTCCGAAATCTCGTCTCCCACATCTGCCTCCCATTTAAGTCGCAGCGCATTTAGGGGTACCAACATCTCCTGTGTCATTCGTCTATAAAGGCATGTGACCGCTTTGAAAGTGCCTGCCGCCATCACTAAATATTGACACCCCATTGAAGTCCGCGGTTCAGTGAAACCCTCCTTCCAATGTTTACGGATAGCAGTGAGTGCAGAGTGTAGTAAAAAGTCCCCCCTACTCAACTCGTAGCGGCCCTGAAAGTCATCAAAGGGAAGCAAATTACCTTCTTCGTACAACTCACCTATAGTGGTCAGCCCCTTTTCTCCCCAACTCGCCAGTCCCCTCCAGGTACCCCCATGCGGCAATGCCTCGCACATAGACAAAGGGATGTCAGCGCGTACGGGATTGCAATATTAGCCCATTTCAGACTCCTATTCCAACATTGCCTTGCTACTTTAAGGTCTCCTGGAAGAGCCTGGGTTCGGGAAGGCAGCCTCAGGACAATTTGGGACAATATTCGCAGTGATGGTGCCCTATCCCTCACCTCCTCCTCTCCTCGGAATCGTGCCGCAACTGCCTGCGTGACCCATTGTAACTGGGCCGCTAAGTAATAGGTCTCAAAATCAGGGACTGCCAACCCGCCCTAAGCCGTGGTCTCATTAGCACTCCCAGCGCTACCCTCCCTCTACCAGTGCCCCATAGGAGTCCCGTAACCATGGACTTAAGTTGGTTAAAATATTATACCGGTATCCAGGCCGGCAGTGTCCTAAAATAGTACCGCAATCTCGGCAGGGTCACCATTTTAAGTAAGGCAACTCGCCCCGCGACTGACAGAGGAAGGGTCCCCCAAAAGTCAAAGTTGCCTTTCGTATCTCTTATTGCCCTACCTATGTTACCCTCCAGTAGATCCCCGTGTGCATGGTATATTTGCGTCCCTAAGTATGGCAAACATCGATATTCCCAGTTTACTCCGGCAGTCTCTGGCGGACCGGTTTTATCGCCATTGGTCGGGAATAGGCAGGACTTTGTCCAGTTTACCCTGAGCCCTGCCACTCTGCCAAGGTCACAGAGTAAATCCTTCGCCCCATGGAGCGCTTCCCCCGAGTTCGCCAGGAACAGGAGTAGGTCGTCTGCATAAAGTGCAATATGGTGTAACTGACCTTGGACATGGAGGCCTTGATAATGTTGCCCTGTTCTAGCCTTAGCCGCTAGTGGTTCGACAGCTAATGCGAAAAGGAGAGGGGATAATGGGCAACCCTGTCTCGTTCCCCGACCAACTGCACAGGTGTCAGAAATTAACCCACCCGTTTTAACCCTTGCTGTGGAGTGTTTGTACAACAGGGCTGTCCATTCTATGAATTTGTCCCCAAGTCCAAATTTCCACGTCACTTGGAACAAGTAGGGCCATTCAAGACTATCGAAAGCTTTTTCGATGTCCACTGCGAAGACAGCCGCTTTGTCCTTTGGATAGGAATCGGCCTCCAGAATCTGCAGGAGTCGACGTATGTTAGTAGCCGTATTCCTGGTTGGGATAAACCCAGACTGGTTACTGTGCACCAGGTTCGTCATATAAGGAAGCAGACGGGTGGCTAAAATACAGCTCAGCATCTTGTAATCCGTATTAAGCATTGACAGCGGGCGATATGCATCTCTGTCCCAGACCGATTTCCCAGGCTTTAGCAGTGGGATAATAACAGCCTCCCTAGTCGTTGCAGGGAACTGTCCCATCTGTTTCGCTGCATTATAGAGAGTTACCAATTTAGGGGCCAGCTGTTCAATGTATGTCAAATAAAATTCAATTGGCAACCCATCGGTCCCTGGTGTCTTGTTTCTAGCCATGTGTGTAATAGCCCCCCTCACTTCTCCGAGCTCAATGTCTCGGCCCAATGTGTCCTCCTGCTCCCCGTCTAACCATGGTAGTTCCACTGCACGTATGAACCTATTCATGTCGTCCTCTGCCAGGGCCACCTTACGTGAGTCTGCATAATACTCAAGGAACAGCTCGTTAATACCTTGTTGAGTACAACAAGCCACTCCGTGCTGGTCTCTGATCTCTAAGATCATTGTGCCCCTTCGAGCCCTAGCCATGCCAAGAGGGCCCCAGATTTGTCTCTTTCAGCATGGGCCCGCGTGATATAGTTTTTATAATAAAAGCAGCGCAATCGCTCTATTTGTACTGCTACAGCCTCCTTCGCTTCCATGAGTTTCCCCTGTTTATCAGGCCTGTCAGGGCGTTCCTGCTCTACTTCACGGAGGCGTTGGTCTGCCTCCTGAACTTCTCGCAAGAGTACAGTGCGCCACTCCTACCATCTCCGAGATACAGCGACCCCTAATGACTGCTTCAAAAGCATCCCATTTTACTGAGGAAGAAGCCGCTGTGCCGGCGTTCTCCTGGAAATAATGAGCGATGCCGGTACCCACCGTGTCACGAAAGACTTGATCTTCCAGCGCTACAGGGTTGAGGCGCCATGTAGGTATTCTGGGCCTCGAACAGGACCATTGTACCCGCAGTAGCAGGGGGTTATGGTCCGATATTGTCCTAGTTAGGTATTCACTACTCTGCACCCCCGCATGTACATCTGGGGTACACAGTATCACGCCCAGTCAAACATGGAGATCATGAAGGGCAGAAAAAAAGGAGTAGTCGCGGACCCCAGGGTGCTGTGCCCTCCAAGAATCAACCAACCCCCAGCGCTCCTGCCAACTACGCCGTGCTTCTGCTACTTTGTGACTGGGTGCGTCAGGAAGCGGAGGATGGGAGCGATCCAAAGCTACATCAGCAATGCAATTAAAATCCCCCCCAATCAGAACTGAGCCTGTGAGAAAGGGGGCCAATTTCCCAGAGAGCTGGGACAAAAATGCAGGTTGTTCAGTATTGGGTGCGTAAATACTGGCCAAGACTATGTCCTTGCCATCCAATTTCCCAGCAACCACAACATATCTGCCGTCTGGGTCAATGATTTTATGCGTGCACTGAAAAGGGACACTCGCTCGCACCTAAACCAGCACTCCCCTAGCGAACGCTGAGTAATTAGTATAGAACACATGGCCTCGCCAACGACGCTGCAGGGCCGCTCCTTCCCGTGCATGTATGTGGGTCTCCTGCAGCAGTGCAATCTGTACTCCCTTACGGACTAAGTATGCGTGTATTTTATGGCGGCGCAACATTGAATGCATTCCCCGCACATTCCATGATATACATTTTAAATCATGTAAGGAACCCATTTTAGCAATTCAAGCAGTTTCCCAGTTAAATCCTCTCTAGTGACATGCCTGTTCCCAACTAACCCCTTAACTAAACAAAAACCCCAACTCCCCCTCCCCAGGACAGTTACTGTAAAACTAGCACCCATCCAAACTATAGGAAAACTCACAAGATCCTCTGGTAGTTACAGAGGTACAAGGGAGCGCAGCTGTCACAAGGTGTCTCCTGTGCTCAGAGTGCACCAACCATAGTGGGCAGCAGGTAGCCCAGGGCCTATAACAATACCTGCGAGTGCAGCGCCCTCCTACACAACATAGGCACCTTATCTTACCACACAGATCAGATAATATCGACCGCAGTATGAGGAGTCACCACAGGCAATTTCACGCTGCCACTATGTGAAGAGTCCGTTTCATTGTCCGCCGTGTCTCTGGAAGAGCCGGCTACCACTTCCGAGGTCGGGCCCCGTTCCTGTAGCAGCGCCGCCACAGCCTTCAAAGCCTCGGTCCTCTCCTTCTCCGTCTGAGATGGTAATGGTTTTTTCATGGTACCCCTATGAGGGCGTCATCTCTGGTGCTTCCCGGGGTCCCCTGGCCGCCATCCGGTGGCACCAAGGGCTCTATCTCGTGGCGTCTCGCCTCTGTAGGTTTCCAGCCAGTCCCATGCATCAGTGGGAGAGTCAAAGTAGTGGGTGTTCCCATCTAAGACTATACGCAGGTGAGCCGGGAACATCAGAGAGTATTGGAGGCCCTCGTCCCGCAATGCTTTCTTGATCTCTAGGTAGGAGGACCGCTTTCTCTGCACCTCCAGTGTGTAGTCCAGGAAAAGGGAGACCTTGCTGTTGCCGACATTGTAGGGACCCTCTGTCCTTGCTTTGTGCAGTAGGAAGTCTCTATCACGAAAATGAAGTAGGCGGGCCACCACCGGTCTCGGAGGTCTCCCCGGGGCCAATGGCTTGGCAGGTACTCTATGGCCCTCTCCAGTGTATAGAAGGCGGACAGACCTTCGGGCGCAACCACACTCCGGAACCAGCCTTCCAAGAAGGACACCATATCGCCTCCCTCCATTCCCTCTGGCAGGCCAAGGACCCGGACATTGTTCCGTCTATTGCGCCCTTCCGCATCTTCAGCCCTGCGTTCCAGTACACTCACCCTGTCCGTAAGGGCCCTTATTCTCTGCTCCATTGCGTTTTGCGCTGGTTCGAGGTCTGCGACTTTAGACTCCGTCTCTTTAACCCTCTCTGAGAGCTTCTTATGCTCTTCCCGCAGCAGGCCGAGCCCAACCGCTATGGTGCTAATGTCCTGATGGAGGGTAGTTTTCATATCTGCTATTGCCTTGAGAATTTTGCTGAGTTGTTGTTGTATTGGGTCGTCGGGGGTAGTGCGCGAATGCTCCTGGGCACTGTCCTCGGGATCTTGGAATGCCCCGGTCTGACGTCCCTTTGGTTTGCCCATGCTGGCGCAGTTTCTCAAGTGCAAAGGCACCAGGTCTCCTCGCTTCCCAAAGGCCTTGTCACGGGTCTCGGGCCCTGTCTGTCACCCTCTCTCAAGGCTCACACCTCCGTTTAATCTCCCCCGAGGTAATTCTGCCCAAGCAAACTTCAGTCTATCCGGACCCACAGTCTAGGGGTCCCGCTAGGGTATCTGATCCCCCGCCTTGATGTCTCCCTTTGTGCACGCTAGTAGGCGGTCTGGTGTGTCAGATCTGCGGGCTATTTCCTTTGATATTCGCCCAAGAATGCCTAGCAGAGCGTCCAAGCACTTCACCGGCTCACCCCGGTCCAGTGTGTGGTGGTGATTCAGCTCCTCATCAGGCAAACAAAGTCCGCAAAGAGCGCTCCAGCACCGACTAGGGTCTCAGAATGAAAGGGGGTACAGCCATCTATCCCGCGTGGAGGGGGCACTTCCACTCTCCCACCTGGGGGTCCACCAGATATGCCACGTTGCGCAGCCCCCGCCACTCGGTGCCAATGCAAGCACACAGTGGCCTTACTGCAGCCCACTTGCCACAGGTACTCGCTGCAGGGCCCAGTCCCTAGAGTCTCATCAGGGGCTCAGTTACAGCCGTCTCCGGGCACTGGGACCGGGGACCGCCACCCGCTGGCCCAGCCTCACTCGCAGTGTTCCCAATGCAGCCTCCAGCAGTCACGTCCTGGCCCCCCACTGTAGTCTGCTCCCCTTAAAGCAACTGTTCCAGCCAGGAGCCGGTGGGGCTTCGTTATGCTCACTGGGTGCCCAGGCCCGCTCCAGCGCCGATCCGCTCATCACTGGGCCCCGTCACGTACCTCTCCGAGCCTCAATGCACCACCTGGCGCGATCGTCGTTGCCGGCAGGGTCACCGCAGCGGGGCTCTGGCAGTTATAATGCCCCTACGCCCACTGACGCACCTCGCCCTATCCAGCAGTTAGTGCCGCTTGGGACCACAGACGCACACACCGCAAGGTTGGCCAGCAGTCCCACGTCGCGGGCGACGGCCCTTCTCCGCTGTTTCACCTCGCCGCCCATCCGTGGCGCAGCCCTTCTGTCATCTTCCCTGCTAATGCAGCCCTGCCACTCCACCCCACTCAGGCCTCAGTTCTTTAGGCACAGCTCTCACTTTGGTCGCAGGGGGCCCCCCTCAGCGTCGCAATCCTTTCAAGGCGGGTCTCGGGGATCAGTCGCCAAATCAATTCATATGGCGAGGCACCCGGGTCTTTCGGGTGCTCGCACAGCCTCCATGACACCGGCCGCGACCACGCACTTCTCGCAGCAGGCCGCTACGTTCAAACGACAGTACCGCCAAGCCTCAAACTTCGTCCTGTTGCACCCCGCAGCTCTCGGGCCCCCCAGGGACCACCAGGATCTCTTGACTCGGCCCCGGCTACTCAGTTCACGAGGATAAAAGTCAGGCTGGTGCGGAGCTCACGCGTCCGCCATGATCCTCGGCTAAGCCACGCCCCTCCAAAGCCATAATATCTCATGTCTCAAATATTACATCCATAATGGGCGGGTATCTGTAACATCACACCATAATAAATAATAACAGTCATTGACCATAAAATAACCCTCACTTATTCAATTTCATCATAACATTAAGTAGGGTGGGATAATCCTCGCCTCCGTGCCCTTAATAGAATTGAAAATTCTTGACACGTAATATAGAAAAAGTTTTATTCTATGTCAGGAAACGGAGGCTTCTGATTATGCTAGTTTACAGTTTTTCCACCACATTTGATGCCACATCCACAATAGGTTTATGATAGAATGTCTTAAACGTTGAATCAGATGACCAATCCGAAGCAGTCATAATGTCCTCTAAACGAGAACCAGTCATGAAGGCCTTAGATGCAATAGCCCCTCTCATAGAGTGAGCCCCAAAAACAGAGACGTCAATACCTGCCTCCCTCAGTAGCCATCTGACCCATCTGGACAAAGTCGCTGAAGAGACTGGGCAAAAAGGTTTCTGAAGGGAAATTAACAATTGGCCTGAAACATCATTTCTAAATTCACAAGTACAATCCTCGTAACATTTTAAACACCGGACTACACATAGTTTACTATGATGTGGAAAAGCAGGGTAAGTCACACATTTTGAATTTGTCTTAGTCCGTTTAGAAATTGTGAAAGAAACCCCAGAGGGAGTAAATACTCTACCTGCCAAGTCCAAGGCCCGTACATCCGAGACTCGTCTACAGGACATGAGACATAATAACAGGGTGAGCTTTGCTGACAACTGTTTCCGTGAAAGGCCCTCATTTGCCGGCCAACTTCAGATAAAACGAAGCACTACATCTACATCCCAACGGGTAGAATATCTGGGTTTCGGTGTTTTTACCAATCAAATGCCTCTCAATAGTTTACAAATCAAGGGGTGTTCCCCAACCGGTTTCCCTTCAACATGGGGATGCCCCGCCGACACAGCCAAACGGAAATTATTGATTGTCCTATATGCCATTCCTTGACTGGCGATATCTGAAAGAAAGTTTACGATCATATGAATACTGGATCCCACGGGATCCACCTGTCGTTCAGAACACCAGCAAACCCATCTACGCCAAGCTGACTCATAGGGGCCGATTCCGATGTCGTCCGGAAGCACACCTAACACTATTCGTCCGGAAAAAAACCAAGCCGAACGCGTGTTCTCCGACCGATTCGAATACCCCACCGAACGAACAAGTACGATGCGCACAACAGCCCAGATTCCGAGCGAGCCGTACTTACCCAATCCAGCTCCTATTCCCCACCCGAGCCGGATCCGCAAACGCCGATTCGAGCCGCACGGAAGCAAATACACAGCACCTTCCGGCCGGACTAGTACGATGCGCGCTCCGAACGCGCCGAACCCGTCGCTACGTCCGGCACGTTTCAGCATCCGGGAGAGCCGCACATAAGCTCCGACAAGACGAACAAGCCAGCGACGAGTACGAGTCGAAGACACGCGAAACCCGAACGAGACGACCCAACCATGAATCCCATCGCGCAGGTCCTACCTATACTCTACATCTATTACCGGGACCGGTTCGGACGCGTACGTGCAGACGGTAAGTCAAACACCCACAACACAAACAAACGACACGTACACGAAATATGTCACACACACATAGGGATGCACAAATGACGTACACTAGCAACAGCACAATCATAGGGGTGGGATGGGCATCACCAATGCCATACACACCCATAGGGGCCTGGATGCCTGCCACCACCACCACCCCTACTCATGGAGGCCTGGATGCCCATCACTACTACCATCCCCACTCATGTGGGGCTGGATGCCTATCACTACTACCATCCCCACTCATGGGGGGCAGGATGCCCATCACTACTACCATCCCCACTCATGGGGGGCAGGATGCCTGCCACCACTACCATCCCCACTCATGGGGGGCAGGATGCCTATCACTACTACCATCCCCACTCATGGGGGCAGGATGCCTATCACTACTACCATCCTCACCCATGGGGGGCAGGATGCCTGCCACCACTACCATCCCCACTCTTGGGGGGCAGGATGCCTATCACTACTACCATCCCTACTCATGGGGGGCAGGATGCCTATCACTACTACCATCCCCACTCATGGGGGGCTGGATGCCTATCACTACTACCATCCCCACTCATGGGGGGCCTGGATGCCTATCACTACTACCATCCCCACTCATGGGGGGCAGGATGCCTATCACTACTACCATCCCCACTCATGGGGGGCTGGATGCCTCTCACTACTACCATCCCCACTCATGGGGGCCTGGATGCCTATCACTACTACCATCCCCACTCATGGGGGCAGGATGCCTGCCACCACTACCATCCCCACTCATGGGGGCAGGATGCCTATCACTAATACCATCCTCACTCATGGGGGCTGGATGCCTATCACTACTACCATCCCCACTCATGGGGGCCTGGATGCCTATCACTACTACCATCCCCACTCAAGGGGGCAGGATGCCTGCCACCACTACCATCCCCACTCATGGGGGGCTGGATGCCTATCACTACTACCATCCCCACTCATGGGGGGCCTGGATGCCTATCACTACTACCATCCCCACTCATGGGGGCCTGGATCCCTATCACTACTGCCATCCCCACTCATGGGGGGCCTGGATGCCTATCACTACTACCATCCCCACTCATGGGGGGCTGGATGCCTATCACTACTACCATCCCCACTCATGGGGGGCTGGATGCCTATCACTACTACCATCCCCACTCATGGGGGGCAGGATGCCTGCCACCACTACCATCCCCACTCATGGGGGGCTGGATGCCTATCACTACTACCATCCCCACTCATGGGGGGCTGGATGCCTATCACTACTACCATCCCCACTCAAGGGGGCCTGGATGCCATTCACTACTACCATCCCCACTCATGGGGGGCAGGATGCCTGCCACCACTACTACCATCCCCACTCATGGGGGGCAGGATGCTTGCCACCACTACCATCCCCACTCATGGGGGCAGGATGCCTATCACTACTACCATCCCCACTCATGGGGGGCCTGGATGCCTATCACTACTACCATCCCCACTCATGGGGGGCTGGATGCCTATCACTACTACCATCCCCACTCATGGGGGCTGGATGCCTGCCACTACCACCACCCCTACTCATAGGACGGGTAATGCATGACACAACCAGCATACTCCCACATAAGGAATCACAGAAAATTACATCCACCCAAACAACATGACAAGCGTGTGTAGTCCATGTCAAATGCCAACAACACAAAACATGACAATGAACATACAATGTGGCCCACTATCACATGTGTGACACATAAAAGTGTGTGGCCTCCACAATACAAGCCGACCATGGCCACTGTGGCAATGGGGCCCAAAGCCCCATCACCACAGTCACCAAAAGGTAAGTGTGGGGTCCAAGGCTGGTGCACCTTTTGATCAGTGTGGCAATGGGGCCCAAAGCCCCATCACCACAGTCACCAAAATGTAAGTGTGGGGTCCAAGGCTGATACACCTTTTGATCAGAGTGGTAATGGGGCCTAAAGCACCATCACCACAGTCACCAAAAGGTAAGTGTGGGGTCCGAGGCTGATGCACCTTTTGATCAGTGTGGCAATGGGGCCTAAAGCACCATCACCACAATCACCAAAAGGTAAGTGTGGGGTCCATGGCTGATGCACCTTTTGATCAGTGTGGCAATGGGGCCCAAAGCCCCATCACCACAGTCACCAAAATGTAAGTGTGGGGTCCAAGGCTGATGCACCTTTTGATCAGTGTGGCAATGGGACCTAAAGCACCATCACCACAGTCACCAAAAGGTAAATGTGGGGTCCAAGGCTGATGCACCTTTTGATCAGTGTGGCAATGGGGCCCAAAGCACCATCACCATGGTGATCATAAGGTAAGTGTAGGCATGGTAAAAGCTGCCAAAGACAAACTGTATGGATGAATCCTGGTCACACAACAACTAAAACATCTGTGGCATAGTAGTGCTTGTGTCCCATTGCAACATAGATTGGGCGAGGCTAACAGTGCAGTGACACAGAAACATCGTTTTGGCCATGTGCATACAAACATCACACATGGGGGACCACATTGCCAACAATCAGCCAATTACACAATGACAGAAGTGACCATCATGATGCTGACCCACATATCTGCACCTATGGACACACAAATGTATATAACCTGTGGAGACTGTCGATGTCAGGTGAACAAATACCATACCATGGCAGCAATGGGACATACAAACCATGATCATTGTGCTGACTGATGACCCAGGAGTCCCAGGGAGAGCAGGGGAAAATCACCAAACAACATACAGCCAATGGCACACTACAGAAATGCCAATGCAGTGATGCAAATGCACTAACACAAACAGGCAGACTCACACTGCATATCAAACACAACAGGTGATGGGGGGGGTGCCAGTGTCCCCAGGCAACCACACAACACATGAGGAGGCCTGAATCCCAATTACACAGATGTGTATACAGAGCCACACACAAGTAACTCATGGATTGGATTCCCCTATGTGGGCAATCTGGCATTGTTAGATGAGAGGGAGCCCAAATGACACATGTCACACAAGCTTGTAGGAACAGCAACTAACACAGCAAGAGACACACCCACCACAGCACTACCCCCAGGGACCCCACATTGTGCAGACACTAGCCTGCATGACAATTCCACTGTGATGACAAAGGTAGATGTTGATCACACTGTGAACCACAGCCATGTGTCCTCAGCTACAAACTACCATCACACCTACACAAGCTCCAATCAATCAGCAGGGCCTGCCAGCCAAGGCCAATATGGAGGTAGTGGTCTAGCCGTGCAACAACTCACATTTGCACACTCAACACCACACACCCTGATCTCCACCAATGTGCAGCAGTGAAGCTCACATGGACTGGTGACATTGCACATGCACCCATGACAATCCCAGGGGTGGTGGGGGAACTAAGGTGCAGAAACCCATCACACATGCCCACTCAACATGACTCGTCTATGTATGACACACAGCACAGTACGCAGTACATGCGCATGATGTGAAATCCACCACAAACAATGGGATCCTGGCCATAGTCACACACCAACGAAGAAGCCAAGGTGAGACACAAAGAACACATGTACACAACTTCCAACATTGCAGCTCTGACCCTGAGGAGTGGCAGCAGTCACACACACAACGCGTCACAATCACTGAAAGCTACCACAAACTCAAAATCACATTACTTGTGTAAACAACAAGTGCCAAGGGGAATCCTGAATGTGTCCCATCAGCATTTGCCCACATCCCCAGCCCTGACAACAAAGACAACCTGGGATGACAACCTCATGAACATCAGTTTGCCATGCACCCACATCACGGAGAAACCAGGTCCAAGATGCTGGATGAACACATACCAACTCTGCAAGCATCACAAACAGGAACATCCCTAGGGACACAGCCTGTGTATGAAAAGGGAAGGGAACATGCACAGACATGCTCACACAACACACAACACGGGCACACGCAATGTCACCAGATTACACACAGCCATGAGGGCACTCCACTCCTGTGGAAGGTCCACTGTGCCAAACCTTGTCTGTGCACGACTCAAACATATCAGCAGGACACTCCGTCAGTGAGTCAACAACTACAACACACAGAAGCCTCTGCTCACATCAGCCTGGGTACGGGAGTGTCACGTCAGTCATCTGCATACACCCAAAACACGAGGCAATCCAGTTGTACTGTATACACAGATGAGTCCTCCAAAATTGATGTGCAAAACTGCATGTCCAGTGGAGACGGGCACACAGTCAGAGTACTAGGAACATTGGACAGTGGTAAGCCCAACAGATGTGCAACAGTGTAGGACAAAGATGGTAATCTACAAATGCTAAACGTACATCCCTGTGTCAAATGCTGAACATTACACCCTCAGACTGCAGCAAGGGATGCTATAGATCCAGACTAGATTAGGACACATATCCCATGGATCACATGGAGCCCATCACAGAAAAACTTCATTTACCTGATCTGAATACAATTACAACAGCAAATGCATGATTCTACACATCTACATCATGTACCACCAAAGATTAACCACAAGTAAACAAAAAGAGGCTTTATTCAGCAAGTGTGCAACTGAAATCAAAAGTCCAAAATTAACTACGGCCAATGTCCAGCCCAAATAGACAGTCCCAACAGGGTGATGTGTGACAACTTGTCACCAATTGCTTGCCTGCACAGGTACCGACAGGGGACATCCCCCTTGGAGGGGCATACGAGGGGCAGGCCAGGCACCGCAGGGACAGGATCAGGGGATGCCAGAAGGAGGCAGGGAAGGTGAGGTGGGTGCAGGAGTGTCACCGGCAACTGCAGTGGAGGTGTCTGACTCAGGGGGGGCCGGCACCACTGCAGGGCTCAAGTCCGATGGTGTTGGTGCTGCAACCACTGCAGTGGGCTGGTCAAATGGAGTGGACTGGGTCCCCAATGCAGTGCCCGAGTCAGACGGGGTTGTTGTGGACTCCACCGCAGTGCATGACTCCAAGGGAGTGGAAGGGTGGGCAGAAGAGCTGGGCAGGACAGAGGGGGGGACACGGTCTCCACACCAGTGGCACATACAGGCAGAGTGTCTGGTTTGGGGGTGGAAGAGCAAGTGGCAGGGGGAGGGCCTGAGCAGTTTGGGGATGCGGTATCGGTGTGTGGGGGAACCTGGGGCAGGGTGTGGCGGTGGAACCTGTGGAGTGGTGGCCTGGGGGATGGAGGTGAGAGACTGGGTGGGTGACTTGCAGGGCGGTGGTGGGGTCTTGCTCTTCCGGGTCTGGGGGGACTTGCGAGTGGGGGGCTCACTCTGCCTGTGCCTGGGGGAGGGTGTCCGGGGGCGAGGGGCACTCCCCTCTCTGTGTGTGGACTTCCTCTTCCCCCGGTATCAGCGGGATTGGAGGGGAAGAGGCCGAGGTCAGAGAGGAAGAGCTGCTGTGTATGTGGGGTTGCAGGTGAGGCAAGGGAAGGGGTCTTGGAGGGAGAGGATCTTGAGGATTGCGGAGTGACTGTGGTTGCCTGTGTGTGTGTCAGTTCCCCATCCCCTGTGTGTGTGGAATCAGTCCCCTGAGGATGCTTGTGTGCACGTCTTGCCTTGGTTTTGGGTGTGTGTGTGCTGCTTGTGTCTGTGTGTTTGGGTGATTGTGCAGGTGTACATGTGCTTTGGACAGGTAGGGTGGTAGGAAGTGTGGATGGGGCAGAGGTGGGAGGGGTGAGGGACTGTTGGAGGAGGGACACTGCTGCCGTCAGGGAGGAGTCCATGGACCTATTGCTCCTCTGTAGGGCAGACATACCCGTTGAGATGCCCTCCATGAACGACACCAGCTGTGTCAACAGAGTGGTGTGTGCATGGAGGACAGTGAGCATTGCTGTCTGCCCTACATGGAGCTGCCGAAGGAGGTACACAGACTCCTCACTCAGGGCAGCAGGGGACACAGGGGCAGGGGGTGCGGTGCCTGGCTTGAAGGAGACACGCTCCCGAGCACGGGAGCCTCCACGGACCTCAGGAATGGGAGCCAATGGGAGGGCGGTGGTGGTGGTGGTGGTGGTGGTGGCGGGGTCAGACAGACTAGCTGGGGTGTTGTGGCTGCTGACACCCGCATCCACAAGGGAGTCATCCTCCAAGCTGCTGTGGTCCCCAGCTGAGGTGGATGGTGCTGAGGACTCCTCGGTGTGGCTCCCCTCACCCTCCGTGCCACTGGGCCCCTCTGACCACTCGTCAGACGCTGACCCAGTCTGGCTCCGCTGCTCCTCCTGGTCCGTGGAGCTGTCCCCTCCTGTGGCTGTGGATGTATCTGCAAACAATTAGGGAAACAGACAAGCATCAGTCACCTGCACTGACCGCACACGCCACAGTAAGTACAGCACATCACAGAGCAAGCCCTGGCATCTCTAGTAGAACATTGCCAAAAGTCATCACACAGATTAGGAGAAGCCAATTGTCAGTCTGATGGTCAACCATGGAACAGACACCCCTCCTGCCCTTGCACCCATCTGTCTGGTGCCTGTCTGATGGTAAGACCCCAGTGTGGACACATGCACCACCTACACAGTAGTTGGACATTGCTGAGAACACGGTGAAGTATGTGAACATGCCCACGTCACATCTCTTGCCACTGAGTCAGTGCAGGTGTCTGTATAAATGGATGGCCAGAGTCTAAATAGAAATGCATGTGATGCATACCAGCACCAGACCCCATGAAGCACCCATGTCCGGATATTCAATGCCACAATGGGGTGCATGTTGCACATGTCACTCCCCTGCAGGATCACTCTTAGGAAGTTTAATGCCATGACACAGGCATGCCTGCAAAGTCATACATCACTGTCTCCAGTCACATGGCCATGGCAGCCAGCCAACAACAGTCTGCACTGTGTCACAATCCTAGGACATGGGGAAGGCAAGTAATGTAACTGACAAGTGCACATGTCCATCCCCCAAAAACCACATCATCTGAACTACTATTTGTCCACGTCATACCAATTGGACATATGGGGGACATGAAACACAACTCTCTGAACATGAGCACCTCACAGTGTGCTGAGAATGAAAAACAGCTGCCTGAAAGTCACAGTGGCATACACCTGTCTGCACAGTCATGTGATCAAACACCTATAAGTCACAGAAGTCTTGTCTCACATGGTCCAATAGCAGATGGCATGCTGACCCCTAACCGATAAACATCACAGGAGTCCCGACAACGTAGTCACAGCACAACGATACAGAGGCAGACACCTGAGGGAACATTTCACTGAGCACAGCATGTCAGCTGATACATGGGAGTGGGAGTACAGAGTGCATTGTATGCCCTGGAGTAGGCATGACTGTCCGGCTCCACCTGCAAGATGGATGAGCCCTGGTCAGTAGGCAGGTGGCTAGGCATGTGTGACACACTTGACATACATACTCCTGAGGCCCAAACATTTTACCCACCCGCAGCATGGGGGTGTGGCAAATACCCCAGGGACATGTGGTGATTCTGATCTGCAAGTGGATCACATATCAAAGTTACACCCAGACTACATTGCACGACTCAGGCATTGTGTGAGCAATTAACCCACCCATGAAGGCTAACACAATATCACGGGAACAAAAGCTGTCACCCACCTTGAGCAAAGCAAAATGCAAGGACCCTGTACCCGAGTGACACAATTATCCTGAGCGTAAGGAGCACACCGGCCTATCAGATGGGTAGTGGCCATGTCACAATAGAGGGACATGGGTACTGGACAACAAGACTGATGTACTGGGGAAGTTTAACCACGCCACAGGAGGGCACATAGAATGTCAGACAGAGTTCACAGTGCAGTCTTTGACTCACCCCCTCCTTGCTGCTGTCTGCCCTTCAGCTGCACATCCAGCTCCGGGAAGACCACCGGCAGGATCTGGAGCATGTGGGGGTCAGGGTCCGGTGTCCGCCCCTCCTGCGAGGAGGCGACAGCTTCAGCTGGACCCTTGCAATGCTCCGGGTCCAGCCCCAAAAGTCCTGCCACCTCTTCTGGCAGTTGCGGATCCGGCGCTTGTAGACCCCCACGGATCTGACTGCCCGGACGATGGCCAGCCAGATATCCTGCTTCTGATGGGCATCAACCTGTTAGGATGACAAAGTGAAAAGGCCATTACTACACATGCAACATATCCGTGCATCACACAGTTGGAAATACATGTCTCAATCACAGGGGCATATGATGTACACAGGCAGTGCAACGAAGGCTATGGACAGTTTGCCAGCAGTTACTACATGGTATCATTGCATGGGAAGTGAACCTTGTTTGAATGCACTGTTACTCCACTGTACCTGTTCAGTGCATGTGACTACACACTTTGGGGGTGAGTACTACTCAGTGAGCATGCTAGCCAGTGGTGTGCACACTGTAAATCCTGCTAGTCAGACAACATGCACAATTAGTAAGGCAGTGGACAGCACACTCACCTGCTCCCCTGGTGTCCCATACAGCTTGCTGTACTGTGGAAGGAGGTTGTCCAGCAGGGCCTGGTTCTCCTCATGGGTGAAGGCTGGGGCTCTCTCCACAGTACGTGCCATTGCAGTAGCCAGAGGATGCAGAGACAGCAGCAGTGTAGTGGCAGATGTCGTCCTGGAGCATGTAGTGCAGGCAAGTGAGCCCTCAGGGGAACAGCCAGCATTATATGTGTGCTGCAGAGGCAGATACTGTGCCATGTGATAGGTCCAAGTCGTATGCATCTTATGAATCTGACCAATCCATGGAATTGCAGCACCAAGACACGCCCACAGCATCCTTCAAAAATTTCAACTTCATGACACCCATGAATTTGCAACATTGTTGTGGCTGGCCAACTGAATTCACTGCATCAGACTCGTTGAAGCTTCAAAAACGCGTCCGTTGCCATGCCAGGCCCCAGCCAATGTGTGCGCACCGATCGGACCATTGCTGTACAACGCGTACCCACGATACAATGCGTACCCGCTCACATTCAATGCAATGGTCCGTGCGGGCACACCGATCGGACCATTGCTGTACAACACGTACCCACGATACAACGCGTACCCGCTCACATTCAATGCAATGGTCCGTGCGGGCACACCGATCGGACCATTGCTGTACAACGCGTACCTGCTCACATTGAATGCAATGGGCCGGCCGGGCACACCGATCGGTCCATTGCTGTACAACGCGTACCCGCTCACATTCAATGCAATGGGCCGGCCGGGCACACCGATCGGTCCATTGCTGTACAACGCGTACCCGCTCACATTCAATGCAATGGTCCGTGCGGGCACACCGATCAGACCATTGCTGTACAACGCGTACCCGCTCACATTCAATGCAATGGTCCGTGCGGGCACACCGATCGGACCATTGCTGTACAACGCGTACCCGCTCACATTCAATGCAATGGGCCGGCCGGGCACACCGATCGGACCATTGCTGTACAACGCGTACCCACGATACAACGCGTACCCACTCACATTCAATGCAATGGTCCGTGCGGGCACACCGATCGGACCATTGCTGTACAACGCGTACCCACGATACAACGCGTACTCGGCTCACATTCAATGCAATGGTCCGTGCGGGCACACCGATCGGACCATTGCTGTACAACGCGTACCCGCCACATTGAATGCAATGGGCCGGCCGGGCACACCGATCGGTCCATTGCTGTACAACGCGTACCCGCTCACATTCAATGCAATGGGCCGGCCGGGCACACCGATCGGTCCATTTCTGTACAACGCGTACCCACTCACATTCAATGCAATGGTCCGTGCGGGCACACCGAACGGACCATTGCTGTACAACACGTACCCGCTCACATTCAATGCAATGGTCCGTGCGGGCACACCGATCGGACCATTGCTGTACAACGCGTACCCGCTCACATTCAATGCAATGGGCCGGCCGGGCACACCGATCGGACCATTGCTGTACAACGCGTACCCACGATACAACGCGTACCCGCTCACATTCAATGCAATGGTCCGTGCGGGCACACCGATTGGACCATTGCTGTACAACGCGTACCCACGATACAACGCGTACCCGCTCACATTCAATGCAATGGTCCGTGCGGGCACACCGATCGGACCATTGCTGTACAACGCATACCCGCTCACATTCAATGCAATGGTCCGTGCGGGCACACCGATCGGACCATTGCTGTACAACGCGTACCCGCTCACATTCAATGCAATGGGCCGGCCGGGCACACCGATCGGACCATTGCTGTACAACGCGTACCCACGATACAACGCGTACTCCGCTCACATTCAATGCAATGGTCCGTGCGGGCACACCGATCGGACCATTGCTGTACAACGCGTACCCGCTCACATTGAATGCAATGGGCCGGCCGGGCACACCGATCGGTCCATTGCTGTACAACGCGTACCCACTCACATTCAATGCAATGGTCCGTGCGGGCACACCGATCGGACCATTGCTGTACAACGCGTACCCGCTCACATTCAATGCAATGGGCCGGCCGGGCACACCGATCGGACCATTGCTGTACAACGCGTACCCGCTCACATTCAATGCAATGGGCCGGCCGGGCACACCGATCGGACCATTGCTGTGCAATGCGTACCAGGCATACAACGCGTACCCGCTCACATTCAATGCAATGGGCCGGCCGGGCACACCGATTGGACCATTGCTGTGCAACGCGTACCAGGCATACAACGCGTACCCGCTCACATTCAATGCAATGGTCCATGCGGGCACAGCGATCGGACCATTGCTGTACAACGCGTACCCGCTCACATTCAATGCAATGGTCCGTGCGGGCACACCGATCGGACCATTGCTGTACAACGCGTACCCGCTCACATTCAATGCAATGGGCCGGCCGGGCACACCGATCGGTCCATTGCTCTACAACGCGTACCAGGACAGGTCACACACATATGTCACCATGCTGGTCACTGGTGAACCTATGCCAGCCACATTTACTATCCAGGGACTCAGGGGCACACCTACAACACCACACCCAGTCCACACTGTCTATGAGGCATGTGTGGCAGCATAACCTTATCTGTGTATGGGGGTGAACATGTGGATTTTGGGGTGGCACTTGGGGGCAGACACACCCAGGCTGTGCACGTGTTAATGGGGACAGGGTCCTTTGTGTGTTGTGCACATGACCACTGTGGTGTGCAACTTTTCATTTCTGAGCATGTGTCATGGTCACATTTCCAGGTTGTGTATGTGTATGACATGTCACATACCCCCAGGCTCACATGTGGGAAGGCATGTACGTCACAGGGTGGCCCATTCCAACAATAGTGATGTCCCTCCACAGTCTGTGTGCATGTTGTGTATCACATGTCTCTGACTCCATGTGCACAATGGGAGACAGTCTCCACATCCACGTGGTTTGTGCATGAACTTTGATGGTGTGTGTGTGTGTGTCACAGACGTCCATGTCTGTCCTGCAGAGGCTACAGGGGCCACCACCTGTGGGTGTCATGTTTGTTTTTCTGACGTGTACATGATACGCCATGTCATGCCAGTGTCCATGTGGCAAGACAGGCTCCCTGGGAATCTACCTGTCAATGAGCTGTGATGCCTGTGGAGCATCTGTCCAGACATGTCACTGTGGTATGTGTGTGGAACGTGAGAGCAGTTAATGTGTACTGTGACACAGCCTAATGGTGTCCCATAGCACAGCCTGGAACCAGTTGTCAACACTTGTTGAACAGAGAGATGTTAGATGATGTCCATGTAGGTGCCATATATGTCCAAACGGGACGACACACACATCAAGTACTTGTGTATGTTGATGATGTGTCATGTGAAATTGAGTATGGTGAACGGCACATTGGTGGGGTGACTGACAATCTTGCTTTCTTCACCTATGCACTGCAGGGCTCCTGCTGTCCATCGACCATTCCCAGACCTGGCAACGATGGTGGAACGTGACAGCATCCGACGGTACCGCTTCACCAGGCAGCTGATTGAGGATTTGGCAGTGCGGTTGGCCCCACATTTGCAGCCTGGCCGGCCGTATCCTACAGCGCTGACCCCCAAGGTGAAGGTGATGGCAGCCCTACACTTCTTTGCCACCGGTACCTTTCAACACACTGTGGCAACTACTGGTGGGATGTCACAGACTATGTTCAGCCGTGTGCTACGCGATGTTTTGGGGGCAATGTTGAGATACCTCAACCAGTACATCTATTTCCCAACACGTCAACGACTCACTGACGTCAAGAGTGACTTCTATGCCCTGGGGAGGATGCCACATGTAATTGGCTCCATTGATGGGACACATGTGGCTTTGATACCACCACAGGCACATGAGCAGGCATACCAGCAACCGTAAACATTACCATTCGATCAATGCTCTGGTGGTATGTCTTGCAGATATGACCATCACACATGTGTGTGCCCGTTTCCCCGGTTCGGCACACGATGCCTACGTGATGAGGAGTAGTCGCATCCCGAGGATGATGTCACAGATGCCGAACCAGCGTGCCTGGCTTGTTGGTGTGTACTGACTTTGTACCATTGTGTGTGTTCTGCTATGTTGTTTTCCGCACACATTTTCAAATCGGCTAATGTGCAATTGTCTGTCTGTAGGTGACTCGGGATACCCCAACATGCCGTGGTTGCTGACACCCCTCAGGAACCCTGTGACACCAGCCCAGATGCGCTACAATGAGGCACATGGTCGGACGAGGAGGGTGATTGAGCGGACCTTTGGTCTCCTGAAGAGCCGCTACCGCTGCCTGGACAAGACAGGAGGGGCCCTCCCATATGCCCCAGCAAAGGTGTGCAAGATTGTCATCGTCTGCTGCATGCTACACAACCTGGCAGTGCGGAAGGAGTTGCCTCTCATCCTGGATGACGATGACCAACGTCCGCCACCTGTGAAAGATCCTGGCCTGGGTCACGATGCCAGTGAAGATGATGATGATGATGATGGTGATGTCCGCACACAGCTCATCACCAACTTCTTCAGCTGAATGTGAGTCTCCAGAGGGTTGTAATGTCAATGATTTGAGTTTGCATGATATGTGTGTGTGGTGCTCTGGTGCTGTTTGAGTGTGGCCATGTGCTACTTGACTGGATGCGTGCAGCGATGTGTCCTTGCAGGTGGTCTGTACTGCCCAACAGTGTTGACATGCTAACTTGGTTTTGTGTAGTTATCTCGTGACATGTATTAGACATGAGTATTGCCGTTCTGTGCTGTTCTTCAGTGGTTTTGACTGTGTGTCATGTCTGTCCTTCACAGGGTGCTGCTGGAGTTGTCTGATCAACTTGGATCCCCCGAATCCATGATTCAACTTCCAAGGTGGAAGCAGTCGTTTCCCTACAGGTGATGTGCCACACACCCCTGGACTTTCTATCTTCTGCACTTTTTGACTTTGTGGCCACAGCCAGGTTGGATTAGCTTGCATTTGTAGTGGAAACTACATGTTGGAAATGTGTAATAAACCTGTGCTTGACTTTGGGATGTGCGTTGTCTGTAGTCACACATCTGACTGACATTTGCTTACTGCACCTGTTGTCTAGTTGACAGTGACTGTGAATAGGTGGCGTGTCTGTACATTCCACTGTACTTCGTTGCAACATCAGTATAGGTGATGAGTCTGATGGCCCTGGTGTGTATGTGTTTTGTGGCCCTAGTGGTGTGTCTCCCTCATATGTGTCACGTCGCCATGACTGACATGACAGTGTTGGACTTGCTGTAGCAGTTAGCATGCACAGTGTAATTTAGAAGATCAACATCTACATGACAAAAACCACGTTGGAATCACAACAGAGGCAGATATGGTGTATTGGTGAGTTTATTTACATACAGGTGTGAGGATGGTGCACAGGATGGTGGGTGCTGTACATAGAAATTTGGATCCAAAGTTCCCATGTGAATTGGAAGTCTTGGTAGCTGAAAAGTCCAGAGTAAAGTCCACAGTCATCTGATACATTTGGTCAACTAGAGCTCCCCATGTCATGTGGGAGAGTTGGCTTGGCTTCAACAGGGCGTGCAGTATGCACACAGAGGAAAAGTTCCAGAACAGGTGTTGGCTTCCTGGGGGATGTAGATGGCCATCGGCCTCTCAGTTTGGCCTCCTCGGACGGCCCCTCTTCTTGGGGGGGGGACCCTCAGGTGCAGGCTGCGGCGGTGCAGGGGACTCTCTGCCAGAGTCCTCCTCCCTCCCTGTGGCATTTGCAGTTGTTTCAGCAGCAGATGTTGTGGGCACACAGGGAGGTGAGGCCATGTTGGTGCTGATCTGGCGGAGGCATGTCAGTATGTCCCTATGCACCGCTGTCAGTTGTTCCAATGTGTCCCACTTGGACTCCATGCCACACATGTGTGTCTCGACACGTGACATGTGTGTCTCGACACGGGACATGTGGGAGTCCAAGCGGGCATGATGGG
The DNA here is from genome assembly GCA_963921515.1 of Calotriton arnoldi. Lineage (NCBI taxonomy): Eukaryota > Metazoa > Chordata > Amphibia > Caudata > Salamandridae > Calotriton > Calotriton arnoldi. Next base: position 186,280 of record CAWUFW010002061.1, read on the forward strand.
CAGCCTGCTGCTGTTGTATGTCCTTGAGGATCCCCACTACCTGGCTGACCTCTCCGGTGCTAGTCTGGTACGCATCCGCGATGCGTGCCAGTTGTGGGTCATCATACAGTCCAGACCCCTCTGCAAGGAGAGACCTATGTCTCCCACCCCTCACACCACCCCTGGCGACACGTGCAGGACCTGCAGTGGCACGCACAGGTGACCGTGGGCCCACTTGGGTGTTGTTCCTGGGCTCGTTGTCAGCAGCTCCAGTTTGGGCCTGGGTCCGTGCGCTGTTGTCATCTGTGGTCCTTGGTGTGTCCGTGTTGGCAGGGGTGGCCTGTGTGTTGGCAGTTGTTGGAGGGGTGGGTGCAGGGGGTGCAGATGTTGGTCCTGCTGGTGCTGCATGATGACTCACACCGGAGGGTCCAGCTGGTTCTTCGCCATCCGAGGAGTGCAGAGGCTGATCCACACCAGTGAGCTCAGTGTTCCCCGGAGCCTGGGACAGGGAGTCCTCCTGGTCTGCTGCTGTGTCCCCATCATCTCCTGTTTTGGGGAGAGACACAGATTGTATGTTATGTTTCTACTGGCATCAATTGTTCAAACACCTGACAGTTGTGACTGTACCTCTGGATGTGGGCCAGGACATTGCATTCTCCTAAATAGTGACAGTCAGTGAGTGATATTGGTGTAGCACATTGTCCTGCCAACCTGTGGCATGTCAATGTGAATGTTGAGGTGTGTGCATGACCAGCATTGGTGGTATTTGGTTACCATCCAGGCATCCTTCTCCCCCAGCCCAGTTATCCCACCATGCAACGTGCTTGCATTGCAGGGAGTGCAAGTTTGCTTTCAGGATGTCAGGCAGTGGTGTTGTGCTGTTTGTTGGTGCACAGTTCCCAGCAGGGCCTTGTGCTCCCCACAGCAGTACCCAGTGTCAGCCATCTTGTGAGTCCTTATCCACTCCCTGTGATGTGAGCATGGTTGAGAGTGGTGTTGATGGGCCAATTGTGAGGGTGAGCAATATCTGTGCCTACAACTCCCATCATGCTATTGCCTCCACCCCCTTCCCAGCATGCCCATCCTTCCTTCCTTTTGACTCTGCTTCCCTGTGGGGTGGGGTGCCTGTGCTGACAGGATGGCTGGGAGTGTTGTCCTGGCAGTTGTTTGGCTACAAGTCCCAAGAGTGTCCCTGTGCTTCACACAGCATAACCCAGGGTGGTGGTTCTTTGTGGGATCTTCAGTTAGGCTGTGAGGCATTGCATTCTCCCAGGTGGGTTATGTGGAGTTAGTGTTGAGGGGTGTGTGAGGAGAGCTGCTTGTAACTATGGTCAGTGCTGTGAGTCCTCCTTCCCACCCAGCCAGATATCCCACCATGCAACGTGCTTGCATTGCAGGGAGTGCAAGTTGGCTTTCAGGATGTCAGGCAGTGGTGTTGTGCTGTTTGTTGGTGCACAGTTCCCAGCAGGGCCTTGTGCTCCCCACAGCAGTACCCAGTGTCAGCCATCTTGTGAGTCCTTATCCACTCCCTGTGATGTGAGCATGGTTGAGAGTGGTGTTGATGGGCCAATTGTGGGTGTGACCAATATCTGTGACTACCACTCCCATCATGCTATTGGCTACACTGACTTGACCAGCATACACAGAATTCCTTCCTTTGAGTGAGCTTCCCTGTGAGGTGGTGTTCTAGTGGTGGGTAAATATCTGTGAGTGTTTGTTGGTTCTATTTGTGCCACTGCCTTGCTGTATTTGTTGTTAGGTTTGTAGATCTCATGACACAGTTACATATCACTATGAGATGGCAGGTATTGTGTTTGTCTGACTAGCATTCACATCTTGGGATGAATATCTTTTGGTTGCTGTGTATTTGCTAAGTGTGCATGGTTTGCCTATCCCCTTGACTGTGATGTGTGTGTGTTGTCACACCATATTGTATATATTAGTTGTGTACTCACCAGGCTCTGGGATGTCTGTTAGTCCGTATACGCTCACTGGTGGTAGGATGGCCCGCACCTTCTCCTCCCAGGGCCTGAGGTATACTGGTTTTGCAGGAGGGCCACTGCCGGTGTGCTGGCTGAGGAGGTAGTCCTTTTGAGTAGTTCCCGGACCCTCCTGCGCACATCATACCACCTGTTCTGGATGTCTTCCTTTGTGCGCAAACATGGTGATTGTGCGTTCACCCTGTCGACAATCCTCGCCCACATCTTGGTTTTCTGCGACATGGGGGTCTGTTGTACCAATGTACCAAACAACTGTGGCTCTACCCTGAGTATCTCGTCTACCAGGACTTCCAATTCACAATCTAGGAACTTATGGTTCTTCTTTGGGGGCATGGTGATGGGTGGTGGTGGTGATTGATGTGTGTGTGTGTGTGTGCAGGTGGGGGGTGTGAGTGTAGGTTTAGCTGGGTGTGTGTGAGGGTGCTATTTGTAGGTGTGGTAATGGTGTGTGGTTTGTGTGATGTATGAGCTGTGAGTGTGTCTGTGGTTGCTGTGTGATGGTGTTGTGTGCTGGCAGGTCAGTGGAATTTGCAAAGGATCATGGTAGGGATTTGTGGCCTTTATGTAGGTGGAGTTGGAGGTGTGTCCTTGTTCCATTTTTTTTTCCCTCCCTGTATTTATTGGCTTAGTGGTTGCTTGTTTGGCCCTTTTTTTTCTAATTTTTCCTTGGTGTTTTTGGTGCATGTACGAGTCGTTCTTGTGTCCGAGTAGGACGCTGCAGTTGTCTGGTGCGATCTTGTCCGACTCGTTCCCGCTGTGTGTCAGCTAGGTTTCATATGCGGCGTACGAGTCGGTCGCGTAGTATTGGGTTGCTTCGGCTGGGTTTTGTATGCGTGTCGGTCGTACGGCTTGTGCTCCGGGCGAGTTGGTCGTGTTTTGCACGCACAGCATCGTACTACGCGGGTCGGAGTTCGCGGGTACGTTTCGTTCGGGTTCAATCCGAGTGCGTGTCGGTCGGTTCGTTTCGCCTGATTTCCCGGCCGGATGGCTTGTTTCCGTCCGGCTCGGTCGGTCGTTTTTTATTCCGTCCGAGTCTGTCGGATTTCACATTCATTTAATCGTACTACCCGGGTCGTGCGGTGCCGGTCCGAGTCGGTCGGACTAAATTCCCGTACCGAGTCGGTCGGTACGTTTTCCGGCCCGAATCGGAATCGGCCCCACAGTGTTCAATCTGTATACAACTGTTCAGGGAAAACCAAGTTCCTCCAGGTACTCAAGCTCTCTTATATAACTAATTCCTTACTATGGACAGGCTTTACCTGTATCAAACCCCTCACAGTCGCTATTTATGCTGCTCCACCAGTGCGGGCAGGGAAACAGAACACAAGTCTGATCCCAGCTGGCGGGAGCATTTTTAAACCTCTGTCCCGCTGGGAGCAGACTTTGTGTTTGCTCCCGTTTGCCTGGAGTTTTAGAAATGCTCCCACCTAATGAGAGCAAACACAAGTTTCCCTGCCTACAACGGTGCGGGCAGTGAAACTGCTGTGTAACGGGGGTGGGCAGTCTGGGACACAGCAAGTGAACAGGCCCCGGGGGATGTGTTCCACAGTGCATTTTAGAAACTCGGGGTGGGGGGATGTGCAGCCTTCCTTCCCTTAATCAATACTTTGGGCCCAGGGGATGGGGTAACCGGGCCGCATATTGGCTTGGGGAGAGGGGCTATTTAACCCCTCCCCATTTTAATTAAATTGGGCTCAGGGGATGTGGTCCCAGGGGCTGAATACTGCTGATGGAGGTGGTGCGTGTGCCCCCCTCCCTATATTACTTAAACTGGTCTCCGGGAGATGGGGTTCCCGGGGCCAAACACAGCTTTGGAGGGGGTTGCTCACCTCCATCCTCTTAATTAAACAATGCAACCCCGGACTGCCATTTTGATTTTTTTTTCACAATCCCACTGGATTCCCACAGGATTGTGAAAAAAAACACATTGTTTTTTTAAATTTTGGTCTCAGGGAGAGGGGGGTTCATATCCTGCCCCCTTATATCTTTTTTTCCAAACTTCAGGACTATTCCGTTCAGCAGTTCGGGCTTAGTCTTGTCTAAAGCTCCTACAAGAATGGACATGGGAAAGGCATGTTTTTTTACCCCCCTTATTCTCTGTCCCGGCTTAATGGATTGCCCTGAAACTTTCCATGCACAACAAGAATCACCGGGGCACTTTGTTTGGAAAATTTCGTGAAGATTCGCCAACCAACACCAAAGATATAGGCAAGTCAAAAAACTCCTTTTGCAAGGAAACATGGTTGTAACTATAACTACCTACTGGCGACTGCCAGTAGGTAATATCTGTGTGTGTGTATATATATGAAACATACATACGCAATATAACCATAAAAAATATACTGAATATATACAATCATATACACACACACATCTATGTATATGTATATATATATATGTGTAGATGTGTTAGTGTGTGTATGAAACATACATACACAACACAACCACAAACAATATAAACAATTGAATAAGAATAGATATAACCATTAATGTAGAACATAATTAAAATATTAGAAATTTAAAAATTCGAAACACATCGTTACAAAAAAACGAAAAATATTACAATATATTTAAAAAGAAAACGAAAATGATTTAAAATGTAAAAAAATGACAATTAATGCTATAAAATCTATTCAACCAATATTATGAAAAATATTGGCGTATAAGAATATTAAATATATTATTCTCACTTTAGTTTATGTAACAGTAGGCAAAGGGTTGGACTTCGTAGGGGTTAGATTTGCTATTCCTTCTTCAGTCACAACAATAATAGGGAAAGTGTCTGACTACGGAGGAGTGAGATCTACTATTCCATACTCCAGTTAGTGTAACAGTAGGGAAAGTGTTGGATTTTGGAGGCGTGAAATGCACTATTCCCACTCCAGTCTAAGCAACAGAAAGGAAAGTGTTGGATTTCGGAGGGGTGAAATTTACTATTCCCACTCCAGTCTATACAACAGTAGGGAAAGTGTTGGACTTTGGAGGGGTTACATTTACTATTCCCACTCCAAACAGCGCAATAGTTGGGAAATTGTTGGACGTGGAGGAGTAAAATTACCATTCCCACTCCAGTCTCTCTGCAACAGTAGACAAACAGCTTAACAGTATGGACTGTGTTAAACTGCGAAGACGTTAATTTTACAATCCCTACTGCAGCCTAAGCAGGAGTATGTAAATACATCACTTCAAACAAATTACAAATATGAATAACTCCATGAATGTAGAAAAATATTAAACTCTTAATAAAATAAATATGAATTACCATTAAAAATTATATATATATATATATATATATATATATATATAAACTAAAAACTATCAATTTACATAATTGCTATTTAATAAAAAATGAAATCAATTGATAAATAATTGTTGTTCAATTATTCATTAATTAACTTCCCACCCTGTACCCCAACAAACCTAGAAGTCTACACCTAAAATATAACTAAAAATATAACTATTCCAAAACTTATATATTTAAAATAAATAAAAAATTAATCATTAATTAATTATTACTTAATTCCCTTCCCACCCTAGACCCCAAGAAATCCAGCATCCCACAACTAAAATAAAATAAAATTAAATAAGTATTCCACAATTTACGTATTTCAAATTCAGTTGAATAATTAATTCATAAATAATAATTAATAGTTATTTAAGTATTACTTAATTACCTTCCTATCCTATCCTCCTACAAATCTAGCATGCAGCAACTACTATATAAGTAAAATAAATCAATATTCCATATTTTACATAATTAACACTCAAATAACTAAATAATAATTAATAATAAATTAATTCATTATTACTTAACTTCCCACCATACACCCCTAAAAACCTAGCAGCCTGCAACTAAAATATAAGTAAAATAAATAAATACATATTTTGTAAATTACATAATTAAAAATCTATTAAATAATTAATTACCAATTAATAATTCATTGGTAATTATTTATTACTTAATTAACTTCCCACCCTATACCTTTACAACCCTAACAGCCCGCCAATAACATAATGAAAATGAATCAGTATTACATAAATTACATAATAAAAGTCAATCATAAAATTACATAAAATGTATTAAAGAATTCTTAATTATTTATTATCTAATTAACTTCCCACCCTATCCCCTTATGAACCAAACAACCAGCTATGACATTAAAAAAATGAGTATTAAAAATGTATTTAAAATTCAAAATCACATAAAATTCGAAACTACGGGCCATATTATCAAGAAGGGCGTAAGATTATCGCCGCTTTAGCGGCAGGAAACTGCCGCTAAAGCAGCGATAATGGGCTTGATAATATGCCCTTGTGAATTCCCATAGAAGCCCATGTTATGGGAATTCACAAGGGCATATTATCAAGCCTATTATCGCCGCTTTAGCGGTAGTTTCCTGCCGCTAAAGCGGCGATAATTTTAACGCCCTTCTTGATAATATGGCCCTACATTTTAAAAACAATTAATAACATTTCTATAAACAATTGCAACACATAAAATTAATAGATCAACTAAACCACATTCAAACAATTAAAAAGTGATCTTTTAACCACAATATTAAAGAAAACGATATTAACTACTGGGGCTTTTCACCCCAGTGCTGAGCCCTTTTCTGGCTATTTGGGGTAGTTAGCGCTTAGGGCATCATAACTTTTTCCCACATAAGGTGCCCATGCCAAATTTGCTTCCTTTTATCCAACGTCCTGGGGACTCCATATGTATCCAGGGTTTGTAGATTCCCTTGGAGTGGACAGAGAAAACAAGCAAAATATTGCTACATTTTGGGTTTATTAGGAAAAATAGGAAAAAAGTGCTCTGAATAGAAGACCATGTTTTTTTCCTAAATGAACAAATGGTTTGCTGTGCTAAAGTCACCATCTTCCCAGCTTTTTAGAACATGCAGAACTGAATCATAAAACCTATTTTTTTAACCACAGTTTTGGCATTTTTCAAAGAGGTAGCCCATTTTAACTATTTTTTGAGCTTTCAGCCTACTTCCAGTTTGGGGAGGAAACCAGTATAAAGCCCATGGGTGATCCAGAAAAGCTATAGATTTCTGAAAAGTAGATAAAATTCCGAATTCAGCCAGGGTTCATATGTGTACATCCCACAAGGTCTTCCCAAATAAACTACTATTAAAATAAAGAAATATTGATTGCTGGTAAATATAGAATTTGTAGGTTCTCCAAGGACCCGAGGTACACAGAGCCAACAATTAAGCTGCACTGTACAATGATCTTTCATTGTGTACCGATTATAAACCAATTCATATGGTGAAATATGTAGAGTGAAAAATGGGTATCTAGGAACCTATGTATTACTGAAATGGGCACAAGATACTTACATTTGAAGGCAAAATTGCAGTGAAATCAAATTCGTAATAGCAAATGTTCTACTATTCTATGCTCCCATATGTCTTCTGATAAAAATTGTACCTCACTTGTGGGGGTAGACCTAGCACCTGCGACAGGAAATGTCCTATTTTTTTTGTTTTGCCTCCATTTTGAATTCCCTGGTGTGTTGTGGGCTCTCTGCCCCCTCAGAGGCAAATGAAAAGCAAACCCACTATTTGGCCCACGGGGGCATAAAAATTGGCATTGGCCACATACCCACTCCAAATGGGACAACCTAGTTGTCCAGTGGACTACCCTTCCGGGGGTACATTTTTGGGACAACCTCTCCAATTGGGAGACACCTCCTAGCTGCCCAAAGGGAAGCAAAAAATAAATTGTTACCCCTTCTGGGCTGGGGTATGGCTCGATGACAGGGTAGTGTTCCCCATTCCTTCATTTCCTTTGACTCTGTTTTGAAATTCCTGGGGTTCAGTAGACTTTCTGCCCCTTGGAGGGAGCAATTCAGAGAAAATATCCCTATCCACCCCTCCGTGGGGGCAGAAAAACTATTAGCCATGGGGTGGGGGAGAGCACAGGACCATGCTCAGGGAGGGAGGCACTCCCACCAAAAACACTGGATAAATGCAGTCCCTGATGTCTAGTGGACTTTCTGCCCTCTGGGTGGGCAAATCAGGGGTAATTGCCCCCATCCACCGTCCAGGGGAGCAGAAAGACTGTCTGTTCCCTTTTGGGGTTGGGACATGGTTATGGCTATGGCCATAGTAGGCTGCCCAACCCCTATATTTTCTATTTTTTTTAATTTTCCCTGGTGTCAAGTGAGCTTTCTGACTGGGGGGGGGCAATTCAGAGGCAATTACCCCCTTTGTCCCCCTGGAGGGGCAGAAAGACTGTTGCCGCTTTATTTTTTAGGTTAGGGCATGGCCATGCCCATGGCGGCAGCCCCCACCCCTGTACATTTTTTTATACAAAACTTCCCTGTTTCTAGTGTGCCTTTGCGCCCCCCTCTGGGGGGCAGATTGGGGGGTAATCGCCCCCATCCAACCCCTGGGGGACCTGAAAGACTGATGCTACCTTTTTTGGGGTGGGGGCATGGCAGGCTCCCCCACTGTAAATTTTTTAAATAAAATCTTTCTGGTGTCTAGTGGGCTTTCTACTCCCCCCCACCCCCCCCCCAGGCAGATTGGGATTAATTACACCCATCTACCCCCGAGGGTGCAGAAAGACAGTTGCTACTTTCTTCTAGGGGTGGGGCATGGCCATGCCCATGGTGGGCAGCCACCAAACCTGTACCTTTTTTTAAATCAAATTTCCCTGGTGTCCAGTGGGCATTCTGCCCCCCCCCCCCCCGGGAGGGCAGATTGGGGGGAAATTCCCCTGTCTACCCCCGGGGGGGCAGAAAGACTGTTAATGCTTATTTTTAGGTGTGGGGGCATGCCCATGACTATGGTGGGCAGTCCCCATCCCTATCGTCCATTTTGAAAGTTTCTCCAGTGTTTTTTGGGCTTTCTGCCCCCTCCCGTAGATCCTGATCGAGGGAAATCACTAAAAGACTGAACTCTCAGTGGTGGTGGGGAAAGCACTTGCCCTTGCCTAAGGGGCCTCTCTCCCATGTCCCTGGTGTTCTAGTGGGTGGATCCCTGCTTGGGGTTCGCTCTCCTGTGGCAGTCCCCAAGCAAGGATCCACTGTGCAGAGGTACCATTGGAAAGGGGAAATTCTCCCCTTTCCAACGATACCTCTCCCAAAGCAATCAGTGCTTGTGGGGCTGAGATATGCCCCATGAGCACAGATGCAGTGAAAGTAAAATGAACCCATCTGCTTGTTTTACTTTCATTTTAGTGTAATGACGTAATCACGCCGTGTGCGCAGATAGTCATTACTCTAAAGAAAGAAAAAAAGACTCAGGCTGCTCGGGAAGCTCTTCCTGAGCAGACCAAGGATAAAATGAAATAAAGGACACCCTCTGGACACCAGAGGGGGCTTTCATACACCTCTCCAATGGCTGACAGATGCACTGGGGAGGTAGTGTGGGTGTTGGCCATTGGCCTACTCCCACACTGAAGGGGTTAAAAACATGGATATTATTTACAATTATATTACTGACCTCAAAAAATGATGTTCTTGACAACGATAAGTCTGCATCACGATATTTGTGTGTCACAATATTTAATTTCGAATATTTCTGTCTCCTGATATTTTTAAATCGATATTTTGTCCACACACATGGGCAGGACTGAATCGTCTTCAAATATTGGTCGTACAAACCCGCTACTTGCCCTTGTTTAAACATACACATAAACAATATTGAAGTAACAGAGTGCAGTGTCTGCTTTCCAGCCTGGTACATTTTCTCAGCTTCCAAGACTTCTTCAGGGCAAAGGATCTCTCTATACAAATCACACAGATTTGAAATACACTACAAATGCCAAAATAACAAGATAAATATATTAACAATCTTTTCATATTTCAAGCTCGTCAGTCAATTAGTCTGCAATCCTTTCTCTGTCTGAAGTTACATGTTAAATAGTTTTTATTCTCAAAAGATTTGGACCCGCTGTATTTTTTAGTTGTTGAACGTTTTCCAGATCCTATTGGTTGCAACAGTGCATATTATCTCATAATGGGGTACAATATGTTTAGATGTCAATAATATTAGACCAAGTAGTTTCCCTCTTTATTTTGACATCAACAAACCTCCAACAGTTGCCAAAAAGCGAAATAATCACCAATGTGTTAGGATTTGCATTGGGGCTTAATTATTGTATGCAAAGTATTGAACAATCAAATGATTGTTGGTCTTAGTTCACAAAAATGTAGGTATTGGCTAAGGGTACACTTCTTTGCAATATTCTTTTATAAATGCATTAGCAAATTGTATTATGCTTCATTTTTTCAAGCTAGAGTAATACTTTAGGGATACAATATTGGTTATCATTGATTGTACCACAGATTCAAACTCTGGTTTACTTTTGCAATATTATTTGTTTCTTTTTATGATTTGCCTTGTATTAGATGGCTTAGATAAACACATCTTATGTAGTGATAATTATAATTAAGTGAATAATGAAAAGGTACATGTTGTACATGATACATATATATCAAAATGTATGTAGCAGCAACATGATTTCTTAAAATACTGAACTTTGGCTATTTGCAATCAAATTCAGTAGGTTCTCAGTTGTTGATGGGATGGGAATGTCCCTTGCTTGGTTTTCCTTATATGCACCCCTGCCGGAGGTTACCCTGATACAACTCGACTGTGTTTTTGGTTTATCTGGCCTTACCATGCACAACCATAATGTGTACATGTTGAAAACCACTTAGCATAATTGTTTTACGAGATCCAGATCAGGGTTCTATGGTCTGGAGAGAGGCACCACGTGCCTTCCTTATCAAGAGGGACTGCTGTTCCATTTGGTGGCTGACATAAGATTGGCTGTGGTGGCAGTGTGTTTTTCTAATTTTAGTAACTGAGCAGGCTTTTTCCCCTGTTGCCTGCCCTGAGCGAGACTCACCATTCTCCAGTTATGCCTAGTCCTATATAGCCGGGTCCCTTGCTGCATTCCATGTGGCTGGGTATTGTATTGGTACAGGTAGATGGTAGTGTGCCAGTAAAGCTGTATGACTGTTGATGGAATCAATCTGGGCCTGCCACTTCAAGCATGATGTGTAGGAAGGAGGCAGCCTGCCAGATTAGTGCTGTAGATTTCTAGCATTCCTGAGACTTATGTGCGACAGAGGACTATGAAATGTGGGAGGATGGAGGCAGGGCTCCCTTTACACATGCAAATTCGACCATTGACTGTGCCCCGCCTTTGTTTCTTCCTGGAGCATTCTCAGTAGACTGTATGAGGGATGTGGGAGGCAGGGAGACAGTGGTCTACTCTGAAGTGCAGGCCTTTGTCAGGGCCTGTCACCTTTGTTCCCCAGAGGAGCTGCTCCAAAAAGACTGATGGCTGCCAGTTCTGCTCTGTGTGCTTCTATGTGTGTTTATCGTAGTGGAGACTGCCATTGCCACTTGTTAACTGTCGCCATCTGGAAGCAAATACTGCTCTTTCTCTAGAAGAGGATGGATACACAAATTGAAGGAACTGCTGAAAACCTGGTCCAGAAAAGCATGTGTGGAAAAAAGAGACACTCCTGGGAAAGAGTATAAGAGAAGTGCTGAAACTACCAATGTGTTTTCCAGGACTTCTCAGTGACAGGTGTTGGCAACACCCCATAGGGTGTTGGGGAAATTTGTGAGATACAGGGCGGGTGTCCTTGACAGCCAATTTCCTAGTAGGGAGGGGCCCTCACCTAAAGAAACCAGCAACTATGCGCTGGACGTAGCTGTGAGCCTTCTTTGATCAAAGAGTTTGTCTGGCCTGCTGAGAAACGGGGTGCTGGAGATATCCTTACAGGAGTAATCTGCCCAGCTACTCAGACATGAGACGGCATCCTGCAGTCATGGCCATGAACTGAACTGTGCTCAAGAAGCGTGTGATGACAAAAGAATACAACAAACCATCATCTGTGGTCACGGTCGGACTGGGAACTGCAACCAGCCCTGTCAGATTGCTGCTCGAGTGGCCCCAGGAGCAGGGGTGGGGGGTGCTAGTAAGAAGCACCACTCCCGCTTTTGTTACAGGGGGCCGATATTGCAGCCCCCAGTAACAAAACTAGCCCCACGGGTACAAAACTGGCCCTCACCCCTCCGGCCCACCAGGGGAACGCCCAGTGCCCGCTGCGGCCAGTCCGGCCCTCTCTGTGGTTGTCAGTGTGACCCAAATGTGCTGACTCTGGGCTGTGCACAGACATTTGATCCTTTTATTGTCTGCTGAAGATTTTGGAGTACAGTCTCCAGGGACCAACTTTTGCCCCCCCCTCAAAACTCCCCCAGGCTTGTGAGCTTGCTTCAATACCCGTGAGTGGGCTCTGCACTTTCGCTTGGGCGGGGAGTTTGTCTTTGTGGCTGAATCACAATGTAAACAGTGATCATTCCTCTGTGTGTCTATAGTTTCTCTGGAACAGCCACTCACACCTGGAGGAAGTCATACCTACATGCGGACTTGCATTTGATGGCAGAGACATCTCAGCTGGTGTTTTGCTGCAGTGTACCAGTTAAAAAAGCAGGCCTACTCTACCTTATACCTGCGTGGGTCTGCAGCTATTATCCTTTGCCTGAAAAGGCCACTAAATCTGGATTCATGCACCACAGAATGACTTATGGGCCCCAAAAACAGTAGGCTGCTCACTCCTCACACCTGAGCATTCACCTGTCCAGTTTTCCTCACTTAGTAATTTAGCACTGGCTTACCTGTAGAATCACATAAGTAGACCCGGTGTCCCTCACCATATTTTGGTACAGTATTGAGTAGTTGGTGTGACAAAGTACTTGCTCTTTTTTATAAATTCTTCTGGGTGCTAACTTTTAGAATCAGTGCCTGCTGTGTGTGAGACAAATCTCACAATTTATTTGTGTTAAGCGTCCCTGTTGAGATACTGCATTCAAGAACCAGTAAAGTTCCTCAGTTCAATGAAACCTGACAATAACTGCACACTTTGTATAAATTTAAAATCATATCAGATCAAATCAGATTAACACTCGAACTGGACATTCCGTCATTGGGTGATATTATGTTGATTGTTGAGTTCTGAGTCTCTAACCCCTCTTTTGGTAAGTCATGGACTTCTCACTTGGGTACCCTGAGTGTCAAATCCTGAAGGGATGTACTTTGTGTTCAGTTATCAGTGTCCTTAGTAGGCCAGACCCTGGGATATTAGTGGTAAATAGACTCAAAGCATCCAGTTGAAGCCCAGTATGTTCCGTGTGCCCCAGGATCCCAGGTTTCGGTGATACAGTTGTGTTGCTTCTGGTTCGTTCTATATAGGAGAACCATTCTGGGTCTAAGCTTGAGATTCACAAACAACCTGTGAAGGTCCTGTGGTATCACCATAGAAAGAAGTAACCGACGAAGACTTACCTGATTCTATGTCAGGATCGGAGGCTACGGATTATGCTTCTCCTTCTTTGCTGTTTACTAATACAATTTAACAGTAGCCAATCAAAAATAGACTTTTTAATAAACTACATCTCCCATAAACCCGAACATGAAATCAGATCTCCAGCACAAACCACGTCTCTGCTGATATAAATTGTAGTTCCGCCATATTGACATCCTCTTTCTTTGCTGCTTTGCAAAAAGATAAGTGCACTTCGATTTACCTTTCTCTTATGTATCAAATTGAGTTGGTATTTCTCATTATTGTGCATCACGTTGGTGGTTTTGTTACTGGCCGTGCACTACTGGCACTCAAAAGGGTTGTACAGAGGATGGGAGGCAGCGCACTGTAGCGTGGCCAGCTCGCTGTCCTATTTCGAGCTCACCTACCCACGAGTCCCTTGCGCAGCGGGTTTCCCAGTATATATAGGGAGAACGGGTGAGCGGACATGTGGCTTGGGAAGACATAGCCTCTTCCCTGCTCCAGTACACACGGTGGATCTGCTATGCCCACACGCCTCACCATACAGGTTCTCCTGAGGGGCTATTGGGAATTATTCCTCTTGCCTCCTTCCATGGCCTTCGCAGTGTTGCCCCCCCTCAGGCTACCACAGCCTTCTACCGGTATTCTACCTTTACTACGCAGTCATTACTTCGTATTACCATTACTACGCATATTTTAGTTCGCAGATGCCATTACTTAGCATGCATTTACTTAGCATGCATTTACTACGCATGTTCCATTACTTAGCATGCACTTACTACGCATAATGGAGTTACTGTGCAAATTAAAGTTTTGGGGTACAGGGGTATTTTTAGGGGTCAGGGTGGGTTAAGGTTTTGGGGTGTAGGGGGTATTTTTAGGGTTCAGGGTGCATTTAAGGTGTTGGGGTGCTGGGGTATTTTTGGGGTTCAGGGTGCGTTTAGTTTTTGGGGTGCTGGGGTAATTTTAGGGGTTGGGGTTGGTTACGGTTTTGGGGTGTAGGGGGTAATTTTAGGGTTCAGGGTGCGTTTAGGTTTTGGGGTACTGGGGTATTTTTAGGGGTCAGGGTGGGTTAGGGTTTTGGGGTGCATGGGGTATTTTGAGGGTTCAGGGTGCGTTTAAGGTTTTGGGGTGCTGGGGTATTTTTGGGGTTCAGGGTGCATTTAGGTTTTGGGGTACAGGGGTATTTTTAGGGGTCAGGTGGGTTAGGGTTTTGGGGTGTAGGGGGTATTTTTAGGGTTCAGGGTGCATTTAAGGTTTTGGGTGCAGGGGCATTTTTGGGGTTCAGGGTGCGTTTAGGTTTTGGGGTGCTGGGGTAATTTTAGGGGTCAGGGTTGGTTAGGGTTTTGGGGTGTAGGGGTAATTTTAGGGTTCAGGATGCATTTAGGTTTTGGGGTACTGGGGTATTTTTAGGGGTAAGGGTGGGTTAGGGTTTTGGGGTACTGGGGTATTTTTAGGGGTAAGGGTGGGTTTGGGTTTTGGGTTGTAGGGGGTATTTTTAGGGTTCAGGGTGCATTTAAGGTTTTGGGGTGCTGGGGTATTTTTGGGGTTCAGGGTGCGTTTAGGTTTTGGGGTGCTGGGATATTTTTAGGGGTCAGGGTGGGATAGGTTTTGGGGTTTAGGGGGTATTTTTAGGGTTCAGGGTGCGTGCCAGGGGATAGGTTACTATTACGATAAATTTTTTGTTTTAAAGTACCAATAACGCGTTGTAACGGTATGCGTAATAATTAACTGTGAGGTAAAAGCATTTTTAATGTATTTGTATATATTTGCGAAGTAAAAGCATGCGCACTAAAATCATGCTTAGTAATGGTATTTGCGAAGTAAAAACTTCGAAGTAAATACCTGCGGAGTAACGGTATGCTAAGTAACATGATATATTCCCTTCTACCACCACTTTGACTGGCTAATGCATTTCATTGTCCATTACTAAATGCAGCCCTTCCTCCTGGCTGAGTGCCGCGATGCCCCAGAAGGGTCCCAAGACCTCGATCAAGAGCTCAGGCTGGCAGACAGCATTGTGGGGGCCTTGGACGCCTCAGTGAGTCAATCTGTTAACAACCTCTCACCCATTACCTTAAGAAATATGCCATATCTAAGCCGTCATTTGATCCCACACCTGCCATGCCATCCCTACCCCGACTGGACACCCCACCCCCTAAGGGCAACGTATGGTTCCACATGGCGGCAATGGCCTGAATGTCACAGACCCAGCCTCATGACAATGATTATTCCACGGCCACCCCTTCTACTAGCAGTCCCTCCGCCCCACTCACCCCTCCAGATAATGACACACACAGCTTTGGCTCAATCCACTTTGACTCAGACAATGCCCCTTCCTCGAGCCACAAACGAGGCCGCTGGGAATCCCAGGTCCAGTATCCTTTGGAGGCCTTCTACCCCCTCTTCTGACCCAGGCACCTCCCTGGACTTTGACCTCGACACAATTGTATACCCTCACTCTTCCAAATGGGCAATCCTTCCTGTTGTCACTGATTATGTCTATGACTGCCTTAGAAAGAGCTATGACGGGTACGTCTGGAACAGACTCCACTCAGAGTGCCCCCGGTCCAACATACCCAATAAAGTAGCAGAGACTCCTGAACTCAACCCCAGTTTGGCCACTTTCCTAAAGCACTCCATCAATGACCCTAAAAAAGGGGTTGAGAGGTCCTTAAGAGCCTTAGACCTAACCGCCCCTCTGTGCAAAATACTTGATATGGCGGTCCTTGTCATAGAAACGGATGAGCCGGTTGATCCTGACGTTTTGGCAGGGTGGGCCCAAAGGGCGTTGTGTCTGTTGGGCAACACCAACTGTGCTCTGTCTGTGGAACACCATCGCTTGGTGTTAATCCGCACCGCACCCTAATTGGCAAAGCTGGCTACCGTGGAGGCAGGACCTATGTCCAACGGCTTGCTTTTCGGTGACAAGTTTGTCAAAGACCTGGGCAAATTTGTCCGCACATTTAGGCCCTTGAAAATGCCAAGATATCCCTCCACAAAGTATTTCACTAATGCCTTTTTGCCAGTTGTCACTTTCCCTACTGAAGCTATGCTCTGTCCAAAAACAAAATTCGTTCCACCCTTCATAAGGGCAAGGTATCTTTGAGAGTGTTAGCCAGAATCGTAGGCCTGCTGGCTTCATCTATCCAAACCATCTTCCCTGCCCACTTCACTACAGGGCACTCCAATGATCCGTCATCTTCAAAAGGGAGTAGGTTACTCAGAGATGGTCGATCTGAATCCAGAGACCAGGACCGAGCTTCAATGATGGCTGGATCACAAGATTGCCTGGAACGGCCAGGCCATATTCGGCTCCTGGCCTGACATCATTCTAGAATCAGAGGCCAGTCTCTGGTGGTGGGGTGCCAGATGTGGAAATATCTCCACTGAAGGTCGGTGGCCCTCTGAAGAAGCTAGCCTTCACATAACTGATTAGAGCTCTTAGCAGGTTTGTTTAAAAACCCTAGGTCCTCACTCCAGTTGCTACGTTCTGCTGAGAATGGACAATATCTCAGCAGTCTCCTACATAAACAAGCTGCGAGGGATGAGATCCCAGGTTCTAGCAGAAATTGCAAAGATGTTCTGGAAGTATTGCCTTCAACATCAGATCTCAGTGACGGCAGAGTACCTGCAGAGTCAGAGCAACATAGTGGCCGACTGGAACTCTAGATACCTATGAGATTCCAGCGAGTGGAAATTGCACATCAGGATCTTTCAAGCACTCTAGAGCCGCTGGGGTCAGTGCCACATGGATCTCTTTGCACCCAGTCTGTCCACTCAGTTGAAGTGATTCTTTTCTTTGAGACCAGATCCAATGGCACCTTTCTGCAGGATTGGAAGGGCTGACTGCATTATGCTTTCCCTCCATTCTTGATGATTCCGAGGGTGTTGGTGCAGACTCTCTGTCAACAAGCGGAATTGATCTTAGTTACTCCGCTTTGGAAAGCTCAGCCCTGGTTTCTGGTCCTTCTAAAGATGTCCTGGGCTTGCCCAGTTGAGATTCACTTACTCCCAAATCTTCTTTTGCACCCGGCGGGCCTATAGCATCCGCTTATTCAACAGGACCATCTTCATCTTATGGCCTGGTGCATTTCAGGTAACACTGGTTCCTCCCAGACCATTTGGACCAATCTCTCTCTTTCATATCCAAGTCCTGGTCAGACGCTCCCCACAAGCATTATGCCTCACCTAGAGGAGATGGTTGGGTTGGTGTGACGAACAGGGTTTGGATCCCCTGGGGACCCAAGGGGCCTCTGTCGTCAACTTCCTAGCGGAAATGGCTTCCAATGGTTTAACCTATTGCTCTGTGAATAATTATTGGTCTGCAATCTCAGCAGGTCATTCTTTCTTAGAGGGCAAACCAATCGGCGAACAGCCTCTAGTCAGTAGAGTCATGCAAGGTATTCGTTTAGCCAACCCTCCTCTTCCGAAGTACTCCGTCCTTTGGAATGTTAACATTATCCTCAAATTCTTGCAGAGATGGCTCCCCAACTCCGATTTATTCTGGAAGCAGCTTTCAGCGAAATTAACCATTCTCTGTTTAGTTTCCTGCAGAAGTGCATCAGATGTAAAAGCCTTGGACATCTCAGGTAGAGTATTTTCCCCAGACGGGGTATCCTTTACCATCACAAGATGGGCAAAGACCTTTTCTAGGCAGATTACTTACCCTAGCTTTCCAGACAACACCAGGTTGTGCATTGTGCAATGTCTGAAGGAATACGAAGACCGTACTAGGAAGTTGCGCCAGTCCAATGGGGGTCAGCGTCTAATTGTGCTTCAGAAACCCTTCCACCCAGTCTCTTCTGCTACTTTAGCCCGCTGGGTGAAATCGATTATGTCAGAGGCGGGAATTGACACTTCCAAATTTGAGGCTCACTCAGTCAGAGGAGCCATGACTTCGAAATCCTATGGCTTGGGTTCTCACCTTTTGGACATCAGGATAGAGGAGGACTGATCTGTTGATTTTACTTTCAAATCATTTTACTACAAACCGATTCTAGATGTGGCCTCAATTGTGTTACAGCAGCTTTGAACAAGCATAATCCAAAGCCTCCAGTCCTGACATAGAATAACATTTTTCTTGCTAACGCATCAAGAATTTTTATTCTATTAAGGACATGGAGGCGAGGATTATCCCACCCTCATTTGTAACATTTTATTGCTATCATGCTGCAGTGTTCAAATGTTTTATATTATCCCACCCTTATGTATTAACTTGATCAGATGACATGTTTTACTCTGCATTATGTACTGAGTTGTTCGGATGCAAGTTTGTACCCTGCATGACATTGGGTATTATGGTGGTTTATGTTTGTTTCTTCTCAGATTCTGTTTGGAAGATGGAGGAAATGAACAGAAGTTTCCGGGTTTTGGTTCTTCAGGCCCTGATAGTCTCATGGATGACTCCAGTTCCTGAATCTTCTCTCATAGGTTTCACTACAATTGTGGCACAGCAGTGATATCCAGTTAATGTAAGGGGATTTTCCGGAGTTCAGTTCAACCGATAATGCAAAGAAAGAGGTCGTCAGTATGGCGGCACTACAATTTATATAAGCAGAGACATTGTGATTGGTGCTGGAGATGTCATGTTCGGGTTTATGGGAAATGTAGTTTATTAAAAATTCTATTTTTCATTGGCTGCTGTGAAATTGTATTAATAAATAGCAAAGAAGGAGAAGCAGAATCCTCGCCTCCGTGTCCTTAATAGAATTAAAACTTTTTGGTGCATTAGCTAGAATTTTCTTTATCTCCCACGATGGTCGGAGCCGGATTTGCGACCTGTAACACAAACAGGAGAAAGATTAGTTAAAACAAAGGAAGGACACAGGCAGGAAACCACAAAAAGCCCAGAAACAAAGAATGGACTCTACTCCCCACTGGAAGAAGGCGGAGATAGTGGACGAGCAGTGCTTAATTTGAGCCGGTGGTTTCCGGTGCTCGGCACCAGCATTTAATTGTCAACACCACACTTATGACAGTCTGCCACATGGTGGCACTGCTCATCTAATTTAGAGAGGAGCAGAACAACGGTTGTTTATGAATACAATATACATAAAAAATTACTAATACCTGCCTGGTTAAGGCATATGTGTGGTTAAGGCAAGCATGGTAGCGCATGCGAAGTTGGAACACGTGTGGCTCTGCCCACATTGTTCCAACTGTTTCCCTTTTACAAATTTAGCACTGTGGAGGAGAGGAGGGACTCAGGAAGGAGGAGGAGCAAGGAAGTGCAGTAAGCATGGAAGACGCGAAGGAGATGCCACTGGTCCAGTTCGACGGAAAAGCTCTGGTGCGGATAGGGAGACAGAGAGACGAACTGGAGAGTGCTGCACTTACCGAAGGATCTTCCGGGACAGACACCTCCGGAGCAGCCCCCAGTCCCGCCACACTAATGGAGGAGTGGGGCTAGCCCAGGTGCATGACAGGGTACAAGGGTGGAGGGCGCGGGAGAGCACAAAGTAGCGGTAATAGTTCAAATACAGAGGAGCGGAGAAACCAGAGACATAAGGGTAACACTAAGGACGCTAAGAAAACCAGAACAATTAAGGTTAAATAAGACAGTCGGTTAAGGACTATTTTAGTTGAGAATTTATTTTTTTTGTCCATTGGTTAGAGAAGTTCTTGATATTTCTTCTCCTTGCTTATTATGCCGAATTATTGTGAAAGTCATATCTACTGGAAGGGAAAGAAAGGAATGAGAAGGCACAGTGGGAGTTCCTAGAGGAGAAAGAAAAGGTAGTAAAACCACACAAGAATCAAGTATTTACCTGTACTTTACATTCTCTTCCAGAGGGACTCCTGGCAGGATATCTTCACCTGAAAAGGAAGGAACAGAAGAAGAGTGGATGAAAGAGTAATAACAGGACCGCCTCCTGACAAGTTTTGAGAGAATCCTGCTAGATGGAAAAAATAGACTTTTTGTTTCTGAAAAAGAGGCTACAGAAATAAAATTAAGTTCCCCAGACTACAACCCCGGTGACAGAATTTTTTTCCCATCTGTTCCAAGCCACGCGGTCATAAATAAATATCGGAGAGCAACGGGCCCCTTTCTCCACAATGCATATTCCTCTGTACACCAGACCGTTTTTTTTATTATTTACTCTTTTTAGGTGGCGCTTGGGCAGCACATGTGCTGCTCTGCGAGTCATGCTGCATTAGAGTATGCACCTGAAGCTCCGCCCACATTTTTCATTGGCTTGTGTCTTTGTCCTTTGTAAATGCTGGCTTTTGATTCAGTAATCGGCTTGTTAGTCCCTCCTTAGTACCGCCTTGTCTTTATTTGTAACCTCCCATGAGGACTGGCCCTTTTACTTCTGTTGTTACACCGACTGTGTTATTTAGTCTGAAAGCACTAATTCTTTAGTGGGTTTTGTCTCACTGCAGACACATGTGCTTTGCAGCAACATTCAGCGCGCAATGCACGTTTTCACTTTTCAAGCAGCCGGGACAATGGCGGCCACGTCTTTAGAATGAAAATGACAAAAGCTTAAACTCTCTCAAATGCGACACCTATTGCTTTACAAATATTTTTTTTGTGAGTTTTTTCCAAGCGCTCCTTGCCGCGCTTGCACCTAATAGAGACTGTGCCCCTTTCTTTAGACGCGGCTCATCTAAAGAAAGGGGCTTGGCCTCTATTAAGTGCAAGCGTGGCATGTGGTGCCTGGAAACAACCAATATTTGCAACTCAATAGGTCTCGCATTTGCGAGAATTTAAGCTATTTACATTTACAGTGACAATAGCTCAAAGTCTCGTAAATGCGAGTCCTATTGCATTGCAAATGCTTGTTTGTATAGTGCTACTTAGTCGCCTCACAGTTACTTCAGTGCCGGTAATCTGAGCAATTGTTACTGGAATGTATTGAAAAATAATGTGCATTTCATTCAAGCTAAGGAATTAAAGGGGTTACTCGACATCCACACAAACATAAAAAAAGAAGACTATTGCTATGAGTTCTTCAGCTGGAAATCCCATCACTGGCATCAGCACAGCTTTTACAAAAGGAGATGTGAAGGACAAGGCATCCCTCCTGCTAGAAACGCTGAACAAATTTCAGAAGTGGACACAGGCAATATTTTATTTCCACTTATTTATGCTTCTATCACAAGCGATCACAGAGTATTTCACTCTGCGTTCACAGTTTATAGTCATTCCGATTCAAGCGCACAGCTGGCCTTTCGATCACTGCATCACTTTCCTGTCCCAACAACACATTTTATAATGATTGGAACTTTTACTAGGTAGCAGTTTCCAGTGCTTCTGGACACTGAGATCCTTGTCTGTGGGAAGAAGGGCCTTGCTTTTGTGATAATGTCTTGTTACTTACCGGTAATCTTCATTACCCCGATTAGGGTCCTCCCCGTCCCAGTCCTTACTACGTGAGGCAGTCCTGCCTCCACCCAGCCAATCAAAACGCCAGAATTCCAAAAGTTTAAATGTTACATAAGCCCCTCCCACCCACCGTCATGCCTGTTATCAACAAGACTCAGACACAAACACAGCGGGAGGGAGGGAAGAGGACTGGGACGGGGAGGACCCTAATCGGGGTAATGAAGATTACCGGTAAGTAACAAGACATTACCCCCTCATGGGTCCTCCCCGTCCCAGTCCTTAGTACGTGAGGAACTCACAAGCAGAGAACCAAGAAGAAAAAACACAGGACACCAGGGATCCATGCAAAAGTACAAAACTTTAATCAATAAATGATCAACGAACAGCAGGGTTCAAAACGCCAACAGAAAAACTGTCAGCAGAGGCATGTAAAACATCAAGCCGATAATGTCGCACAAATGTGTGATGGGACTGCCAGGTGGCTGCCCTACAAATCTCCTGGATAGAGACCCCGCCGCCTCAGCCCAGGAAGCAGACACAGAACGTGTCGAACGACCCTGCACCTGAGACGGAGGAGGCAGATCCAAAGACTTATAGGATTGGCAGACCGCCAAACGCACCCACCGACTGATTGTAGAAGTGGAAACCTTCATCCCCTTATCCACACCTCCACAGGAGACAAACAGGGCAGGAGAAATCCGAAACTCCAGCGAACGTTGGAGGTAAATCTGGAGAGCCCTGCGAACATCCAAAGAAGGGGGAACAGGGGAATCCCCCTCAGCAGGCAAATCAGGAAGTATCACCTCCTGCTGCACATGGAAACTCGAAGAAACCTTAGGCAGAAAAGCCGGATCAAGCCGCAAAACAACCCGATCCTGCAGGAACTGCAAATAAGGAAACGAAATGAGCAAGGCACCCAACTCACCCAACTGGCGAGCGGAGGTGATGGCCAGCAAAATAGCCACCTTAGCGGACAACCATAACAAATCTGCCTCCATCAATGGGTCAAAAGGGGGCAACTGCAGATCTCGCAAAACAGTAGGCAAATCCCAAGAAGGCAACGATCACGGGAGAGACCAGCCGACGAAGCCGAAAGCTCCGAAGAAGCCGACTCACCAAAGGAGCAACAACCTCCAAGGAGGCCCCAGGACCCCGACAAGCACGAACCGCCACCCACTGAGCAGACAAAGTGGAAGGGGAAAGGCCCTTTAAAAAACCATCCCAGAGAAAATCCAAAATAGAAGCAGGACCCCCCAGCACAGGATCCACCCCATGGGAAGAAAACCAAGAGACAAAGGAGCCCCAATGACGACCATAGCACTTAAGGGTCGAAGGACGACGTGACAACTGGATGTCACGAGCCACCACAGAGGAACAGCCCAAATATTCCAAGGTCAACCGCTCAAGATCCAAGCCGTCAGCTGCAAACGACGAAGACAAGGCAGAGACAGGAGCGGAAACTGAAGAGGAGCCGGAACCAAAGGAAGCCGGACAAACCGACCCTCCTCCAGCCGCAACAGGAGAGGAAACCAAAGGCGACAAGGCCAGAAAGGAGCAATCAGCAGGACCGAAACTCTCTCCCCCCGAATCTTCTGCAGCACCCTCGAGAGGAGGGGAATGGGAGGGAAGGCATACAGAAGGCCCGAAGGCCAGGGAATCGAAAGAGCATCCACCGCCCAAGCCTGAGGACACATCACCTCCAAACAAAACCAGGGGAGAAGAGTGTTGTGAGGAGAGGCAAAGAGATCGATCCAGGGAGTCCCGAACCAAAGAAAAAGGGACCGGAACAGAGGAAGAGAGAGATGGTACAGAACAGATGACGGAAGATTGCAGTTCAGAGCGTCCGCATGAAAATTCAACTGTCCCAGAATGTACACCGCCCTCAAAGCCAACAGATGAGACTCCGCCCATGCACAAATCATGGAGGCCAACAGGTTCAGAGATGCACACCTGGTCCCCCCCTGATGGTTCAAGTAACAACGAGCCACCTGATTGTCGGTACGAACCAACAGATTCGTCCCGTGGAGATGAACCTGAAAGAACTGCACCGCCTCCCAGACGGCCGCCAACTCGCGCCAGTTCGAGGAACGGGCGCTGTCCCCCGAGACCACCGACCCTTGGCTTTCAAGGACCCCAACGTGGCCCCCCAACCCCAAAGACTGGCATCCGTCGTCAACAAAAGGGGAGGAGGAAGACAAAACCGCACCCCCTTCTCCAGATTGGGAGTGCAAAGCCATCAGTCCAAGTGCCGAACCAGAGCAGGAGAGAGAGGAACCAGAGTCTCGTAATCCTCCCGGGAGGAGTCCCACCGAGCCAACAGATGAGTCACCAAGGGCTTGAGATAGAGACGAGCCCAAGGAACCACAGCAGTGGTGGCAGCCATCAATCCCTGGACCCGCAACCAAACACGAGCCGGGGCAGAGGGACGACTCAACAGATCCCGCAACAGAGTCTGCAGTGAAAGGATCCGAACAGGAGGGAGAAACACCGCCCCCAGAGAGGTGTCGAACAGACCCCCGATGAACTGAAGTCTCTGAACAGGATCCAGATGAGACTTGGCCAGATTCACCTTGAACCCCAGATCCCGGAACAGGGTCAATGTAGCCTCCACCGCCAGAAGAGCCTTAGGAAAGGAGGAAGCAGAGATCAAACAATCATCAATATAGGGAAACACGGAGAAACCCCGATGCTGCAAAACCCCCACAGCAGGAGCCAATACCTTGGTAAAAGTCCTGGGAGCAGTGGAGAGGCCGAACGGTAGAACCTGAAACTGGAAATGCATCCCTTGGACCGCAAACCTCAGGAACCGCTGACTGGCAGGATGGACTGGAACGTGAAAATAGGCGTCTTCCAAGTCCAGAGAAGCCAAAAAAATCGCCCTCCTGGATGAGGGGAATGACGGACTGTAGGGTGACCATCCGAAATTGATCCAACCGCACCAACTTGTTCAGGGAACGGAGATTCAGTATCGGGCGGAAGGAACCATCTGGCTTTGGCACCAGAAACAGATGGGAATAGAACCCCAGGCCCACTTCCTCCACTGGAACTGGCACAACAGCCCCCTTCTGCAACAACATGGCGACGCCGGACAACATGGCAGACCGCCGCACGGGATCTCTTGATAACGGGGTAACCAGAAAACAATCCAGAGGGGGAGGGCCCCGGAAGGGAGTCTGGTAACCCCACCTGATGACAGACAAGACCCACTGGTCGGAAATCAGAGCTGACCAACGGTCCAGAAACAAACGGAGTCGGGCCCACACAACGGCATAGTCACTTCTGTCCCGCACCAGTGGGATTCTGCTGCTGCAGAGGCTGGGACTTATAATGGAACACGGCCCCCTGACCACGGGCCCGACCACGAAAGGGCTGAGAAGACAAGCCCCCTGAAAACCCTGTTTATGGAAAAAGGATTTTTTCTTAGGTGCAGGCTGAAAAGGCTTCAACAACTTCTTTTCCTCAGCAGAGCGCTGTACCATCGCATTCAAAGCGTCCCCAAAGAGACGAGGACCCTCAAAAGGCAACTTATGGACCAAGGCCTTCTGCGCAGCCTCAAGACGCCAAGGTTTGGTCCAGGGAGACCTCCTACCAGCCACCGCCGCCCCAGCAGCCGAGGAGAAGGCCCACAAGGAATCAAAAGTCACATCCGAGAGGTATCGCGCCAAGACCTCCATTCGAGCCAACACAGGAGTAGGGTCCCCCTGATCCTGAAGACAGTCAAACAACTTCTCAAAATCCTTCAGCAGGACATGCGAGGCATAGGCCGCATAAGTGCTAGCACGCACCCCAAAGTGAGAAGCAGCGTAAGAACGTTTGAGAGCAGACTGCACCTTCCGCTCCATCGGATCTGTCAGGGAAGCCTCCTCTGACAACAAAGAGGAAGAGGAGGCAGAAGCCATAGAGGACAAAAGAGAATTGACTTTGGGAATCGCAGGAAACTGGGTGTCCGCCAGGCGATACCGCTTTCCCAGAAAGCGAGGAATACCCTGCTTATCCACTCAAGCCATTCCTTAGTCAGGATATCCTTCAGGACATCATGGAAGGGAAGGTCATCCACCACAGAGGAACTATACTGTGCGTAAAACCCCTCATCAGACAGGGATTTAGGTCAAAACCAAGCACCTCCTGAATTTGGACCAGCATATCAGAAAAAACCTTGCCCTGGACGTACTTTCCCTTAGGGGAATTGTCCATGTCCTCCTCATCATCCTTAGACCTCTTCACTGCAGGCTCCAACAGCGCAGACTGGACAGCTGAATTTATCAACTCCTGCAAATCAGTCCTGCAGATCCTGGACATTATGCTGCTTGGAAACTGCCTTAGCAGGCACAGGAGAAGAAGCCCCCTCACTCATGGTGAGCAAACCGGAGTAAACCTTACAGGAACTCACCACACAAAAAAGGAAGTGCCCAGCAACCTCCAATAAATACTGCCCCCAAACACCAAGTCTCGTAACGTGAGACCGGAGAATGACAATAAAAAAGGGCAGCCCTGTAGTCTCCACCCACAGCCACATAATGAAAGAACATGGCCGCGGGGCCGGACGCTGCACTAAAGCACCAGCGCCGGAATGATCCGGGGCCAGGACACCAGGAGAGCTCCCCCAGCCCAGCACATGCGCGGGGAGCGTTCTGACCCCAGAACAGGACTGCGGCCGACCGGAGTGGCCGCGCCGGAAGAAATTGACATTTCAAATAAATATAAGCATTAAAAAATGCAAAAGAAACACTCACGGCACCGCCAAACCATCCAGAAGAAACCGGAACAGAGACAGGAACCGGGAGCACCAGCGTTCCGACCGCCGTCGGAGCAGAAAAAAAACAGGCATGGCGGTGGGTGGGAGGGGCTTATGTAACCTTTAAACTTTTGGATTTCTGGCGTTTTGATCGGCTGGGTGGAGGCAGGACTGACTCACGTAGTAAGGACTGGGACGGGGAGGACCCATGAGGGGGTAATATTGTCTTATCATTATGTGTGATGAGTGTCTTGTCCTTATATTTCAGTTTTATTATCTGCACGCTTGTATACGTTTCGAAAGCAATCGTTTTTCGAACCAAGCCACTCTCTATAAAGTACTTGGTCAGGCCCCACAACAAGGTAAAACTAGCTTCCAATTATAATGTAAAGAGTTAAAAATTTCACACAAGTTACAACATTGTAGTATGACCTGGAGGCATTTTCTACAAAAGAATGTAAAGAAAAGCCTGCATTCAGAAGTGTTTTTAAATGTTTATCAATACATATCTGCAGTGTAAAACGTAATAAGAAAGCAAACATCGCAAGTGAGCTCGACCAGTGGACAACTTGTTAAAAAAAAGTCCCCAAATTTCCGCATTGGTGTTTTTTTTGTTTGTTTTACTGCTTTCTTTCCTTGCTCTAAATGGAAATACAATGAAAAAATATATTGTAGGAGATGCAGCCAAAACGTTTAAGGGGTTTGTGGGATTACATATCAGGAAATCGTGACAAAAATAATGTTTATTATGAACTTTTATTCCCTTAACCAACACGTATAAAATTTTAAACACAACAATGTTAGATTGCCCTTTTTAAAACCGACTTTAACAAGTATTTGGGTGAAAAGCAGTTTTCAGAGGTGCTTGAGAAATGGCTGCGAGCTTCACACCTCCCACAGCTGCTAGGCATCCAGTCGTGCCCTCCGTGGTGGTTTCGTCCTACCAATAGGGGTGGGCGATAAACTCAGCTCCGCTGGCGGAGTTAGCGGAGTTTTGCCTACTCCGCTTTACGCATGTAACTTGGAGTTCCGGCAAAACTCCGCCAACAGCCGCGTGATGGAGTTTTTCTCACCAACTTTTGGTTAGCTAGTGCAAGCGTGAATTTGCATGCCCTGGCGTGATTTTTGGGTGCTAGAATGCCACCGGGCAAGATTTTCCCAATGCGGGCGGTCGTGGCAGGTCGCGACTCTTTGCATTGAGGAAGCTGCTGCAGTGAATGGGTGAGAGAGCAGCTTTGACGATTGTTTGTCTACAAGCGCCTCTCCCCTCTCGTGAAAAAGCTCACGGGGCCTTCGTTAGGCAACGAACATATTACATAGAAAAGTTATACCAATTGGGTATTGTATTCATGCATGTTTAAATGCGCATTATACATTAATCATTAGACATTAATCAAGGGGACCGATTAGGTTAACCAGGAGTGGTTAGAGGGATCATTTACTTTGGTCCTGAGGAAAAGTCTAGGGGAAGGCTTGAAACATGTAGACCAGGGAGAAATCCACTCATCATAGTGCATATTTCTCCTCCCCCCATTTTAACGATACCAGCTACAGGAATTAATAAAGTGTAGGTTCCACGTAGCCAGGTATTTTTTAGACTCACTCTTTCTTCTGACCCTTCCACTCTCACATTAACACATAGTATTACTTCACAAAAGTGCTCCCACGTCTCCGTTGGTCGTAGCGCGCCCCGTCCTGCAGCAGGGCAGGAAGAACCCGATGATGAAGCATGCCACCAAGGGACCTTTTGGTGGGTGAGGGTTATTTTAAGAAAACTTATCGTTAACCCTGAGGAAACTTACCATTCTTTCCTTGGTAATACTTATAGTAATCACTGGAAGGACAGTTTTTTCCTGAGAGAAGGTTTTCCATGAATGAAGGATGGACTTCCTTTGTTTTTCATAATTTCCTAAGGAGGCTGAGTCCACAGCATCCCTAACCTCTTTCTCCCTCCCTTGTTCTTTGAGTCATTAAAACAATCAGCCATGAACATCCATTGGCAGACAGCAAGCTGCAGACAACACATTCCACATCTTCATATTTACTCAGGCAACAGTTTCTGACTACTTACATACACAAAATCTAAACATAGGTACATAGCAACATTACCTCATGGCCTGCATGAACTCTACTTGTGCAGGTATGCCCCCTTTCACATCCACATCAAAGTACATGCTCAACTTTCAAAACTAACATACACGCAAGCACGTAATAAACCCCTTCTGGTGCAGCTAGATGGAAAAACATGTCTGCCACGCAAGCTACAGCCTTGTACTCAAACTCTTCAAACACGATTGTCACAATCTCACAGTGGCACTGGCCTTCTCACATCCTCACCTACATGCACAGCACCACTCTTCATCACTATGTACACAACTCTCACATACATGACATGCACACAATGTACTGTACTCATCACCTCCTCCACAGACGTCAAATGTAACATGTCAAATGGACCACGCTCATTACCAGTTGAACCCTCAGTAATGTCTTGGATTGCACTCTTTTCACAACGTGCAGCATCACCGCCCACTCTGACATACACACTTTACACATCACCACATCTCACAACAAGACACTTGCCTTGCTCAATGGATATGTCCTCCGCCATTCACATATCGCCACACACCCACCATACGCTGCTTAAGTTCTACAGATTGTCATTTCTAAAACACATGCATACGCAGATGCAAAAACAACATCCATCAACTATACAACACCTCACATTTAACCATTCAGCACCCTTAATTACACAACTGGTATATACCCTTTACATACTATCTACTTTGTCACATATGACTAGTTTAACCTTGTCTCACTGTGGCCCTGTCACATCCACATATGACTTCCATGTCCAATAACCCCATTGACTTATGCACATTAACAACTAACCTCACACATTGCAAATGCACTGTTCCACTCTTATCTCACAATAGTGCCACAGACTACAGCTCTCATCACCTGCCATAATCCGACCATGTCTAGCTGAATATACCCGTCTCGCATCTAACTATTCCTCCCATACCTTGTGCAGGATTAAATCAGTGTAACGAGCTTGCATACTCTGAATCACATCCCTGCATGTAACACCACTCACAATGGGACAATGTGGGTACTTCACGTCTCTTAGACAAGAACTGCCCGTGAACTTAACCCATACCGTGCACTCTCTGACAATAGCCAAAATTGTCCTAGCTCCATTACGTAGGAGTCTCCACTCCATATCAAAGTTGGAAACACAAATCGCTCTCACCTCTACACATTTTTGAGACAGCTTAGCACATGCAACATTAACCTTGACAAACACACATGCAGCTAGGCTTTACAACATAAATTCCACCTCCTCCACTGTGTGGCAACTGAGAGCATGGATGTGACACTGGCTCCAGTGGCATCTGCACGGCAGACGGACCCACAACACCCCTGTGCACTCACTGTCCACTCAGCTTACCACATGTAGCACAGGGCAATCCAACAGACATTACAACAGACCTAGTTCAGCTTTGTGTGATCAGGAGCAGCATGAAGCTTAGCTCAAAAGGACACCATTGTCAGTCATGCACAAAGGACAACCTACACACAAATCATATGCTTAACTATGAATGATGTGTGGCAGTGAATATGAAATTCAAGTTTGGACAGACAAAACACAACATCAACATGATGTAGCCAGACCAAAGCAGGATGGTCTGTCTCACATATGAATGAGAAAGCACTGGACTATTAAGACCACAGACCCCTTGCAGGACTGGAATATCTGCAGAAAGTTACGTCCTAGGAGGCAACAGGGTCTGAAGACTGAGAATACTCCTCACATTAAACTCACCATGGGCTCAGGCAATGTATCAGATAAGTACACAGCCATGAAGGGAACTTGCCTACATTGGCATGTCACCTGTGGCAAGGTAGTCATTGCCACTAGTCTACCAGATCTAAAGAAGTCACAGACATGAGTCAACCACTATCAATTCACATACAAGTATTGTACCATTACCTTGTGTACATGGGTGTGTTCAAAGTCACCACCACGTAATCATACTCCATATGTACCCCGGTGTAACGGTGAGACCGGTGACTTTCTGCACATCACAAACATATTCAGCATGCTCATCCTGAATTGTTGCAATTTTAAACACTTGCACTATGTTGACATATGAAAGCATGAGCTATGTGCAATTGTGATGTAAAAAGAAAAGCTTGGCAACTTCATGTCACCCTCATAGCCAAAACTGATGTGGACGATGACACCCAGCAAATGTAGAAAAGAAAATCTAAAATACATACTGTGAAAGTTCACATACTCCATGGACCACATGCAATCCATGACATACTAACATTATTGGATACTTACACTACCAATTGTACATGATTTACAGTTGACTCAACCAATTTGTGGGACACAGAAATCATCAGTAAAAAACTGGACACATGCTTTATTCTGCATGTTAAAAACAAAAATATAACCAACATAATGCCAATGGCCAGCCCATATTTGTCCATATGTGCAATGAACACAAACATCCTGCCCATCTACTCTTGCCTGCACTGAAACTGCAAGGGGACACCTCCGCTGGGAGGGGCATCTAGGGGGCATGCCAGGATTCAAAGGGACAAAACTAGGGAGGACTGGGTTGGGTTTTTGGAGGGATGGTATCAAGAGTGGTGGTTGGGTCCACTGCAGTGGTAGTACCAGATTGAGGGGGCGTTGGGTCCACTGCAGTGGTTGGCTCAGATTGAGGGGGGGGCAGCTGTAGTGGGAGGAGGGATGGGCTGTGCTTCACTAAATGGGGATTGTAAAATCTTTGACCGTGTGGACAGGTATAGGGAGGGGTATGGTCTCTTTAGGAGTGTGGTTTTTTTGCAACGGAGGTACTGGGCTGGGCTGTGGAAGTATGGGTTGCTGGAGTGGATTTTTTGGTGGAAGACCGGGTGGGTCTTCTGGGGGTGGCTGATTTGGGGCTTGGTTTCTTCTCGGGGGGGCAGATGTAGATGTCTGGGACGTGGGGGTGAATTTACGCTCCTTTGGAGGGGGGGTGTAGGATTTGGTAGGGAAGAATTCAATGGGAACAAGGTGGGGTTCCTGGGCTGGGGGTGGAACAGGAGATGAAAGGGTAGGGGGTCTGGAGGCAGAGGGTTCTGAGGTCTGCGGAGTGTCTGTGGATGCATATGTGTCGTCTGGTGGTATGTCCCTGGTGGTGAGTGTGCTGTCTGTCTCCTGAGTGTGTGTGTGTGTGAGTTTCTCCTTGTGTCTGTGTGTATGTGTGCTGCGTGTGGCTGTTGGTGTTTTCATGTGTGTGTTTGCTTGTGCTTGGGTCATGGAGAGTAGTTGGGACAGTAGTTGGGGAAGAGGTAGGAGGGTTGAGGGACTGCTGGAGCTGGAACACTGCTGCCGTCAATGTGGAGGCCAGAGCCTAATTGGGTGTCTGTAGGGCAGACATGTCCGAGTGAATGCCCTCCATGAATGACATTTGTGTCAAAATAGTGGTATGTGCATGGAGGACATTCAGCATTGATGTCTGCCCCACAGAAATCTGCCTCAGGATGTCGATGGCCTCCACACTGAGGGCAGCAGGGGAGACAGGGGCAGGGGGTGAGGTGCCTGGCCCAAAGGAGACAGCTCCCCTGCCTCGGGAGTGGCCACGGACAGTGGGACAGGAAGCAGCTGGGAGGATAGAGATGGGAGTGGTGGTGGTGGTGGACTCCGATGTTGAGGAATCATTTCCTGTGTCCTCCACCACCAGGGAGTCATCAGTGGAGCTTGACCGGTCCTCAGATGTTGCAGGTGGAGTTACAGACCTGCCCTCAGTGTGGCTCCCCTCATCCTCCCCGCCAATGGATGCCTCCATGTCCGATTCGGCACTGGTCCCAGACTGGCGATCTGCTCCCCCTAGATCCGTGGCACTGTCTCCTCCGGTTGCCGGTGCAGTAAATAAAAACGTAAAATATTCACATAAGTCATCTGAATGTACTTGACACATAGGTGACATCACAAATCCTCACAGTTCAAACAACTACATCATTTTTACTAATTCTATTGCCTTTACATACATTTACATACTTCGCACTTGTCATTCTGCAAGTTAACCATTGCGCCCTCACACATGTGGTTTTATGAAACATTAGGTGTATCAACATCAATTGCCAGGACCACAATGTCAACTACTTCACTATGTAGCAGGTGATGTATCATCTTTTGCACCCGACGGCCTCGTGTCCTGAAATACCTGTCTCATCTTCTGCAAGGGAGTATAGAGCTCACAATGGCAATAGGATTCACACAATTGAATTGAGACATGGTATCTATTGTGCAATCCATTGCCATCAATTTGGGAAATATTGGCTCTAATGTCACAGGTCAAATGACATCCTTGTACAACTTAAAGCTTGCATACTCATTGCATGAGTCATGTCACACAGATAACCGTGATTGTGCTCATTAGTCCTGTAACTTAGGTTCTCTACTGTCAGGTCACACATCTGACTCTGACTGAGAATTCACCAAGGCAGTAGGCATAGCTAGGGTGAAGGCACGTGGCCCACTGTCTTGTGTCATCTATGCACAGTGTCATGAAGATGAATCAGAATGTTGTGCTCATTGTAAACAGCTCATCATTTTCAGATGTGATCAATGGTCAACACACTTCCAAGTCCAATAACTGCATCTTCACAATGCTTATGGTGAAACACCATGCCAATGGCCTGTCTGGGTGCACTGTCTGTACAGACTATCAGTACTGAACCTCCATTCTTCATGAGTCCAGTCAACACTGTGTACCAATCCTGTCTATACTGCAGAGGTCCCCATTTGTATGACCCAAGTCTGAATGTCACTCACTTCCATTAGACATATTGCACACTTCCTACAGCTTTGATTGCTCTTTTTTCCCCATCTCATTTTGTTGATTCACTTCAAGATGGTGCATATTTTACACCTCTCAGGCTGACAGTGATGCATCATACACATCGTTTACAAAGCCACAAGTATGTATAGTCAGCTGCATTTACACACATGGCAACTGTTGTGAAGGTGTATCTAACATCAGAACTCAAATTTTCAGCCATGTTTCAACCAGTGACCACCTGTGTTTGTCAGTGAATGGCATGTGGTGTCACTGTTACAGAGTCAGACACATGGACTCACTCATTTGAATGGAGAGAATGGAATCTTTCACACAATCATGTGACAGGCCAGTGTGACAGATGACCAGACTTAGCATACCTGTAATTGGCCCATGGGATAAATTTCATAACACTGAGTAGCACGGCTGGGATCTAACAGTGGCACAATGAGCAAGCAAAACTCACCAAGGCCTCAATCTTGATGTCACCTGTTGCACGAATGTATAGCATGGCCTATTCACACTTGTTTGCTCCAATAACAACATGCCTCACACATTTGTGGAAACCACAATGAGAACAGGTCACACATTAGTCAATGTGCTGGCACACGTTGGTCATTTGCATTACTCCAGAAGGTTACCTTCATGCACATGTTTCTGTGATTTCTGGTGATCGCATGAGCATGGCACTACGCTCACTTCCCTGAACATAACTGACTCACATCTCCCTGATGAAAGGGACGTAACTGGGCATCAATTTATCCTTGTGCATATGCATCTTAGAAAATGGATCAGTGGGTTTGGCTGACTTGCAACCAGTAAAAGGGGCAGCGGCTAAGGTACTGTAGCATGCATGTCTAACAAAGCTGTGCGATAAGGCACATACTCACCCCTTCCTTGCTGCTGTCCGGCTTTCAACTGCCCATCCAGGTCAGGGTAGACCACCGCTAGGATGCGTAGCATGTGGGGGGTCAGGGTCCGGCACACGCCCCTCTTGCCAGGACGTGACAGGCCCAGCTGGACCTCAGCAATCTTTTTGGCCCAGCCACGAAGGTCCTGCCACCTCTTGTGGCAATGACGGACGAGCCGAAGCTCCAACCCCACGGAGCGCACCTTCCGGGCAATGCTCCTCCAAATCTTGGCCTTCTCGTGGGCGTTGACCTGTAAGGATGACATGGTGACAGAACCTTAGTGAACATGCAACATGTTTCTGAGTCAGACACCTGTACACACTGTTAATGCTCACTTTGGCAACAATGTCTAAGGGCTAGGCATATGGCATTCTGTGCAGTTGTCCTGGGTTCAATGATGACTCCGTCCCATGAGAACAGTGATGAGATGTTCACACCAGTACACACACTTCTACAGCAGTGTACCTGCCCAGAACAGTTATCTACACACTTTTAAAGTTACAGATAACATTTTACATGCTTGCCAATGAGATTCCTAATGGTAGTATTGCATGGTGATTGCACATGTACAAAGAAAATGCAGTGTAATCATCACTCACCTGCTCCTCTGGTTTGCCATACAGCTGGCTGTACAGTGGCAGAAGGGTGTCCAACAGGGCCTGGTTCTCCTCCTCGCTGAAAGTTGGGGCCCTGTCTGCTGTACATGCCATAGTAGCTCCCAGATGATGTAACAGCAGCTGAAAGATGGGGAGGGGCAGGAATGATGCAGGTAGTGCAGGCAAGTGAAGTCTCTAGGGAAGAGACAGACTTATATCTCAAAGACAGAGGCGGTCTTAAATCCATGCAGACAAAGCGATAGGTTCGCGTCGGTTGCATTATCCGAATTAGTCCAATGCACAACATTGCTTGCATATGACATGCCTACCGCGACATTCAAAAACTCATCATCTGACCGCAAATGACTTTGATACATTGGTGATGGGAGGTTACCGAGTCGATTTCCACCCGATGATGACACAAACAGAAACGCGCATCGGTCACCATAACAACCAACAGCCAATGACTTTGACCAAATTGGTTTGGTTGCGGCTACCACGTCCTTTGAGTACTCACCCGCGTCTTTCACCATAACAACCAACAGCCAATGACTGTGACCGTATCGATTTGGATGCGGCTACCATGTCCTTTGAATACTCACCCGCGTCTTTCACCATAACAACCAACAGCCAATGACTGTGACCAAATCGGTTTGGATGCGGCTACCGTGTCCTTTGAATACTCACCCGTGTCGATCAGCATTACAACTTGCAGCGTATGGCTCAGTCAGAATCGCTAGGATGCGGTTACCTCGTCCTTTCAATAATCGGTCTGCAGGGCAGACACTCCAGTAATTGATGTGTTTTTGTGCATTACATGTGTAGTCAGTTTTTTCATGATGAGATTGAACTTTAAATACATATCTTACACTCCCATGAGGAGCTAACCTTGAGGGGCACGACACACTTTTTTTAGGCTAATACCAACATTATGACAAATCTATTCCTTTTACCCTCCTAGGCTTGATCACCGTGCCAATGAGTTTTGGGGTATACACGTGTTTTATTTACTTGTTCACTGATTTTGGGGACTGTGGGACCCAATGTGCATTCTGTGAGACTCCTGAATGTAAATGTTGGGTGTGTGTAGTCATGTAGAAAGCATTAATATTTGAAAGAGTAGACTGTGACATTAACCAGCCATATCAGCTTGTGTTTGTTATTTGAATTAATAGTGTATATTTTTGTCCTAGACTTAAGTGGCTGATGGTGTAAATTATTAAACACCTACATTGTACATGTTCTGTGTATGTGATCGTATGTGTTTGGCAGACATAACATGACAGTGTCCTCCCTGTGACAGTGGTGTGCATGATTCTCATTGTGAGACGCTGTGTGTATCATGTGTCCCACATATATGGCATTCCATGATCCAATTGTGGGTACCTACAAACCATGTAATTGTTGTAACAAAAATATGTCTTGGCCAATTTGGTGTGGAGTTGTGGAGTATGTGATGCTTTATCACATGAACGGTGACAGACAGGAGAGGCTTTTTAGAGTACAGCACTCTAATTGCTGTGTCCCCATCCTTTGGTAACATGTCTGGAAAGGGTACTAATGCTGTCATATGTATCTAGGGTGAGCCTTTTTCATAGAAATTAGTATTTACAATGTTCTGTACCTTTATTTGTTTTCAGAATTCATGTTCAGTTTGTCTCAATGCATGTTGGTTAGTACATTGTGAGTTGACACCAACTCTCTTTACACCCTACATATAGGTATCGGAGACATCCTCCAGTCTACAGGCCCTATCCCGACCTCCAGACCATGGAAGAACGGGATACCATCAGGAGATACCGATTCACCAGGCTACTTATTGAGGAGTTGTCAGAACAGTTGGCACCGCATTTGCAGCCAGGATGCACATATCCTCTTGCGCTGACCCCCAAGGTGAAGGTGATGGCAGCCCTCTATTTCTTTGCCACTGGGTCATTCCAATATACAGTGGCAACAGCTGGTGGCATGTCCCAAACCATGTTTAGCCATGTCCTATGGGATGTGCTGGAGGCACTGCTACAGTACTTTGACCTATACATTCACTTCCCAAAACATGGAGAGTTGACAGACATCAAGGGGGAATTTTCCACATGTCATCGGCTCAATAGATGGCACACACGTTGCTTTGGTACCACCACAAGCACATGAGCAGACATACCGCAACCGCAAGTACTACCATTCGATCAAAGTGCAGGTGGTATGTTTTGCTGACATGTTGGTATCCCACGTCTGCGCACGATTCCCTGGCTCGACACATGACGCGTACATCATGAGGAACAGTGTCATCCCCCATTTGATGTCGCAGCTGCAAACTGACCGTGCCTGGCTTGTTGGTTGGTGATGTATGTTTATGTTGGGGTGTGTGTTTATTGTATGTCAGAGAGTGCTCCGTTATCAGACAACTGAAGTATTTTCTGTGTTTAATGTAGGAGACTCTGGATATTCCAACCAGCCCTGGTTGCTGACACCACTCCGTAACCCAGTGACCCCTGCAGAGGTTTGCTTTAATGAGGCACATGGAAGGACCAGGCGAGTGGTGGAGCGCACATTTGGCCTGCTGAAGACTAAGGGTGGGCGGAATTTGCGGAGTTGCGTTCCGCAAAATTCCACGAAACGGCAAGAAATCTCCGCGAGCACGCGAAATTTCGCGTGCTCGCGGAGATTTTGCTGCGCCCGTTGAATCCTGCCCTGCATATTTATCCACGAAGATGCCACCGTTTTGTGCAATACCTCTACTCAACTGGAGTACTTTCTACTGGCTAATCAGTAAGTGCTAGCTCGTTGGGTAAATGTATAGTGCCTTTCCTACACTACAGCTGCGTAAAGGTCCAGAAGAATTGACCCCAGTGACCTGTGTGTCTGTAACTTTGCCACCGCGCCGAAAGCGCCGGGGTCCTTTGATTAAGCTGTCCATCATTCTACACGGGGATTGCGCTCGAGAAAATCAAGGATGCAAAGACCTCCATCGGGGATTACAGCTAACTTTTCACGTTTGAAATGGAGAGAAGGCACACCTGCTTAACCACGCTCACGAATTCTGCACGAGGATTGCGCTCGGGAAAATCAAGGATGCAAAGACCTCCTTCGAGGATGACAGCTAACTTTTCACGTTGGAAATGGAGAGAAGGCACATCTGCTTAACCACGCTCACGAATTCTACACGAGGATTGCGCTCGAGAAAAGCAAGGATGCAAAGACCTCCATCGGGGATTACAGCTAACTTTTCACGTTGGAAATGGAGAGAAGGCACATCTGCTTAACCACGCTCACGAATTCTGCACACCTGCCCTGCATATTTATCCACGAAGATGCCACCGTTTTGTGCAATACCTCTACTCAACTGGAGTACTTTCTACTGGCTAATCAGTAAGTGCTACCTCGTTGGGTAAATGTATAGTGCCTTTCCTACACTACAGCTGCGTAAAGGTCCAGAAGAATTGACCCCAGTGACCTGTGTGTCTGTAACTTTGCCACAGCGCCGGGGTCCTTTGATTAAGCTGTCCATCATTCTACACGGGGATTGCGCTCGAGAAAATCAAGGATGCAAAGACCTCCATCGGGGATTACAGCTAACTTTTCACGTTGGAAATGGAGAGAAGGCACACCTGCTTAACCACGCTCACGAATTCTACACGAGGATTGAGCTCAGAAAATCAAGGATGCAAAGACCTCTATCAAGGATTACAGCTAACTTTTCACGTTGGAAATGGAGAGAAGGCACACCTGCTTAACCACGCTCACAAATTCTGCACGAGGATTGCGCTCGGGAAAATCAAGGATGCAAAGACCTCCTTCGAGAATAACAGCTAACTTTTCACGTTGGAAATGGAGAGAAGGCACATCTGCTTAACCACGCTCACGAATTCTGCACGAGGATTGCGCTCGGGAAAATCAAGGATGCAAAGACCTCCATCGGGGATTACAGCTAACTTTTCACGTTGGAAATGGAGAGAAGGCACATCTGCTTAACCACGCTCACGAATTCTGCACACCTGCCCTGCATATTTATCAACTCGGGCACCTGCTTCAGTGCTTTCTTGCACCCGAATTCCGTTCTGCCGCGGATCGCGGAAGTTTCGATATTTCCGCGTTCCGCGCGGAACGCAGAAATGCCGAAATTTCGCAAGTTCCGCAAGCGGAACGGAATTTGCCGCCCACCCTTACTGAAGACCCGATTCCGCTGCCTGGACCGCACATGTATAGCCCTCCAATATGCACCATTGAAGGTGTGTAAAATAATAACAGCTTGCTGCATGCTACACAACCTGGCTATAAGGAAGTCCATACCTCTGATACAGGATGACAGAGACCAGCATCCACCAGCAAGGCAGGATCCAGGACTGGGACATGTTGCAATGCTGAGGAGGAGGAGTGTTTGGATTTGCGTCGACAGCTCATCCACAACTTTTTCATGAGTGTAAGTATGCAACGAGAGGAGTTGAAAATGCCTATATGTTTGTGTGTTGCTGGTGTACAAAGTGTATGCATGTGTGTTTGTGTATGATAATTAACTTGATCTTTTACAAAAAAGTTTGTTCAATTAAGTTTGAATGTTAACAAGTACAGAGCTAACATGAATCCTAGCTAGTGTTCCCACAAACATGTTTGTGCTTTTTCAAAAAAAAAAAGTCTCTGCAGAATTGGGCCAAGTGAGTTATGAGTTCCTGACTCTGTTCTATGTTTCTCCTTACTAGGGTACTTGGCCTGGTCGTCTGCAGACTGGTGACCTCACAGACCCATGATGCAGTGACATATTCAGAGATTGAACTGTATTGGAATTCCCTGCCACGGACTTACTTCTGGCCTGATGGTCATCTTTTGTTCTTTTTTGCATTTTGACGTGATGTGATCTGATTTTGTGTGAAGGTTGTATCTGGAGAATAAACCTGTGCTTCACATTGAGGTGTGCCTTGTCTGTTTTCACACATCCAAATATTATTTCTAAACAAACCAGGTACCATGATGATCTGATTTGCTGAGAATGGTTGTTGATTGTGTTACAAAAAATGATATTTTTGTAGTCAGTAGACTGAAATAGCATCAGGACCATGGCCTATGGGTTGTATGATAACCTTGTTTTGTCTCTCTGTCATGCTGTGCCAGGTTACATTTACTCACAAGACAGTTTTTAACATTTCTGAGGTGATTTCTCATCCAATGTTGTAGACACTTTCTGAATTTATGCATCATTTCAATCTGTGCATTTGGAATTCAAAGTCACAACATGAGGAAGTATTTAGTTCAAAGTGATTTATTTAAGTGCATGAAGTAATGATTACAATCCACTCATTGTGGGAGTTTTCTACAAAGCATAAAAAAATGCAAAGAGGAGTTGGTAGTATTTGTAGATGAAGTCTGCAAAAGTAAAGCAACCGTTATTTAAGTCCAAAGTCCTACTTAGACCCTCCAGTCAATGTGGAACAGTTCAATGACAGTCAACAAAGTGAACGCTCGGCACAAAATGGAGGATATCATGAGCAGGTTGTCACTTCCTGGGGGTGATGCGTAGATACCCGTCTCTCAAGGATTCTTCTTCGGACGACCCCGTCCACTTTTTGCGGGGGACCCTCATGTGCAGGCAGCGGCGGTGCAAGGGGCTCTCCGCTAGAGGCCACATCCCTCCCTGTGGCTGGTGCAGATGTTGATGCACCGGATGCTGTGGGCACACGGAGGTGTGGACATGTTGGTGGCAATCTGGCGGAGGCAGGTGAGAATGTCCCTATGCACCGCAGTCAGGTCATCAATTCTGTTCATGTAGCTGTCCATTTTCTCATAGTGGGCTGCCTGCTGCTCTTGCATGGTCCCGAGGATCCGAACGACCTGGCCACAATCTTGGCTGCAACCCTCATATGCATTGAGGATTCTGGATAGGTTTGGGTGCTCTTCATCAGCAACACCAGCTGCATGTTGGCCCCGGCCCCCCCTTCCCCTCACACCAGCCCTACCCACCCGAGCAGGCACCGTTGGTGTTAGCCCAGTCAACACGGAGCCTCCTTCCTCATTGACAGGGATGTTGTTGTCCACCAACACCAGAGTGCCCTGTGTTTCTGAGCTGTCAGTGGTGGCTTGGGCTGCTGTGTCCATCAGGGTAGGGGTCAGCTGGGTGTTGTCAGCTGATGCGGGAGTGGTCGCAGAGGATCCTGAGGTAGCCGCTGATGGTGCTGTGGGCTGACCCACGCCCGATGGGCCAGGTTGTTCCTCGTCGTCCGAAGATGTTGGAGAGACCTCAACACCAGAGAGCTCCTGGTCGAGCAGAGTCTGGGACTGGCGGTCCTGGTTGCTTCCTGTGGTATTTCAAGCTCACCCTGTGGGGACATGAAAGACACAATGATTGATGTGAATGTCCACTGCCCCACAAATCATACCCATGACATAGGCTACTGAACAGAATCATGAGTTAATGTACATAGATTGGACTCCTTCATCCATCATGCAGGACTATGTTTGGGGGGTACAATGACATTCTGTTAAGATGGGGATGAATTGACATGCCTAGCTATGTGCATCAATGGGCATTTTGTGTTCTGTTGAAATTACATGACCAAAGACATTGACTGGTTTGTAACACCCTATGAATGGCACAGGTGGGTTGCGGTTGTCCACATCTTTGAATTCACTGTGACATACGTACTCTTTCTCTCCCAAAGTATGTATTTTTGTGGCCAGGGTACTTGGCCTAGTGCATGTCTTTAGCAGTCACATTGATGTGGCTTCCTACACACTCACAGCCTGTTGATCTTCCCTGATATTCTTTAGAATGGTTTGAGTGAGTTGCTTCTTGTTCTCATCTCATTTTACACATGTGAATGGCTGCGAGTACCAAAATGTGTGACTGCTTACCTTAGTGCGTACACAGATCATGTATTTTGTACATTGACTTCATAGTCATATGAGTTTTCACACTCGGCTTTCTGCCATTTTTATGACACTGAACTTTGATGAAGTGTGGTTTATGTGCTTGCGCTCTAATTGTAAAACTTACACTCCTCCTCCCACCCAGCCACAAGAGTCCACCATGAAGAGTGTTGTCCAGCCACATTTGGTGAGTGTACTTGCAAGTTTTTTGTCACTGGTAGCTGGTGTTTATAGCCCAGAGGCAAATGTGGTAGATGTGATAGGTTCAGACATCAGTCCCCAGTGTCAGCCATCTTGCTAGTACACATCCCATCACTGTCATGTAGCCATAATCCCAGATGAGCTGTTTAGTTTGTGTTGTAGGCGGAGTGTTTTCACTGACTCAGACTCCCACCAGGCCCTGTCCTACATACACCTTCACACCCAGCGCAAATAGCACAACAGGACTTAGGCTTACATCACAGTGTGTCTGAATGTACCTGCAGGATGCCTGACACTGGGCACTGTTGTCTGACTTTAGAACAACTCCACTCATGGCCTTGTTGTCCACACATCAGTCCCCACTCTCAGGATTTTACTGTTTCATTTGCACACTCACTGTCAGGTAAGCATGCTTCATGGTGGGCCTGTAGTGATGGGTTGGAGGAGTGTTTTCTATGGCCAGATCTCCCACCAGGCCCTGTACTACACACACTCTTTCCACTGTGCACAACAGCACTCCTGGACCAATGGTTTCCTGAGAGAGAGTGGATATGTACTGATATCGCTGGCTGGCCTGGTGTTTGTAGCACAATGACCTGTTTGTAGTTGAGTAAAAGTCAGAGACCAGTGTCCAGTGTCATGAATCCAGCTAGCACATTTTGAGACACTGTGGGTTAGCTTAGTTCCTATTGTGCTGTTTGTGGTGGGTGGGAAGGTGTATGTTGGACAGGGTCTGATGTGAGTTGTAGCAAGCACAAATACTCCTCCTCCCACCCAGCCCAGCTAAATCCTCTGAGCCTATGGCTAACTTGCAGTGAGGGGAAGTGTACTAGCAAGGAATTTGGCACTGGTGCATGGTGCTCAAGTTGAATCCAAATCCCAACAAGGACCTTGTGCCCCAAACACCATGCAACAGTGTCAGCCATCTTGTTAGTGTACTTCCATTCACTGTCAGGTGGCCATAGGCCCTGATGAAGTGTTTGGGATGGGTGTTTGGAGGAGTGTTTGCCATTACTCCAACTCCAACCAGGCTATGTCCTACACACACTCTTACAAACAAGTAAAAACTGACCATATGGCAGTATGGTTTCATGACAGTTTTTGGGGTGTCTTATCAGGATGTGTGACACTTGTGCCTGGTGTCTGAGTTGAGCACAAATAACATTAGTGCTTTGTTGTCCACACACCAGTCCTTAGTGTGAGCCATCTTGACAGCACATTGCCACTCACTGTGATGAAAGCAGAGTCCCAGTCAAGCTATTGGGGATGGGTAGGAAGTTGTGTGTCTGACAGAGCCTGATGGTAGTTGCAGTGACAGCAAACACTGCATCTCCCAAACAGCACAGACATGCTCCTCTGGGCCAATGGCTACCTGACAGTGAATGGAAGTGTACTAACAATGAGGCTGACACAGTTGAATGGTGTTTTGTGCACATGGTCTTGATGGGAGTTCAACACCAGTCACCAGTGTCAGCCACCTTGTCAGTACACTTCCCCTCACTGTGAGGTAAGCATAGGCCCAGAGGAGTTAGCAGGTCTGTTTGGGAGGATGAGTATTTGCAATGGCTAGAACTCCCATCATGCCTTGTCCCCCACACACCTTCCCACCAAGCACCATAAGCCTACCTGTAACTAAGCTTCCCTGACAG
Source organism: Calotriton arnoldi (assembly GCA_963921515.1). Taxonomy (NCBI): domain Eukaryota; kingdom Metazoa; phylum Chordata; class Amphibia; order Caudata; family Salamandridae; genus Calotriton; species Calotriton arnoldi. Next base: position 229,697 of record CAWUFW010002061.1, read on the forward strand.
TGAGTGACAATGTACTTGCAAGATGTCTGTCACTGATGACTGATGCCTATTTGTCCCCCACTCACAGCAGGGCGTAGTTGTCCAGACACCAGTCCACAGTGTCAGCCATTTAGTAAGTACATTTCCACTCTCTATCAGGTAAGCATGGTTCCTGGGTGTCTGTTTGTACTGGGTGGGAGGAGGAGTGTTTGCACTGACTTCAACTCCCATCATGCCCTGTCCTCTACACACCTTCCCACCCAGATCAAACAGCACATCTGGAACTATGCAGTCCCTGATAGTTAATGGTAATGTCCTGGGAAGATGGCTGACCCTGGGGCCTGGTGTTTGTGTCACAGGGCCACTATGGTATTTGGATCCAAGTTCAACACATTGCAGCAGTGCCAGCCATCTTGCAAGTACACTTCCCCACTCTGTCAGGTATCCATTGGCCCAGATGAGATATTTGGGATGGGTGTGAGGAGGAGTGTTCACTGTCACTGCAACTCCCATGAGGCAATGTGCCCCCCCCTTCCCACACAGCTCATACAGCACACCAGAGAGAGTGATGTCCTGACAATGAGGGGTAGTGTACTCTCTAGATGTCTGACAGGGGTGCTTGTTGTCTGAGTTAACCACAACTGCCATCATGGCCTTGTGCCCCAAACAGCAGGCCCCAGCGTTAGCCATCTTACCAGCACATGTTCACTCACTCCCAGGAAAGCTGAGTCACAGGAAGGATGGTTGGGATGGCTGAGAAGGTGGGTGTGGGCACAGGCATGATGGGAGTTGTAGTCACAGCAAACACTCCTCCTCCCACATAGCCCAACAAGCCCACCTGGTACTATGCCTTCCTCACAGTGAGTGGAAAAGCGCTGACAAGATGGATGACACTGGGGACTGGTGTGAAGAGCACAAAGCCTTGCCGTGAGTTTGTAAGAAGTTTGTACATGTTCGGAAGTTGTTAAATGTTTAATTCCATTGCAGGTATATTGTTTGCCAATATGGCATATACAAACACGTGCTAATTTACTGTAGAATTTTGTACCTTTGATAACAGTCATTTGTATAACAGTATCCTTGACAGTGATGTGTAATTAGTAACATTAGGGGCATGTTGAGTAGGTACTCACCAGACTCTGTTGCTCCTGGTATTTCATAGACGCCCTCCGGTGGATGGATGTCACGCACCTTCTCCTCCCAGGAAGTTCAGTGCACGGGTGGTGCAGGAGGGCCACCGCCAGTCTACTGGCTCTAGGCGTGTTCTCTGCCTATCAGTTTTTTGACCCTCCTTCGCACCTGTTCCCCTGATACTATCCATTGTGCACAGACAAGGTGCTTGAGCGTTCACCATGTTGACTATCCTGTACCACAGCCTATTTCTCTGGGACAGGGGGGGTATGTTGGACTTGGCTCCCAAATTACTGTGGCTCTACTCTGAGTATTTCATCTACAAGTACTTCCAACTCCTTATCTGTGACCCTTTGCTGCTTCCTTGGGGCCATGGTGGAGGGTGAGTGTGAATGTGAGGGTTACTGTGAGTGTGAGGGTGAGTGTGAGTGTGATTATGAAAAAGAGTATGTTCAAGATTGTTTTAGCAATAAAAACTGTACAAGTTGTGAGGTGAGTGAAGTGTGAGTGTGTGTGGCAGAGAGGCAGATAGCAGTGAATGTGGACTGATACTTGGCAGCAGTTCTGTTTGAGCAAAGGATCATGGTAATGTGTTTGGCCATTTATATGGGTGGATTGGTGGGTGTGGCTGATTATTATAATTATTTTTTTGCCATTGATAATGCTTGTTCATGTTTTTTTTTTTTTTTACATTTTTCGCTTGGCAATTGTGACACAGACATGGTTCAGTAACCACGTCGGATGCATCGTCATCTGTTCGCGGTGTTTACCGAGTCTGTTTCCTAACAGTAATACTATTCTTCAGCGTTTCCAAACTAATTGGTCGCATCGGGTTTGTTTCCAGACGATTCGGTCGGACGGATTGCGTTCCAGACAATTCGGTTGGATTTAACTAGCTTTGCATCGTTTTTCATCGTTCGGTCAGCTAGCGGTCGGGTCGTTCAAGAAGCATTCTGGAACCGATTCGGTGGGATTGCTTTCCGAACGACATCGTAATCGGCCCCTAAGAATAGAGCAATCAGTAACCCAATTTAAACCTAAAGCAAAAAACAAACCAGTAGAATGTACAACATGCTACAATGTAGAATCTTTAAAACAACAAAGGAGTACATTACTTAGAAATAGTAGCAAATTCTCAACTATAAAACAAGTAAATACCTACAAAGTAACCAACAAATCTTGCCAAAGGTACACACCAGCACAACTTAAGGATTTTTAAGTAAATATTAAACAATATATTTTTATAAATAAATCAAAAAACTTAGAAATAATATTGAAAATAACACTGATAAATAAAAATAAGTTAAATAAATAATTAAAAAAACACATCAACATTCACAAAACACAACATTAGAAATGAACACAAAATAAAACCAAGTATCTCCAATACATAGAAATGTAAAATAAAACATTACAATTACAACGAATACACATAGATAACAAAATATAACATTTTACACCCACAAATACATTAAAAAATAAACGAACAATTCTGTAGCTGTAGTTCTCCATCCATATCCAGGTTCTCAAAATATGATCTACCAAAAAAAAAAAAATCTCAGTTCATAAAAGCAGAAAAATGGCAAAAATTAAAAAGTCCAAGGTAAATCCATCGAAGTATCCAAAGTCAGAAGGAGCCATAAAAACCCCCAAGAAATCAAAAACAAAATTCTCCAGGAATCCTAAAACATCAAAGCAAATTAAAACAAATATATTGTTTTAATAAAAACCAAATTAATTTCCTTTAAAAAAAATGCATAAACTGCAGGTCCACAGGAAAACTTCTGATCTATAAGCCTGTAAAAAAACATAGGGCCCGATTACGATGTCGTTCGGAAAAGCTCTGAATGGTATTCTGTATTGCAGAATCCGATTTGGAACCCTTGTTTTCGACCAAATCGTACACATTTACAAACGACTGATTACGACGCCAGGAAACCGTTCAGGCTGTCCGAATCGGTCTTGAAAGGCATTCAGACAGCCCGAGTCTTTTGGAGCCAATTCGTAGAGCTCTATGGACACGGTTTCTGAACTAGCGATTACGATAACCGATTCGGTCAGCCCGACACGAAACGGCTGTCGGAATCTGTTTTTGGGGGACTGTTGCAGGCCCCCCTGCACCCGGAGTTGGTGGTATCCAAGGGACCCCTCTTCCCAACCATGCACAATGTGGCAGGCACCATGGGGTGCTCGCCACAGGGTGCAAGGTTTTTCCCAACCACTATTTTTTTCAATGGGAGCCTGTGTTCTCATTCGGAGCACAGGCTCCCATTGAAGTCAATGCGAGTCCGACCGAACGATGTTGGAAAGCATGGTAATCGGTCGGTCAAACTCGCAGAACCCAATCCGGTCAGACACGATTCCAAGACCGATTCGTTCGGAACAGTTTCCAAACGACATCGTAATCGGGCCCATAGAATACTCTCCCACACAAACCACTATGTTCTAATACAGATGTAATAAACACAAGTTATAACATTACAATATCTAAAATAACACTACACTACTCTCAAACTTTAACCCGTTAAGTGCTTCTGTCGGCCAACGGCCGTCGCGAGCACTACCTCGGTAGTGCTGCGCACGTCCGTTGGCCGACGCGGCCCCGCCCGCTTAATAGAACGTTCCGCACTGGCGCGGTACGTTCGAAGCAGTTAACCGGTTAAGTAGGCCTAACACACAAAACAACTAAACAACATAAAACAAACTACAACTAACTATCAAGATTAAAAGCAGCGGTAGCCGGTACAGGTAAGGTGGGGCAGGGTGGGATGGGGGGAAGTCAACAGACAACGGAATAGGTATAATTAAATAAATAAATAATACCTATTCCATCGTCGGTCGACTTCCCTCCTGCCGCTCCCTGCTCCACCCCACCGCACTTACATGTGCCGGTCGCCGCTGATTAAAAGTAACACTGTAATTCACACTACCCACTGCCTACCTACCCCCAAAATCCTTTAAAGAAAATAAAAAAGGTGTTACCTTATCCAACAATCAGCCGCAGGTAAACAGCAGCTCAGTCCCACCAAATCCATGAAAAATGATACAAATAGATTACAAAAGCAGACAGCATTAAAAAATAAAAACTGGGCGCTAAATCAAAACAAGAAAAAGACTATCTCCCTTAGAAAACAAGGGGACTTTAACTAAAAATTATTTTAAAAGGTTAAAAATATGTAAAAATGTTATAAAGCATGTACAAAAAAGTCAAAACGTGTTCCAGAAACATAAACAAATATAGAAAGTGTAAAATAAATAGTAGTAAAAATGAATAAATAATTTAATGTATTACTATTTTTAATATACTTTAAAATATATATCAAACTTGCTATAAAATAAAAATATTATGTATTACAAATATATATGTTTTTAAAAAATGTACTATAGTTTGAAAAAATTTGAAAAATACAAATATGTGAAACATTGTAAAAAAATATATAACATTTTCTGTTTAAAAAAAATATGAAAAATGGCAATTTGTAAAGCAAGGAAAAAAGTATGATTTGTGTTTTAGAAAAATGTGAAAAATACCCATCAAAATTGGGTAGGTAGACATATAGCCATTTCTTCGACGGGCCTTACTCCCTAGGGTTGTCGGAGAAGTTTGCCCACTGCGAACACGGAGTAATCTCCACCATGGCCAAACTTATGCTCTGCTCAAAATTAAATTGGGTGGATGGACAACTATGTTGGCGGGAATGAGAACTCCATCATCGCTGAGACGGAGTGGCCTTCCCACCATCATATAAATCAGGCGCTATATCTTTACACTCCAAAAGTAACTTTTAATAATATATACTAAAGAATATTAAATAAAAAACATTAAACATCATAAATAATTCATTTAAAAATAAACTTTAAAAATGCTTTAAAACTGTAAAATAAACAATAATAATAAATCATATAATTAAAAAAATATTTACGTAATAAATACGACTATATAATAATTTAACACTACACTTATAAAACAATTGATACAATAAAACACGCAACAAATACCAAAATAAACAAAAAAATGCAATCCTCATACAGTGAGAAACTATTAAACATTATGAATAATAAAGCTATATTTTCATGTACTAATTTAACAATATAACATAACATTAAACCTATACATTACACAAAAAAATAATATTTTGGGCATCATTACGATGTCGGTCGGAGTTGCCTCCGACCGACATTGACGCAGTCTCAGGACCGAACGACCTCTGTTCAGCGGTCCCGACACCGCAATTATGATGCGACTGCTTATGGTGCGGTCGCAAGGTCCCATTTCTCTATGGGAGCCTGTGCTGCGGTTGGAAACCAGCATAGAATAGAGAAATGGGAGTTTTTGTTAATCCCTGCACCGCGGGGCAGGCACCTCACGGTGCCTCCCACTCGGTGCAGGGATTATCAGGGGACCACCATAGGTGGCCCCCAACCGGTGGCCGCTGAGGCAAGGGGCCCTGCTAGGGGCCCCAATGTCGCTTTCCGACATGAAAAGTCTGTGGGAAACCAACATCGTAATCCTGATGGCGGAAACGCCGTCCTTAAGGGATTACGTGGCGGTTCTGGCTGGCCCACGGGCTCCTTGAGCCCAACGGTATCCTGCCGGAATGGCCGGCCGGTTAAAATTTCGACCGCCGTATTATGATACGGCGTTCGGAATTCAAACCAAGGATGTCGGAGGCTTTCCAACCGACATCGTAATAAGAGCCTTTATCTTTTGTACAACACACTTAAAAATCAACATTCCCAAAAGAGATGTATAATTTAGCTTTTTAATCAAATATAAAAAACACATGTTAAATTTAAAAAAAAAAAAATAGAAATTCTTAATTCATATAAAAATTATAAATATTCAACAGCAAATATATATTAATAATTATTTCCTACAACTATTTAACAATAATAATAAAAATGAAAATATGTAAATAATACAATTTACCACATAAAATAACAAATATTTAACATTTTAAATTAAACCATAGTTATGAAACTTCTACCAAAATCTAAGCCAACTTTTATTATAAAAAATATTATTTAAAAAATAGCATAAAAATGAATATTTAAACAAGTTTAAAAACAAATTTTTACAAAGTAGTGTAATATTTTCTAATACATAATGCATCAAGTTTAGAAAAAAATAATATAATAAATTAATATTTTTTTCAATATAACATTAAAAAATGAAATTAAAATTTGAAAATATTTTTACATTACTTTTTCATAAAAACAATACATTTAAATGTATAAATTTCATGTTCAAAACTTCAAATTTGAACTGATATACCAAAATTTACATGAAAAATCAAACAAACATATTTTAAAACTCTCCCCACCCTTTACCCCTATAAATCCAACATCCTACTCCTACAACATTTTAAAAATTATAACAATACAAAACTCCTGTAACTGATAGTTAAAAAAATATTTATAATTTTTACAGATTACAATAAAGTAAAAATGAAAAATTAACAAAAAACACACAAAACAAATATTACAAAAGACATAAGAAAAAAACCTCAAAACATTATTATATACAACAATAATTAAAAAAATACATATTTTTACAATATTAAAAACAAGTCTTAAAACAATATTCTTACCTTTGATATTTCTGTTCACAATGTTTTTGACATCGCAATATTCTTGACACAATGGCCCCAATTACGATGCCGGCCGGACGTGCGTCTGACCATCATTGTCTAGGAATGAAAACCGACCAACTATTAGCCATCAGTTCCATCTGACAAATTAGGATGCGACCACCCATGAGGTGGTCGGAAACATCAATTTTTCCATTGCGGCTTGTTCTGCGATCGGAAAATGGCCGCAGCACAAGCCACATTGGTAAAATGGATGTTTACAAACATCGATGCACTGTGTGACACGCACCATGTGGTGCCTAGCACGCAGGGAATGGATGTTTGGGGGGGCACCACAGGTGCCTCCCAAGCCTCATAGCGGCGGGACATGAGCCCTGCCAGGGGCCCCCAAAGTCCGTTTCTGGCAGCCTTTCAATGACGGTCAGACCGCCTTTGAAAGGCTGTCTGAAAGGGACAACATAATGCCTACGGCAGTGCATGAGCAGGCAACGCCATTATTGTAGGGAATTACATTCCGACCGACGGTCAGACTGGCTCCTTGAGTGCCTGTCCGTCCCTCCGCCCGCTGCCTCCGAGCGCCGAGCATCATAATGTGGCAGTCGGACTGCGGTAGCTGATGTCCTGACAATTTCGATCCCACCGATATCATAATGAGGCCCAATATGTTAGTTTCAAAATATTTTTATTCAATATTCTTGCCAGCCACCTTCTGAAGGAAAGTCTGGCAGACTATGTACCTGTGCTTCCATGGCAAGTTGTAATAGGATCATCAGCAGCACAACCATAATGACTAAGGGGCCGATTCCGATTTGTGTCGGTAATTTCTCCGACCGAGCCGGCCTCGGAGAGATTTCCGACCGAATCGGACCCGTGCAGTCCGACCGAACGAGTCCGATGCATTCGTATGCCACCGGACACGAGTCGGTCGGACTCCCATTGAACTCAATGGGAGCCGGTCGTACAACGCGTACGCGGGCTCCCATTGCCTCAATGGGTGCGAGGCAGACAAGGGCGCCCCCTACAGCGAGTACGCCGCGCGGCGCTCGCGGCGTACACGCACAGGTAGGGGGACCCATGGGTCCCCCCTGTGTGCGCCTCGCACGGGTTCGCGTACAGGGGGTCCGACACGGACCCCCAAAGTACGGCTCCGACAGCGAGTTCGAGTCGGACGGCGCGAGTCGGTCGGAGCGGTCGAGGTGCGCATCGTACTTACCCGGCCGGAAAACGTCTCCATTGCGCGGTGCGAATCGGGTCCGAGCGAGTCGGTCGGAGCGGTACGATCCGGGTACCAGTCGGTCGGAGCGGTCGGGTCGCCCGGACGAGTCGGTCGGCGAATACGCATCGTACTCGCTCGCCCGGACGCGCGTACGACTCGGTCGGAAAATAGGGCTCCGGATCGGATCCGGTAAAACCGAATCCGATTCGGAGCACTACCGGCCGAGATCGGAATCGGCCCCTAAGTCTGTGTTTAATGAAATCACATAGGTGTAGATTACATGATTTGCCATGTCATGTGTTGGTGTTAGGTTTGTCATGTCTATTTTAGAATTCAATCATTTTCATTAAGGATTTTTCCAATAGTAGAAACAAATAGCTCCAAAGCAGGACTACCCACTGACAAATGTGCCGCCTTTTCCCCTCATAGACACTGCACTCCCTCATGCATAAGTGAATTCCTCAGATATTATGGATACAGAGCAGAGCATGCACACATGGAAAACAGAGTTTTCTTGCCACACGTGTACAGTAAAACATGAATAAAATAAGATGGAACAAATGTCCCATTCTACTCAACCCTACACCAGTCCAGTACACTCTATAATAGTAAAGCAGTTAATAAGGCCTGGAACACTGTTATGGGCAGCGATTAATCAGAGGATAGAATATGCTGGGCTCTAAATAATCTAGGACATGTAAGATCTCTTCAGTCCTATTCAAAGAAAGCCGGAAGTAATGCCTAATCTTTCCAAAAGGCATAACTTTTTAAATAAACAGAGTACATAATGTTTTCATAAACACTATATACCATAGAAACAGATACCATTCATGGATCTGTAACATGGTCTTAGTTCCCCAGCAAGAATATCTGAATATGCGACATGGTCTTAGTTCCCTGGTTAACACAAATTTTTTGTTAAGCTGCTACTAACATTATATTAAGGAGTATCTGTTGCCTTATCCTCTTGGGTTTTGATCCTTTTGGGAGCCACCCCAATATTATGGCCCATGGATCAGCAGGGCCATGCTCTTCCAGAGCCTCTTTATTTGCTCTCTTGATCTGATCACAGAACGGTCTAGTCTTCTCACCACACCACAGATCATGTGTAGGTCTTCCTTTATCCCCACAGTATCTCCAACATTTATGTACTTTTGTTGCATCTGTGGCGTGAATTCTAGTGGGTGCAGGGGCGGATCCTCCGCTATGGTGGAGGAGCGTCGCCCCACTGAACAAAAAGAAAACTAAAATGATAATATCTATTGTTATTATATTATTTTTGTTTTCCTTTGCAGTCAGTGACTCTCGGGCGGGGCAGGGCTGGGCACAACAGGAGAGAGGAGTGCTTTGCACTCCTTAAGTGGTGACTGCTTGACCGTACCTCGCGGGCCGGCCAAACCGTCATGCGCACAGTCATCCCCACCAGGCTGCATTACGCAGCCTGGTGAGGAACATGCAAAGCCTGCAAGCCCCTGTCTGAGCGCTGATACCCGGCGCTCAGAACAATCACAACGCTGCATTGCAGCATTGTGATTGGCTTAGGGGGAGCCTGGGTGGGTGCTTCTTGCTGCCGGCCGGGACTGCAGGAAGATAAAGAGGACAGAGAATGGAGGAGAAGCGGCATCCGGCAGTTTGAGGTAAGTGTTTTTATTTTATCTTTGTCGTCCTCCCCACGCACTCCCCCGCCCCACCACTAAGCCTGGGCGTAGTTCGCGTAGTCGCGCTACGCGAAGCTACGCGAAGACGTCGGAGCGCTACGCGAGCTACGCGTAGCTTCGCGAGCGTGCGTAGCTGCTTGTCGCGCCCGTTCGCGATGCGTTTTTCTTGCTCGGGAACGCGTTGTGCGTGTTCGGGACGCTGTTTGCGTGCTCGGGGCGCGAATTTACCCATGCGGTCGCCTATGGGCGCGGCCATTTTGTTTTTCACTTGTCCCGCCCGTTCGCGATCCCTTATTTCCTGTTCCGGGTCGCGTATAGCGTGCTCGCGATGCGCATTCCTTGTTCGGGAACGCGTTGTACGTGTTCGCGACGTTTTTGCGTGCTCGGGGACAAATATCGCGCGAACTTACCCACGCGGTCGCGATGGGCGCGGCCATCTTGTTTTACCACTCTATGCTATGGTTCTGGGCCTGCTTTTCTATCCTCCCTCAATCTTTGCAATCCTTAGTTTTTTACACTGTTTTTCAATTTTTCTTTATTTCTTATCTATCTCACTCTCTGCTTAAGTCTATATTTTGCATTTTTTTCTACTTTTTACTGTGTTTTTTTTACTTTTCGACTGTTTTATATAACTTTCTTCTTTAAGCTCCTACTTCTTCCCCTAACTTTATTTTTCCCTTCTAACTTTTCTTTTTCACCTCCTCCCACCCCAGAACCATGGCGAAGGGTAGCAGCAGCGGCTCAAAGGGCAAGGCGCGTGCGCCCAATCGCCGCCTGCCTTGCGGCAGACTGCGCCCTGCAGGGGTGCAAGCCCGCCAGCTGTTTACTGAGGCGGAGGTGGCCGCCCTTGTTTTTTTTATTCAGCGCCACCTCCCCTTGACCTTGGCAGCAGGCGGCAGGCCAGGCTCCGGGTACCCGACCCAGGAGCGTCACCGCCGGTGGGCGAAGGTGCGTCGGGCAGTGTTTCGCTGCTCCGCGGTCCGGCGCACCCATAACCAGCTGGCCCACCGGTGGTCAGACATCCTTGACCGGGAGCAGGACCTGTTGGACCTGCTAGGTGTCGAGGTCGTGGGGCTTGGTGAGTAGCCAATATATATATAGTAGTATAAGTATTGTGATTTGTGTATACATTTTTTACAAATAACAAGAATACTGCTGCTTACATTGCAGGTAAATTACGTTTCAAAATCTTCTGTGATTGTAGGACACAGGTGCTGGGCGGTACTCTTACTTTTTTGCAACTTTGCGCTCGCTTGTCATTATTATGTAAGAGTTTACTTTAGAGAACTTCAGTTAGGTAATGCTATTGCTAGAGAGACTGTAGTCCTTCCTTTGTCCTCCTGTCAAATAGTGGTGGATGCATTTGATACTAGGTTTAGTTACTATTAGTTGATAATTTTTGAGCGGTCTGCGTGACGCATCCTCTGTCACTGAGTGCTGCTTACCCCAGTCCTTAGAACCTTTTGTAGTTTGTTTAGTGAGTGGTACTGGTAAGCTTAGCTTAGCAGTGTCAGTCAGCTGCAGAACATCAGACGCAACCAACCAACAATTTGGTGTATGCATTATGCACTTTATGCATGTGTCCTCCTTCTCATCTATGCATTTTTGATGGCAAAAAAAAATGGAAATGCAGGCTTAATGAACAATTGGCCCGCCTGGAATAGGTGGGCTAGGTCAGGTGGTACTTAGGCTTAGTTAGTGTTCTGGATTTTATTTGAATCAATCAGAATGGAACACTGAATTAGTGTTCCCAAATAAGTAGACTGTCCGTGAATCCCGCAAGCCAGTAGTCGATCGGATTAGATAGGTCAATTTTATTGCAATTTTTGTTTCCTAAAACGTTTTTTGAGCGTTTTTTTTAGATAATTTATTTGTTTCACAGCAATCATTAATGTTTGTGTCTTTCTTTTTCTTTATTATATCTTACATGATCACTGATGTGCAGCACCCAGGGGCAAGAAGACGGGGTCCGAGTCGGCGGGACAACCACCAGAGGACCGCTCCTCTACCGAGGGCCCTGCTGCTGGTCCCAGTAAGTCCTCCAGTGGTTAATATTAACAATTATATTGCCCTAACTTTTACTGCACCTTATTTTTTCAGAACTATTAATTCTGGCTCCACTCCCTAATTCTATTTTTTACAAAAGATTCTTTGATCTTGACTTGACTATCTGTTTCTAAATTCTGGTTATCCCTGCCTCTAAGTTCTAACTGCCTCTGCTATGAATGTCTGTACTCTGTACTACTAATATTAGTCTGTCGCTAAGCTTGCCCAGTTTGCATTGCCACTCTTTATTGTACGGTTTTGAATAAAACTCAGATTGACCAATACTAATAGCTCTAGCCACTGAGTCCAGTCCTTTCGGTTGTCCTCTTCTAGGCTTCTTAATCTTGAGGCTTTGACAATTACCACAAACAAAATGCCCAACCAGATATTTGACTATTTTTGATAGGATATAGTACATACTACTTGGATTCTGCACAGCCCCATGCAGAACTATGCACAATGAAATAGGATGTTGGTGATGCGAGTTTGGAACTTGGACGTTCCTCACACCTCAGTCAGAAGTGAACCCACAATCCCCTGAACGACTAGCTATAGTGTCTCATTAGGTCCCCGAACCCCCACCCGAAGATACCCAATGATTATGATTACACAACCCAGAACATAACACCCTTTCGCTCACTCACTCGTGTAAGTCCACCACCACCACCACACCAAATACCACAGAGTCTATGTGTAAGTTCAAAAGGTTTATTTTCAACTAACAAGCTCTGTATGTATGTTGTTCTATAAAATTCAGTGTACTCCAGCCAGCTCCAACAGCAAAATGCATAAGATTAAAACAATAAACAGTGTTGCAACAAGTGCATGATCATTGATGATATAAGACAAAAGATCTGTGCGAATTCTGGGTGACTCCTCACCGTAGAACGTAGAATTACTGGTTACTTGCATCATTCATAAGCTCTGCAAATCTCTGGTTCGTAGAAGGGAATCCTCTGCCTGAGAAAAATGGTGCGTGTTATATAGTATAATGCAAGCATTTCTCAGTCCTGCCCAAAAAGTGTAACATGTTACCTATGGCTAAGCAATACGGACTAACCGAACTCCATAACAAAGTGGCTTGTTTTTCGACCTCTTGTACGCAACGCTCAGACAGTAGCTGTATGTGCTCATGTGGGCTCAAAAGGCGTCTTACTGTTACTGCACAACAAGCTGCGAGGTAACATGCGCAAAAGACATGAAGCGGAAAATGGTTGCATGGCTCAGGCTAACTTTGCAAAGAGTAGAGTATAGTATAATAATGACCCTAGGGACCATAACACTACTAGTGTCTACTGACTGTACTCTAGTACCCGATTTGGACTATTGAATGTGATTTATAATAATATGTATGTATTAACTTTTTTTTCAATCTTGCTAGTGAAAAAGAATAAATAGGGGGAGGTGTACAGGCATCTAAAAATGTGTCATGTTTTTATCTAGGCGTACTAGCAACCACCAGTGGCAGCGGGGCCACCGGCGATTCTAGCATTCCGGAGGGGGCAGGAGAAGATGCGGCACCTGCAGGAGCTACAGGGGGGGAGCCAGCAGCAGTGGCGGGCGGTTGACATTGCACTAGCTGGAAGGGTGTGTGGACTTCACTCACTGTACTGTTGTTGAGACTTATTAGGCATGAAGACCTCTGTTGGGTCATCCAGATAGGCCTGGACCATCCGCTCAATGTTCAGGGGTGCTCCGATGTGCTCGGCCTGTTTTGCCTTTGCATCAGCACTGGACTTACCATACCCCTGCTGTAGAAACCAATCAGTTGCACATTGTGCTGTGGATGATCCTGTTCTTGATGTTATTGTTGGTGTAGGTGACTGCTGGGAGGCAAATGCACTGCCCTCAGGCTCCGAAGTAGAACTTGATTCTGGATGCCCTGTAGTACTGGTTATGGCCTGGGGTGGGGGGCCTGTAATTAACAGCCGTTCGCTTTCGAAAATACTGGCTTCCTTAGCTATCAAAGTTTTGTAGTTGGCAACATCCACTTCCGAAAAGGAATTACTGCCTTGCTGTTCAGAAATACTTTGTACCGTGGATCCAAAATTGTGGCTCTAATGTAATGTGGTTGTGACAAAATTTTATTTTTAATCCTTGTATTTTCCGATAAGCGAGCGGCTAAGGTCTCCGCCAAATGATATGCGTCTTGTTTGTCATCCACACCTGCGTACGTTTCAGACACATCCTTCAGCTGTTGCTCTAGCATGTGCAACAATGGGATAGCTTGGCCCATAGTACAGTCCTCCCTGCTGACTTCACGTGTGAAGATCTCAAAAGGAAGTAGCATCTCAGTCAGGCATTTAATGAGGTCCCATTGAGCCATCTCAACGGTCATGCCTCTCACAGTAGGTTCCCTAATCTTTGCATGACATAAGCATTGAGTGGTATGTACAGTTCAAACAGACGATCAAGCATGTAATAAGTTGAGTTCCAACATGTTGGCACCTCCTGGATGAGCGCTTTGACTGGCATTTTATGCTCACGTTGAATGACCCTCAGCTGCTTCCGGGCTTTAAAAGAATGGCTGAAATGTGTGCATATTCTTCTGCAGGTGACCAGTAAGTTGCTGACTTTGGATTCATTTTTCAAAAAGTCTTGAACAACAATGTTAATGCAGTGTGCCAAACACGGGACCCTGAAATAGCCACCATTGCGCATGGCCAAAACTACATTACTGCCGTTGTCCGTGGCAACAAAACCAATCGTAAGCCCTCTTGGGCGCAGCCACTCAAAGACCTTGGTGTTAAACTCTTCCAAAATGTTTGCAGCAGTATGAGATTTCTCCATGGCAAACATGGCTACAGTTGCATGTTTGCGAGTGGCATGAAAAATCTCTGCAGTATCAACACCAGCAGATATCTGTTCTCTAACCCCCGCAAAACAGATCCAGTGTGCAGTGATGCACATGTAATCTGTGGCTTGGCAACTGGTCCACATGTCTGTAGTCAGGTGGATACTGTGAACAGCACTCTGCTTCAAGGCCTTTCCTAGCAATTCCAGCACGTCGTGATGTAGTGCTGGAACTGCAACTCTGGCAAAATAGTAGCGGCTGGGAACATGCCATTTTGGGCAGATGGTTGACACAAATTCCAGAAAACCCACCCCTTCAACAAAAGAAAAAGGAGAAGGTCCAGTGCTAACATTTTAGCCAGCTTCGCATTGTACAAATGTGCTATTGGGTGGTTGCGTTCGTACTGCCCCTCACCCCCAAACATGCTGATAATGGTAGGCTGCATGGTTTTCCTTTCTCTTAGGGTCAACGCACTTTTTGGTAGTGCGGACCTGGTACTTCTTGGTATCTCCGGCTGACTCTTACTCTTGTGTCACTGAGATGTTGCTGAAGATGTGTGCAACGTTAAGACTGCACTGCTGGGGTCAGGGACACCTTGTGTACCACTACCAGAGAGAATGTCTCCCTGTCCTTCCTCTTCCACCGTGATCGGATCTTCTTCTTCTACTCCTTTATCCCCACCAACACCAATGGTTGCAGTTTTTTTTCTGCCGCGAAGGTGGTCCTCCCAGCTGATCAAGTGGTGTTTTTTCAGATGGGTCATTTGGCCTCCGGTACCATAGTTTGTACCAAGCTTACCACGACTAACAGAGGTATTACAAATGGAGCATATAGCAATGTTCTCCTCCTTTTCGCTAACCGTAAAGAAGTCCCAAACTGGGGAGCTTAACTTTGGCCTCCTGCTGGAGGTGCCACTTCCAATGCCGGATGATCTGTAGGGTGTGTGTTGAATTTGACTCTGTGCTGCTGTACCACTACCTACTCCTACTGAGGTGGTGGTTGTGCTGGATGTAGGTCGCTGCCGGGCCTTTGCTAATGCAAATATGGAAGCTGTAGGTCGTGTTGGTGTTACCTGTGGAGGTATGCGTGCTACATCCCTCGCAGCGATTTTGGATAGGGTAATAATGTTGGTCTCCATCTCCTCGGGGCCGGGAGTGATGTTCGTGATGACTGGCCTCGTCATCATCATCATCTTGCTGTTCTACATCGACCTCCATAAGTGTAAGGCTTTCCGGAACCTTCCTTTTCCCTAGCTTGGTCTTGGAACGTGGCTCCCTCTCAGACTCAGTTTGTGGCTTCCAAGTGGCATCTAGATCATCAGAAGGGGGCTTGTCGAAGAACTTGATGGACTACCCCTCCTTTTCCTTGCTGGGGATTTGGAAGACAATGGATCTTCTGAATGAGTGGCTTCTTCTTCTACCTCTGCATGAGGCTCAATTTCCTGAACTGCCCCTACTTCAGGAGGAACAACAACTACTATTGCGGGCGGTGGTTGCGGCTGTTGTTGTTGACCACTTATCTGCTGTGTTTCCTCCTGCGTTGATTGGGTACTACTTTGAGATAGCGATAAGTTTATCTCAGGCTCAGCATCACTGCTTTCCACCATTAGGCTGGCTACCTCTTCCACACTCATGTGCTTGGGCCTGGGTTGGTGGGTTGGGTCCACTGATGCGGAGGTGCTGCCCCCAGCTTGCCTCCCGGACACCGCTGCTGCAGGCGCAATTTTTTTTTCCCCCAAAAAGGTATTGGCCGGCACACCAGACTTAAGTGTCACTTCCTTCTTCTGTTCCTTCTTCTTCTCAATAGCAACTTTCTTGGTCCTGGAGGACCTGGTACCTGCTTTCTTTGGGCCCATCTTCTTCAGATGTCAGCAGCACTCAGTTGCAGAGATGTCTGGTCAGGTCACACGTCACGTTGTGTTGTGTGTACAGCAGCAGGATGTCTGTCTGGCAGTGCAACGGGCAATGATGAGAGACACACCTCCTCCTCAGTCTTTGTGCACCTAAAAGCAAATAAACCAGAACATCAGTCAAACATAGCACAAATCAAACAAATAGAATATAGAACTTAGTGTGTGGTGGCCTCAATTATTAAATTTCAGAAACTCTGTGAACAACAACACACAGTCTAGCCATTTATGAGACGTTGACAACAAGGCCAGGGCTTTCCTGGCTACTGTGTAGTGCTAGTGTACACTCTGGAAGAATAAGAATAGTAAAGAACAAAAACTAAAATGTAGTGGAGCATGTTTGGCCTAAATTTGTGCATCACGTGGGATGTATTATATAGCAGCATCAGGGAGCTGCAGCTGGCAATGGGGATGGGGATGGATTTGGAAGCAATAAGACAAGAGGAACAATGGAAAGACACGCAGGCCTGTGTGGCAAAAACAGCACACTAATAACTACCACAACAAAATGGCCCCCAGAAACATGGTGACTCACAGGCACAAGGCACGGCAAACAATGAACTCAAGCAGGCCTATATATGGGCAGACAAAGGATGCCTTATAAAACACACACAGCTTTAATGCAAAAACTAAAATCCACATGGCTAAAAACACTTTTGAAAGTTAGACAACCACTACAACAACACAATTATAATTACACAGTACACACGCAAAAAAGGCATTTATTTAACACACCCAAAAAGTGAAATAGTCAGACAATCCAAAAAAAAACACATTTCGCAATTCAATTCAATGCCATCCATGGCCTAAATGATGTCAAAATTCCACAGACTACACAGAAACAGTTTTATGCACCCATGGAGACTACCTCTGGGCCTACTGGCATACTGGGCCGCAAGCTTGGAGGCCTATGGCAAAAGCACAGTGGCTGGCTTTACAAAATGGCCGCCACCCACATGGCCAGGCCACCCAAAATAACAAAAAAGTGAAGACAAAGGACAGGACCAGGCAGTTGGAGACTCTGGGCAACTTCCTTCCTCTTGAAAAAAATTGTAAAACAAAAAAAAGTGACTCCTTGCTCACCAAACTACATCTAAATGACAACCTGAGGAGTTTTTTGTGCAAAATGAACTAAATCAACATTTTCGAGAAGGTTTTATGATGCTCGAGAGATATTCTTCGCCAGATTGTAAATTCTGCGTGTTCGGCATCGCGATCGTCACAAAAAGTCGTTATCGCGCGCGCAAAACGTACATTGAGCGCGCAAAGAAGATAAAAAGTGTAAGTCCGCGTTGTCGCGCAGTGCGGACTTGCCCAAAGTCCGCGAGCTGATCGCCCAGGGTTACCTACTGGCTGAAAAGGCCTATTTATTTAACAAACACCCAAAAAAAAAAAATACCACCCCAAAACCCACATTTTGCAAATCAATCCAATGCCATCCATGGCCTAAATTATGTTACAATTCAACAGACAACACAGAAACAGTTTTTATGCACCCATGAGGATGACTACCTCCGGGCCTACTGGCACACTAGGCCGCAAGCTTGGAGGCCTATGGCAAAAGCACAGTGGCTGTTCCCACAAAATGGCCGCCAACACATGGCCAGGCCACCCAGAACAACAAGAAAAGGAACACAAGACAGACAATGCAGGCCTATGGCAAAAGCACAATGCCTGGCTTTACAAAATGGCCGCCACCCACATGGCCAGGCCACCCAAAATAACAAAAAAGTGAAGACAAAGGACAGGACCAGGCAGTTGGAGACTCTGGGCAACTTCCTTCCTCTTGAAAAAAATTGTAAAACAAAAAAAGAGTGACTCCTTGCTCACCAAACTACATCTAAATGACAACCTGAGGAGTTTTTTGTGCAAAATGAACTAAATCAACATTTTCGAGAAGGTTTTATGATGCTCGAGAGATATTCTTCGCCAGATTGTAAATTCTGCGTGTTCGGCATCGCGATCGTCACAAAAAGTCGTTATCGCGCGCGCGAAAACGTACATTGAGCGCGCAAAGAAGATAAAAAGTGTAAGTCCGCGTTGTCGCAGCAGTGCGGACTTGCCCAAAGTCCGCGAGCTGAACGCCCAGGGTTACCTACTGGCTGAAAAGGCCTATTTATTTAACAAACACCCAAAAAATGAAATACACCCCAAAAACCACTTTTACCAATTCAATCCAATGCCATCCATGCATGCCCTACATGATGTTTAAACTTTAAATTCAACAGACACCACAGAAACATGCACCCATGGGTACCTCTGGCTCTAGTCCGGGCCTACTGGCTGAAATTCCAATCAAAGAAAAACAACTAGGCCCCTGCCGAAACTACAGGCCACAACAATACATTTTAAAAACTATGGAAATCCCCCCAAAAAATGTAGGTACAAACAAGCCCCAATCAAACAAACAAGTACACCAATTCTCCAACTTACTTGTAAAATCTCAAATCCAAGAGTCCTCAAATCCAATCCAATGATATGATGCAGCAGACAGACACAAAAAGTGATCCTTCCAGCTCCAAATCCAAATGAAAGTGAACAGCACATGGACAAAGCACTGGGAGGAGCCTGCTGGACAGGAACAGGAAGTTTGAGAATCAGGGGCACTTCCTTCCTCTTGGAAAAAAAGAAAAAGGACTCCTTGCTCACTAAACTACATCTCTAAATGACAACCTGAGGAGTTTTTTGTGCAAAATGAACTAATTCATCATTTTCGAGAAGGTTTTATGATGCTCGAGTTATATTCTTCGCCAGATTGTAGTTTCTTCGTGTTCGGGATCGCGATCTTACCAACACTGCCGCCAGAAGTCAGATCGCGCGTCCGAATGACGTGTTCGCGTTCGCACACTCTCGCGGGATCGTGCGGCCGGATTCCAAATCTCGTGGCGCCCGCGAACGGATAGGAAGTCGCGTCGGCGAACGCAGAATCACGGTAGGTCGTTACCGCGCGCGCGAGAACGTATATTGAGCGCGCGAAGAAGAAAAACAGCTACGCTACGCCGCAAATTGCGTAGTGCACGGTAACTTCGCGTTCTACGCGAATCGCGAAGTTACCGAAACTTCGCAAATTCCGCGAGCGTAGCGTAGTTCACCGCCCAGGGTTACCCACCACCCGAATCCGGTAGCAGCCGTTACTGAGTGATGTAAGGTGCCCTTATGTGGCTTGATAAATCTAACTCAAGAGTTGCATCACTCTTGTGCCCTGTTGCGTGGCATAAGGGCGACACAACCCTTTGATAAATTTGCTCCTGGATTTAGAGCGTGTGCGCTAATATGGTAGGGCCTTTCTCTTTTAACCTGCACACATTTTGGCAGAAAGTACCTAATGACATTTTGCAGGGAAAACGCAATATTTTCAAGCTGGGGGCAGGGGGAAACATGCTGTATTATAAACACTGCTGTCCCAGTGAGTGAAATGTAAACATAAAAGTGCCGATAC
The DNA here is from genome assembly GCA_963921515.1 of Calotriton arnoldi. NCBI lineage: Eukaryota > Metazoa > Chordata > Amphibia > Caudata > Salamandridae > Calotriton > Calotriton arnoldi. Next base: position 249,460 of record CAWUFW010002061.1, read on the forward strand.
TCCTTAGAAGTGCCTGTACTTTGCCATTAAAAGTACTGCATTGGTGCTGAGCAGGGCCTGTGCTCTTCCTTTCACATTAAAGGAAGTGCCATGAAATATAGTGATAAGCGTGAGATGTTAGACTGCATGTACAAGTTAAACTCCGTGCTTTGTGATAGAATGCTGCCATCTACTGGCAAAAGAAAAAAGAGCGTGCACTGGCTGCATTTATCACATTCAAAATTACACCATGCAGGTGCAATCGCAACAAAGAATTACACACGGGTAGTGAAATTTTTCTTGTGATTAAATATACATGAGTGCATTGTGGGCGTTCAGGTTTGTGGACACCCGCAAAACATGTTGAACATCCAGAAACTTGTAAGTTTGTGGGTATTCACAAATTATTTTCTGGCAGCTTCCTTCTCAGAAAGCCGTTGGGTTTGTACACCTACTGCGTATTCCTTCTGAGAGTAAATATGTTTTTACGGTAGGAAATAAAATGGATGCCCTGAAGAATGTAGAGGAAGTGAGGAAGGGTTTCTCTTTCCCGCTATAAAAAAAGCAATTAGCAAGAATGCAACTATACATTATGGGGCTTATTTACAAGCCCCTTGTGCTGCCGCTGCATCACTTTTTGTGAGGCACTGGCAGCGCATTTTTCTGCCCCATATTTACAAAGACAGGGAAAGCCGGCCCCTTTACACGCAGCACTTTGAGTGAAAGGGGCGTTCCATAGGTGTTGCTGTGGGTGTTCCCACTGAAGATATGGCGCTCTCCTGCTATATTGCGCCCTCCTGCTCCCTCCCTGTCGCGCAACGCAGCGCAGCCTGGCGGGGGGCAGGGCTGCGCTGTGTGAATTTTTTGTAAATCTCCCCCTCTGAGTAGAGATTTGTCCCAGCGTTGTGTTCTGTCCTTTCTCAACTTGCCCTACGGCTCTGCAGTTACTGAGCACAGCAAAGGCTCTAGCATGTACAGACAGCCACTCATCTGTACAGCAGAAGACCCAAGCCAGGGCTAAGAGTCTGCCGAGCATGATGGGTCCAATGGAGTGAAAGTCGTGAATCTGTGGGACGCATGTGGCTGTCCGATCACTGGTGAATAGAAGGGTATAATAGGGCGGGTCAGAGGCGGCAAACCCAAGAATTGGCATTGGGTGGTCCAGTCACTGGCGAATCCTAGAATCGGATGGGGAGCTCCAGCGACTGAGGAAAACCCAAAAGCCCATTTGCAGCAAGCCGATTGACTGGTGAATCGAACATTTGGATGGGGGTGTAACCAGTGATAGATGTGTATATAAGAGTTGGAGGGGGTAGTCCAGTGAGGGAAGAATTCAAGGATCTGGCAGCCTTCTGAATGGAACCCAGGGGCAGTTAACCAAGGAGTCAGTAGGGGAGGTTCTAGTAACTGTGGAAACCCAGTTTCAGGTGGGCAGGCCAGTAATAGATGAATCCCCCAATCCCAACCAGTGACCAATGAGAGGTGAATCCACTGCTTAGGTGGGGTGGGCCCAGTGACTGGCGAATCAGGGTCCAGTGGTGTGGACCAGTGATAAGTGAATCCAGCAGTCTGAAGGGGTGGCCAGGCCATCGAGATGTAATTCAAAGAGTCAGATGCAGCTGTCACAAAGAGACGTGTGTATCCAAGAGTTGAATGGATCCACCATCTATCTTCTCCTCATTCTACAGCCATCAGGCTGTGGGGTGAACAGTCATGCTTCCTTGAGTTCGCGGGTACATTTTTTATGAAGGTTGTGGGTATACAACGTATTCATTTGAGCCATCTCTTATGCTATAGTGGTAGGATTTTGTGTGAAATCGAATTTTATAAAGTAGTAGATAGATACATTATCTCCAGATGGCTTGAATCATCCGTAAGGCCGTGTAATTACATTCAAGAGTGTTTGTGTTCAGAATCAGTGTGTTATTGGTGTTACCTTCCCTGTAAGTCTCTCTTTCATAATATCCTGTTGCTGCCTCCTCAGGTGGAAGAGAGGCGAGGTATCGAAGCTGCGCGAGGCACCACCAATGAGATGGTGAACTCATTCACCATACACAATGGTGAACCACAGCATCAGCATAGGTCGCAGACATGTCATGCGGTAAACATCGCTTACAACGAATGCAATACAACACATTCAATTACAACGCGGTCATTACAACGACCGCGTTGTTACATCGCATACCATTACAACGCAAGTCATTACAACGACGTGCTGTAGGGGGCAGAAGGTGTTGGATTTAAAATCCAGCACCTTCCCTACTGTTGCACAGACTGAAGTTGGAATAGTAAATTATACTATTCCAAACTCCAGCGCCCCCTACACCAAGTCGTTGTAACGACTTTCGTTGTAATGGTAGGCAATGTAACAACGCGGTTGTTGTAATGACCACGTTGTAATGGCATGTTACTTGCTGACCTGATGTCCTACAAGGCAGGAATGGCTTCGGGCCTTTTTACAGTCTTTGTCATCTTTCCTGTTAAAGTACTTTGAGGTACTGCGACACACAGGCCACCTTCTTCAAGATTTATCAGCTTTCCTGGCTGCAGGACCACATGTTTTTTTTCCCGTAACAAAACTCACATGCCTTTCCCATATCGGCATCTTCAAGGGGTATGCAATGAGCAAACAAGACTTTTACACAGGCAGGTGGTAAACAAGTATTGGTGCAGATTAGTGGTTAAAGGGCCCTCCTCAGGAGGACACGGCAGCTTACACCATCCATTGGCCCTGCCAGCGCTGCCGACTACAGTACCAACACAACTACTAACCATCACACTTCTACAAGTGTGACAATTCATACTATTTAGGGCCCCAAAGCTATAGGAATTGCTTGGGTGGCAAGTATTAGTGATTGATAATGTACATCAAATTAATAAACAGCTGTTGCTGTGCTCATACCCAAATTTGGCAGACAGTGCCACCATGTGGCAGACAGTCACAAGCGCCAGTGCTAAGAATTATGTGCCGGTGCTGAGCACCGGAAACCACCAGCTCAAATTAAGCACTGGTGCAGATGTCATCAGTGCATTAAAACTTCTTATTTTAACATTGATGATAGGCCACAGAGACGCTTGCAACACAATAAATAAAAGGTACCCACGTTATGTGAACATGCTATTGGAATGAATATCTCAGAGAAGTGTGTTTTCAATAGAGTTGTTCGTGAAATTTCTGTGCCCTTTTATTTCAATTCCTCTGATCAGTCTGCTTGTTCACAATTTCAAAAGCAAGTCTACCATTGTGATCTTTCGCTGCTCATAGGCCGTACGTGTAGACCTCTGGTAAGTAAACTTTTTGCCTTATGGTGTTTACCATTAAAGAGGAATGAGTTAACTGCTCTGGTAAAGCCCACAAATTCCGATGCTCTTATAGCAAATTTAAATAAAAATACCTCAAGTAAATGGAGGTGAGGGGGTGCACATACCCTGGAAACAAAAGGGTTAATAGCTCAAATAGGGACCACACATGCCTGATTCCTTTTCATTTCCCACAAGTCAGGCTTCCATTTAAGTCAAACTTCCTGAGGAGTGAAGGTACAATTTTGCATCTCATGCTAAATTCTCTCTTATCTAAAGGGTTCCCTGAGATCCTCAATCGTCGACAATGATGCTCACCTTGGAACTATAAATAGAGGCCAGGAGTTCATCTCTCAGTTATGTCAAATTCAACATGTCTGAACTGGAATATAACGCCTTGCGAACACTATTAAAAAATGAGAATATTATCATCAAAGCCGCAGATAAACAGGGAGGAATAGTGATCCAAAACTTGGGGGACTAGGATCATCAAATTACAAAATCCAGATCACTACGAAAGACTCAATAGGATCCTTTGAACAATATTTGTAAGGAAATTCATGATCTGACTTTAAAAGGCCGTAACGAGACCTGGCTGAGCAACAAAGATTTTGAATATCTTAACAAATCTGACTTCTCTATCCCAGTCATATATATTCTACCAAAAATACATAAGAACAGTTCAAAATCTCCTAGTAGACTGATTGTGGCCTAATGTGATTCCATTTTTAAAACTCTGGCAGAATATGTGGATTTTTTCATCAAACCCTTTGTACTAACAACACAATCATTTATCAGAGACAGTATGGCAGTCATCAGTGAAATAGGTTTTCTCTTTGATAATGCTGTGGATCTATATTCACCCGGGACATCGAAAGCCTTTATATTGACATTCCACAGACTGATGCTTTGTTTGTCATTCAAACCACCCTAAAAAATCCTATAAGAGTTCATCAAATACCAACTGACTGTATGGTAGGCTGTGAAGCTCTGAATTTCCAATGTAACTACTTCATCTGCAGAGATACTTTTTATGAACCGATTAAAAAAATCATTTTGGGGGCATTTTTGCCATAGATATAGCCAACTTATATATTTCTCTCTTCCAAGATGATACCAATATGATATAAATAATCCATTCAAAACCGATATTAAAACATGGCTCGGAGCAGTAGCCTTTATTTCACCCCAATATCCTCTAACCATGAAATCAATTTCTTAGACCTTAACATATAGGAAGACTGAGGGCATTTGTACATCAGTCTGAACTCTACAGCATGCAACACCTTGCTACAATATGCCAGCCATCATCCACAAAATGTACGGGACAATTTGCCATTCGGACACTTTTTAAGAAAGACGCCATAAATGCACAAAAAAATTAGATTATTTCAAAGAAGCAGAAATCCTAAAAATAAAGTGGCTAGGTGCTATCTGCCGCAAAGAGGATGGGCATCCCAATAACCCCTATGGAGCCAGGGTTTCAATAATCTATAAGGTAAATTGCTAGCACAGGATTCATTTCTAAAATTATTTGGGCATAAATTAACTGGTTGTCAAAGAGAATGAATCCAGAGACACACTGAATGATTAATCAAATACATTTGCTAGAAAAAGGAGAAACAGGGGTCCACAAAGAAATTCAATCAAATCACATAAGCCAGAATTGTAGGGTACAAAAAGACTAGAAAACCCAGCATGCGTTAATCATGTGCACTAAATCGAAGATCATATTAAAACGTTATAGATTAATGCATGTCAAGTTCACTCTCTAACTGGGATCAGTCCTTTGTACATATCCATCAACCCAGGGATACAATCATTAACGTGTGAGAAGTGAGACCATCCTCAGGAATATATATATAAAAGGAGTTTCACGATGACCCACAATAATGAATAAATGTCACTGGTACTAATTAGCTTATGACTATATTTTATAATAAGCAAAATGAGAGAATGGACCGGTAAACTTAGTTAGTTTGCCGGTACGCGAGGTGACCGCTTAATGCTCTCGCTAGATTTCTCAGCGGAGCTGCATTTAGTAACCACTGAGTTCCAAGCGTTACTTTACATTAAATAAGGCCTTACCTGATTCACTCATTGTGCTTGTTATAAACTATTGTTATAGGATTCGATGAATCTTGCCGGTGTGGCAGGCCATAAAATCAAAGGTATTGATTGTCCCAACTCTTTATAGCCCGACCTATTGTATTTTAAAACAACCTTGAGGTTATCAGTCACTGTGTCCTAAACAAATACCCTCCACTTAAACAGGTGTATATAGAACAAAAATTTGTGAAAAGACGAGATAGCACCTCACGTGCGCAACACCATAGGAGCTTGCTGGTTTGTTCTCACCAGTTGTGCCCACGTTTCTCATCATCGGTAGCTATCTCGCCTGAAAAATATTTGGTGTCCAGAAAAAACTGTGAAAGACTATCTTAGAGTTGGGACAATACCTTTGAAAAAATCAAGGGTTGTTGGTGGGGTATATAAAATTATTTCCCACTCTTAAAGTTTATAAAATTGTATGCCCGCTTTGATCAGGTCTGATTGTTATTGGTTTATGATTTGAGTGGAGGGCGACCTGATCAGTTTTCCCTCTACAGCTCCTTATTGTGAGAGAGGCCATAAAATCAAACAGGTGGGTTCTCCAAACTAATCGGTGAGAATATACCCCCCTTTCATTCTTTCACCTCCACACCTTCCACCGTCACTCCCAGCGGTTGGAAGAGGACAATCTCTCCATTTTGCAACAGGAAGTGCAAGATCTTTTTTCCCAAGGGGCTATCAAGAGTGTGCCTGTGCCAGAAATAGGACGTTGATGTTATTTCCACTACTTTCTGGTGCCCGAGAAGAACGGAGGCATACATCCTATTTTAGTCCTGCACCCTCTCAACACCTTCCTCCAAAAAGAGAAATTAGAAATGCTCACTATGGCCCAGGTCTCGACTCCCCTTGACCCTGGATGGTGGCATTAGACCTGCAGGACACCTGTGCCATATCCCCATCCTGCAAGTCCATCGGCGCTACCCTACGATTCATGGTGAAACAGGAGAATTTTCCGTTTGCTGTGCTCCTGTTTGGTCTCACCAGCACCCCGTGGATGTTCACAAACGTATTTGTGGTGGTGCCAGCACACCTTCGGAGGTCAGGGGTGCCAGTTGTTCCCTTCCTTGACGACTGGCTATTGAAGGTGGGCTCGCCCCAGACAGTTGTCAAACACCTCCTCATTACGGCGAACCTTCTGTCATCTTTGGGGTTCACTATCAAAGTGCTGAAGTCATACCTGACTACTTCTCAGACGCTCCTCTTCATTAGAGCCATTCTGGACATGGTTTGGTTTTGTGTCTTTCCCCCAAGAAGAGTCCAGGACATTCAGACAATGATCTTGATCTTTCAGCCTCAGTCCTGGATTTCAGTGAGGTTGGCTCTGAGGCTGCTGAGACTGATGGACTCATGCATCCGCTGGTCGAACATGACAGGGGGCACATTCAGGCTCTACAGTGGGATATGAAGTCTCAGTGGGTCATACATTAAGGGGACCTCTCGGACCATGTTCAGATCTCAGAGGGGACCGTAAAAGACTTGCAGTGGTGATTACTGGACAGCAATTGGGTCAGAGCTGGCAATGATGACTGATGCATCTCTTCTGGGTTGGGGTGGCCATTTGGTGAAGTAGCAATCAGAGGCCTCAAGTCTCCGGCGAAGTCCTGGCTCCATATCAATCATCTGGAGCCGAGGGCCATCCGGTTGGAGTTGAAAGCCTTTCTGCCATCCATCAAGGGGAGGCTGGCCCAGGTGTTCACAGACAACACCACTGCAAATATTCCTGGTGATGAACCACCTGGCAGGCTCTTTGAATGCCAGGGCGGACAAACTCAGCCATCAATGCCTAGCAGATCACAATTGGCAATCACACCAAGAGGTGGCGCAAGATGTCTCTGCAAATGAGATGAACTTGGTTCACACTTTCCCATCACGAGAACGTGCAATGTCAGCACTTCTGCATGTTTGAGTTTCCAAGGTGTTGTGACTGACACACACACACACACACACACACACACACACACACACACACACACTTACTTCACCTCAAGTGCAACTTGAGACTTCTGTATGCTGATAACACTCCTCGTCAGGTGTTCTAAAGAATATCAGGACTGACTAGGCCCAAGTCACCCTAGTAGCTCCAGAGTGGGCACGTAGAGTATGGTAACCAGAACTCCTGGGCTTCAGCATCTGTCCTCTGATCAGGCTACCACCAGGAGGATCTGTTGTTGCAGCAGCAGGGCAGGGTTTTGCACCCAGGTCTTCACAATCTCCACCTCCATGCTTGGATATTGAGAAGAAACAGCTACCCACATTCAACCTTCCTCTGGAGTTGGTTGCTGTCATCTTGGCAGCCAGGCGTCCCTCAACAAAAACTGTATGCACCGTGTTTGAACAAATTTGTACCTTGATGCAGCACTCGGCAGATAGACTCCCTCCAGGTGAAATTATCGGAAGTTTTATTTGTTTTTTGCGCTAGCCCCGCAAAGCTTTACTCTGTAGCAAAGTAAGGGGTAGCTTCAGCTCTTTCAGCCTTTTTGTGGTTGCCGGATCAGTCTTCATTGTTTAAGTTTACAGTTGTTATGCATTTTTTGAAAGGTTACAATATAGGCTTCTTCCTCTCCCCCTATGTCATGGCAAAGTGGAACCTTAACCTGGTCCTTACATTTCTAATGTGCACTCCCTTCAAGCCACTTCACAGATGCAACTTATAACTTCTCACTCTCAAGACAGTCTTCCTCGTAACCATTACATTGACTCAACATGTGAGTGAGCTTCAAGCTCTATGTCAACCCACCGTACACCACCTTCTTTCCAGACAAAATGGTATTGCGGATGCAGGCATCTTTTTGGCAAAAGTTGTCACGCGGCTCCACGTCAGTCAGAACATCACCTAGCTGGCATTCTGTGCCCTTCCTCACCCCTCTAAGTAGGAGGTGAGACTCTATCGCTTGGACTCCAAGAGTGCACAGAGCTTTTATGTAGATCGTATCAAAGGACACTGGGTGGACAATCAGCTCTTTGTGTAGTTCTCGGAGTGAAAAAAAGGCAAGGCTGTGCAGAAGAGAACCATCTTCCACTGGATCATGCTCTGCATTAAGATCTGCTATCCATTGGCCAAAAAGCAGCCTTCGGAAGGACTGCATGCTTATTGTACCATGCCAAAGCTGCTACTGTCCTGGACATTTGCCAGGCGGCTATGTGGGCATCCCTCAATTCCCTTATAAAGCACTACTGCCTGGTTCACCCAGAGGGGCATTTTGCCGCTTGGTCCTGCAGGACGTTTTGGTTTGAATCCATTCACAGGCCCACCTCCAAATTGGTACTCATTTGGTATCTATTCAAGAGGTAAAGAATCTGTATCTAGCTGCAGATTGCTCACAAACTCGCCCATCCTCCCTGTCCTGTGATTGGACTCTATCCATTAATAAAATCCCAAGTCTAGGAATCTGCAGACTGGTCACACCAATTTGCTTTAGGGCTCTGCTTCTGGGTGCTCCACTCTTAATAATTCCTGCTTACTGGAAGAAAAACATTTTGTTAAAGTAGAAGGCTTCACAGTGGAAATGAAGATCCAAGGAGTTTTATTAAAAGAAGTACCAAGACAGAAAGAGCGGCGATTCATACACCTCAAGGTCCAATCTCCAACTGACTTCCCCAGAACCTTCCCTCAACACCATTCTACATTCTATGGTGGTGCATGCTAACCCCCCCACACTGCACATTCCATGGTAGCACATGCCACACATTGGTGGCAGTACTTTCTCTATTCAAGCTTCAAAACTATGGATTTCCCTGCCTGCAAAGATCAGAGCCACTGAAAATCACCTAAAGTTCATATGAATGGTTAAGACCTGATTATTCCTATTGTGATTGAACAAAGAATCTACAGAAACTCAATTTCTGGCCTCTTTTTCTACAGACAGATGCTCCTCTATGACCGTAGTACAAGGTAGCACCAAATCAACAGAATCCCTTTACAAGCAACTCCTTACTATCAGAGAGAACCATATCCTCATAGAAATGACTGATGCAAATCTCAGAGATGGCCTACTCCCCCCAGTCTTAACAAACAAACAAACAAACCTAATGGACCCCAGTCATAACAAACAAACCTAAAGGACAAGCATACCACATAACTTGGTATATCAACAAGCCAAGTACAGAGTCAAAAGAATCTAAATAATCTTCGATCTCTATGTAACCTAAAAACAGCCTATTTCAACATCACCCACAGCAACCAGAACAATGAAAAATGCAAAAACTTAAATCCCTTGCCCTCAGGTGACAACGATCAGCATTTACTTTCTACATTTTATTCATCCTCAGATTGCATTTTATCTCAAAAAGCCACCCACACCATATTACTAAAACTCTGCATGAAAATCGACCTTGATTTATTGCTATGGATTTTTCTGTCTCCATCATTTCTATTGAATGATCCTTTCCTTACACTCAATTCTGTGAATGCCTTTACTGCCTCTAATTCTCACGGTGCCACTCAGTTACGCTCTTTTTGATTATTATTTTTTTTGTTTGGAGTTATTTTTTTAAACAGATTTTATTCAAGCTCTTCAAGGGTCCAACTAACCTGATATTTTATTGAAATTGCCCCATTCCTTTTCATTTAAATAGTTTTGCAATTAGATCTTCACTTTCTATTCTGTGATTTCTCTTTAGTATAGAAACATTTTATCTGATAGAGACTTCTAGCTGCAGATTCCTTACCTTGGAATTATCCCCGGGCGTCAAATTGGATCTGGAAATATTCGAGCAGTACCCCTGCAAGCCGGTAGGTGGCGGTGTCAATCAATCAATCAGGGAATTATTAAGCGCGCTACTCACCCGTGAGGGTCTCAAAGTGCTGGGGGAGGGGAGAGCAGCTCCGGTCAGTCGAAGAGCCAGGTCTTGAGGGTATTCCTGAAGATGTGCAGGGTGGGGGAGCGTCTGATGTAGATCGGCAGCTCGTTCCAGGTGTTGGCCGCGATGTAGGAGAAAGTTCTTCAACCTGTTCTTGCTCTGCGGATGCGCGGGGGTTCGGTGAGGGCGAGGTCGGCGGATCAGAGGTTCCTCTTGGGTACGTGGAAAAAGATTCTCTTGTTGAGATATTGAGGTCTGGTGTTGTGGAGAGATTTGTAGGCGTGGGTGAGTATCTTGAAAGTTACTCTCTTCTCAACAGGGAGCCAGTGGAGGTTGCGCAGGTGTTGGGTGATGTGTTAGTGTCGAGGGAAGACGAGGACGAGTCTGGCTGCGGTGTTCTGTATGGTCTGGAGTTTGCAGAGCAGAGACTTGTTGATCCTGGCGTAGAGGGCGTTTCTGTAGTCCAGTCTGCTGGTTATGAGAGTGTGGGTGACGGTCTTCCTTGACTCGGGGGGGATCCATTTGAAGGTCTTGCGGAGGATGCAGAGGGTGTTGAAGCAGGTGGAGGCGACGGCGTTGACCTGTCGGGCCATGGAGAGGGAGGAGTCGAGTGCGATGCCGAGGTTTCGGGCGTGGTCCGTAGGGGTGGGGTGCTGCCGAGCGCGGTGGGCCACCAGGTGTTGTCCCAAGCAGAGGGGGGAGGGTCCGAGGATGAGGACCTCTGTCTTCTCCGAGTTGAGCTTCAGGCAGCTGCTGCTCATCCAGGATGCGACGTCTTTCATTCCTTCCTGGAAGTTGAGTCTGGTGGTGATGGAGTCCTTGGTGAGGGAGAGGATGAGCTGGGTGTCGTCGGCGTAGGATACTATGCTGAGTCCGTGCTGTCTGATGATTGCGGCGAGGGGGGCCATGTAGATGTTGAAGAGCATGGGGCTGAGCGACGATCCTTGGGGTACTCAGCAGTTAATTTCCGTGGGTTCGGAGAGGAAGGGTGGCAGTCTGATTCGTTGGGTTCTGCCGGTGAGGAAGGAGCGAAGCCAGTCGAGGGTGGTTCACTGTATGCCGGCATCATGGAGTCTGGTGGTGAGTGTGCGGTGGGAGACGGTGTTGAACACTGCAGAGAGGTCGAGTAGGATCAGGGCTGCGGTGTTTCCTTGGTTGAGGAGGGTGCGGATGTCATCTGTGGCTGCGAGTAGAGTGGTCTCGGTGCTGTGGTTGCTGCGGAATCCGGATTGGGAGGGGTCGAGGATGGAGTTTTCTTCAATGAATTTTGTTAGTTGTACGTTGATGGTTTTCTCCGTGACTTTGGCCGCGAAGGGGAAGAGGGAGATGGGCCGGTAGTTCTTGAGGTCCGTGGGGTCTGCGGAGGGCTTCTTGAGTAAGGGTCTGACCTCAGCGTGTTTCCAATCATCGGGAAAGATGCCGTTTTGAAGGTGGTGTTGATGGTGCGTCGCAGTAACGGAGCGATGGCCGCGGCGGCTCTGTGGCAGATGTGCGGGGGCAGGGGTCCGTGGGGGCACCTGAGTGGATGCCTTTCATGGTCAATGCAGTGTCTTCGTGGTGACTGGGGTCCAGTAGGCGATGGTGGGCTGGCCGGCGCTGCTGGAGGAGGGAGTGGTTTCGGAGTCAGGTGTCTGGTCATTGCAGTTGTCGTAGAGGCCCTTGATTTTCAGATGGAAGTAGGAGCCGAGCTTGTTGCAGAGGGGGTGATGTCCGTGGATTCGCTGGGGGGTTTGGTGATTGAATTCCTGGATGACGCTGAAGAGTTCTTTGGAGTTGCTGGAGTTTGCGAAGAGCTTGTTCTGGATGAAGGTCCTTTTGGTGGATCTGATACGCTGGTGGTATTCCGTCATGGCGTTTTTGTAGGCGGTGCGATCTTCTGAGGTTTTGCTGTTTCTCCAGTTCTTCTCGAGACGTCTGCAGGTGCTTCTGGATTCTTTGAGGTCGGCGGTGAACCAGGGGGCCTTCCTGGGGCGCTGTTTGCCAGGGTTGCGTAGAGGTGCGAGCTCATCTGCGCAGTTGGTGATCCATTTGTGGAGTTTTTTGGCTGCGAGGTTGGCGTTGGTAGAGGTGGTGGGGGCATCGCAGTTGAGGGCGGAGTTGAGTTGTTCCACGGTAACTCTGCTCCAATTTCTTCCTGGAGGGCGGGGTGCAGGTTTGGGCGGCGTGGGTTTGTTGACAAGGAAGTGTACGCAGTGGTGGTCTGTCCATGGTGGTTGCGTGGTGTGGCTTAAGCGGATGTTGTTCCCACTTGCGAAGATGGGGCGAGGGTGTGTCCTGCCTTGTGGGTAGGGGTGGTGACGAACTGTTTCAGTCCGATGTTGGCAAGGTTGTCCAGGAGGGCGGTGGAGTTGGGGTTGCTGGGGTTGTCGAGGTGGAAGTTCAGGTCTCTGATGAGCATGTAGTCCATGCAGGCGATGGCGTGGGGTGCTATGAGGTCGGCGATGGTTGTGGTGAACGAAGCACGTGGTCCTGGGGGTCTGTATGCGAGGGTGCCGCGCAGTGTGGGCTGGTCTGGATCTGGAAGTGAAGGTGTTCTGTGGTGGAGATGGGGTCGCTTGTGGTGGAGAGTTGGAGGGAGCTCTTGTGTGCGATGGCGAGACCTCCTCCTGGGCGGTTGGTGCAGTCCTTCCTCTGGATCTTGTATCCGTCAGGGATGGCGGTGGCGATGTCGGGGGCCGAGGAGGCGTTAGTCCAGGTTTCTGTGAAGAAGGCGATGTCTGGTGAGAGGGTGTTGAGGAGGTCCCAGATCTCTACGGCGTGTTTGTGCAGGGAACACACGTTGAGGAGGGTGCACTTCAGGGCTTTGATGGTGTTGGCGTCCGACGAATCAATCAATCAATCACAAGATTTGTAAAGCGCACTACTTACCCGCGAGGGTCTCAAGGCGCTGAGGGAGAGGAGGGGGGGTGTTGCCGCTACTGGTCGAATAGCCAGGTCTTGAGTCGTCTCCTGAAGGTCAGAAGGTCTTGGGTCTGTCGTAGGTTGAGGGGAAGGGTGTTCCAGATCTTGGCGGCGGGGTGTCCAGATCTTGGCGGCGCGGTGGTGACTGTGGGGGTGCGGAGGGTGGTGAAGGTCTGGCTGCAGCGACGGCAGGAGAACTGGCCGTGGGTGGTGTTCGGCATGAACAGCTGGCAGTTGTTGTTCCTTCGTACGAGGAAGGCAGCTCTGTCGTAGCAGTGGGAGGCCGGAGATCCAATGTGCCTGGCGCTGGTCGTGGTCGCGTCGCGGACGGGCACAGACAGGCTTGCCTTTGGTGTGCCAGCAGCACGCCCGCTGCATATGCCCACTGTGCGCGGCCGTACAGCGGCCACCATTAAATAGGGGAGGGAAGCGCAACTGGGAGGCGGGAACCGGCAGGGGGGAGGGCCCGTGGGGGCAGCAGCGGCGGGAAGGGCGGCGAAAACAGGCACAACAGCCGCACAGGTAAGAAGAGAAGTACCAACAGTAAAAAAACTGGCAAAATACACCAGGATACAAAAAAGACAGAAGAGACAAATTACATTACATGCACAATTTAAAAGTTTTAACAATTTAACAAAGACAGCTAGAAAACGGGCACAATGCAGGACAGGCCTCGAACACCTACCAGGAACCAGGTGAGCGGGGTCAGCGGCACAACAGCAGAGCTGCTGGGGGAGAGAGCAGGTCTCTGGCCAGGAGGTCAGAGGTCTTGCTCGCGCTCCCTCGCAGCGGCCGCCATTAAATAGGGGAGGGAAGCGCAGCTGGGAGGCGGGAGCAGGAACCGGCAGGGGGGACGGGCCGCGGGGGCAGCAGCGGCAGAAAGGGTGGCGAAAAGGGCACAACAGCGGAACAGGTAAAAAGAGAAGTACCAACAGTAAAAAAAACAGGCAAAATATACCAGGATACAAAAAAGACAGAAGAGACAAATTGCATGCACAATTTAAACAGTTTTAACAATTTAACAAAGACAGCTAGAAAACGGGCACAACGTGGGACAGGCCTCGAACACCTACCAGGAACCAGGTGAGCGGGGTCAGTGGCAGCGGCACAACAGCGGAGCTGCTGGGGGAGAGAGCAGGTCTCTGACCAGGAGGTCAGCGGTCTTGCTCCAAAAGCGACATACACGGTGCCTATAGGGGCACCACTTCAGCGCGATGACGTCAGTTCTTTCCTTTCCGTGCCAGATGGCGTAGATCCGTGAAAAGCAACTCTTCAGTTATTTTTGACTGGCTTTTTTTAACTTTTCGTCAACCACTTTTTTGAGAAATTATTTTTTCCTGCTGTGACAGTATGTACCCCAAGATATCGGCTGGTTTCAAACCATGTGGTGCCTGTCACAGGCAGATGTCTGTGACAGACCCCCACTTGGTCTGTCTATGGTGCCTTGAGAAAGACCAAGACTCGAAGGCCCTGTGACGATCAAGATCCCGGTCACGTGGAACATCCCGGGACCGCTCACAGAGCCCAACGGTCGTCATCTCAGTCGAAGTCTTTGTCAACTAAGGCGCACAAAAAAAAAAAATGAATTCTAAGAGGTCTTTGACTTCTCTGCATCCATCCAACTCCTCGGACGAGATGAGTGAGCATCTGCACTCCAGGCACTGTGCCTCTACAGAACCCCAACCATGGTCAGCAGATTTTCCTGGAGCTGGAGCACCCCCCTCCCCAACTTTGAGAATTATTTGAGGCCATGCACCTCATTTTTGAGTGGACCGACCCCTCTGGGGCGCCTTCAGGCCTCATGGGTCTGGGAAGGACCCTGACTAGATTCGCACTGGTGAGTAAGCCCTCTGTGCATGGGCCCCATTGGATCTGGTGCGGCACCGCTTACAAGACAAAGATCTTCTCCGGCATCCATCGAGGACACCATCCCCCTCGTCCTCAACTCCGACATGTAGCAGGACAGGTGTCACACTATTCTGGTTCCAGCGCCTTCCCTTCTGGGACAGAGCCAGGGGCTTTTGTCTTTGACAGGCTTGGTACAAGAGACAAATGGGAGGGCTATAGCGATCCTGATGAACATGGCTAACCATTGGCCACCCACTGGATGACACCAAGGACACCTGATATGAGGATCTGTCAGATGCCAGTGAGTTAGAAACCTTACCTGGCACTGGCTTGGTCTCTTGTCCTACTGTGGCTACAGAAGAAGGGGGCTCTTGGTGGTGCATAGGACGGGTGAGGTCTTGGACCTCCAGTTGCCTTCAGTGGCAATCAAGACTAACATCTTGACAGAGGTGCTACAGCCGGGGACTGCCCCTTCCGAACCCATGCTTCCCTTTAATAAAGTCCTCACGTACATCCTCCTCGGGCCCGGTTCTAGCCCTGCACAGGACGATTGCCTGCTGCCACCAGGCCACTCTAGGGAACCGCAGTTTTCTCACCGACAACCCTATCCCAGAGAGTTTGGTCCAGGCCTCCACTTCCACAATCAACCCTGGCAAGTTCCCTTCCACTCTACTGGATAGGGAATCTAAGAGGCTGGATACATTTGGACAGAGAATGTTCTCTTCCACCAGCCTAGCACTGCGGTAGTGAACACTGCGTGCCTTTTGGGCTATTACTCCCCCACGACTGGGATTTATTGCGCAAGTGCTGCCTATGGTCTCGAAGGAGGCACGAACCATACTTTTTCAGGCTATTGCCGACGGGAGAGACACAGCAAAGTTTGCCATTCATTGTGGTCTGGACACGACCGACTCGCTGGGCAGAGCGATTTCTTCATTGGTGGCCATTTGACTCCTCGCTTGGCTAAGTACCACTGTTTTTTCTGGGGTTGTCCAAGAATCGCTTATGGACATGCACTTTTAGGACTCCTGTCTCTTCAGAGAAAAGGCGGACTCAGCGCTAGGGTGCTTTAAAGACTCCAGGGATACAGCCAGGTTCTGGGCCTCTGTATTGCCCCTTGACCCCCCCAGTCCACCTTTTGCTGCCACGGAAGGGGTTTCCAACCGCATCAATACCTTCTTAGCTACCACGGCCAGCAAGCTTCCATGCCTTTTCGAGGCCAAGGGCGCGGATCATGTAGGACAGGTAGCCAGAGGTTGGGCCAATCCCACCCCCCTACCCTACCAGAGCTGCATCTCCTTCAACCCCCTTTAGCTTGCCCTTCCAAAATCACAGGCATCCAGTAGAGGGCAGTATATGCCATCTCCTGCTACACTGGAGGTCAATAACATCAGACCATTGGGTTCTCCAACACCTTTCCCTACTCAACCAGGCAGTGTCAGCTCTGTTGGCCAAGGGAGCTATAGAGAGGATGCTGGCATCAGAAGTAGGTCATGGTTGCTATTCCTGCTACTCTGATGCCCAAGAAGGAAGTAGACCTTTATCCAATACTTGAGCTGCACCTTCTCAATCTCTTCCTCAAACAGGAGAAATTCAGATTGCGCACGCTAGCTCAGATCCTGTCTGCCCTGAATCCGGGAGACTGGATGGTGGCATTGGGCTTGCAGGACGCATATTTTCACATCCCCATCCTGCCCACCCACAGACGTTACCTGCGGTTGATGGTGGGCCAGGAGCACTTTCAATTTGCCATGCTCCCCTTTGGCTTCACCAGCATCCCTTGGGTGTTCACCAAGCTGATGTTGGTGGTTGCAGCATACCTGTGGAGTTCTGGGGTTCAAGTCTTCCCCTACTTCGATGATGTGCTGTTGAAGGCGGGCTCTCCCCGGGCAGCCGTCTCCTACCTCCAGACTATGGCAAACCTCCTGTACTCGCTGGGGTTCACTATCAACATGCTGAAGTCCCACCGGACTCCTTCCAAATGCTCCCTTTCATCGGAGCTGTTCTGGACACAGTGCAGTATCGGGCTTATCCTCCTGAACAGCGACTCTGGGACATTCAGGCTATGATACCGATGTTTCAGCCTCTATCCTGGGTTTCGATGAGACAGACTCTGAGGCTTCTGGGCCTCATAGCCTCCTCCATCCTACTAGTGAAGCATGCCCGCTGGCATATGCAGGCTTTGCAGTGGGACTTAAAGTTCCAATGGGCGCAGCATCAGGGCAATCTCTCCGACAGGGTCCAGATCTTGGAGGGAACTGCAACAGGTTTGCAGTGGTGGCTGACTAACCGAAATTGGGTCAGCAACAGACTCCTCTCTCTTTCCCACCCAGAACAGATATGTCACTTCTGGGCTGGTGCGGCCATCTGGGGGGAGGTGGAGATCAGAGAACTCTGGTTTTCTGCAGAGTCCGGGCTACAAATAAATTTGTTGGAGCTTGGGACAATATTCTTGGCATTGAAGGCCTTTCTACCCTCCGTCACGGGAAGGCTAGTGAAGGTGTTCATGGACAACACCATCGCCATGTGGTACTGCAACAAGCGGGGTGGGGTCATGGACCCTTTGTCAGGAGCCTCTACGTCTCTTGGAATGGCTGGAACACCAGAGCATCTCCCTGGTTGTTCAACAACTGGCAGGCTCTCTGACTGTCAGGGCAGATGAACTCAGCCGTCTCTGCCTAGTGGATCACGAATGCCGTCTCCATCCGTAGGTGGTGCAAGGTCTATTTCTATAGTGGGGAGAGCCTTGGTTAGATCTGTTTGTCACCACCGAGAACATGTAATGTAAGCAGTTCTGCGTGCTGGATTTTCCAAGGCGGCTCTCGCTTGAAGACGATTTTCACCTCGAGTGGAGCTTTGGCCTCCTGTACGCCTTTCCCCATATTAATTCAAAAGGGTATGAGAGGCAATATATATACAAAGTAAAACATAAAGTATGTACAGAAAGCAAAAAAAGGGAATTCCACGTTGTTGTTTATGATCTTAAGGTGTCTTTATTCAAGATGCACTCGGTTTTCATAAGTAGACAGCCAACGCGTTTCGCCCAGACATGGGCTTCTTCAGGGCTGTAATACCATACAATATATACATATTTTAAAAATCCAAACGTGGTTGCATTATTAGGCGCATTGTACTAACTTCTGCTGTTAACAGCGCCCTTTGCCACTTACCTTGGATTGATCTATGTTTTGCGCATTCCGTTATGACATAGGCACATCATGCTCACTGCTGCAGTTGCTTGAGCCTAGTGCTATTTTCCATGAACTAAACACAGCTGTATTAGAGAGATCACTTTACTAGCCTACTCGTCATGATGTTTTAATTAACCGATCAAGGCCCGCTTCTTTTACTCATTTAAGTCGCATTCCATATAGATACTCTTTGACTCAACTACGGATCAGCTCAACAGAGGCGGATACTTGTGTCCTCTCAACTATTGGACTACCTCTGCTTCGAACTTGAGAGGTTGGTTTGATTAAGTACGCACTATTAATCCTGCTTCAAATACAGATGGGAATTTGTTTTACTGACATGTTACTTAAATTGCGTAGGTCAATTCCTCTTACATCAGTTGTCCCGATACAGACTTGATTAGAATTCGGACAAGAACTTTACCCCCTGGCGACTTGACTACTTTATGCTATCGGTAAGCGTACTCCTAACCACCACGCTCACCTTTGTAGCCTTTCTTTTGTCCACCATTTCTCTTTTTATTAAATATTGTTTTGGGACCCTCGCGGTATCTTTCTTAGCACGATTTCAAGACCTGATAGCATTTTTAGAATATCGGTCTTCCGTAACTACCCACAGCATTGGTCTCCTTACTTCCTCTTGAAAGGACTCTCCTCCCTCACTATATTTTCCTTCTTGACCCAAACCTTACCCTGTGTGTTCTTTCACCATCAGCACTGTGAATACAAGTCACCATTTATCCTGCACTCAATAATACTTGGATATACGTTTGGATTTTAAAAATATGTATATATTGTATGGTATTACAGCCCTGAAGAAGCCCATGTCTGGGCGAAACGCGTTGGCTGTCTACTTATGAAAACCGAGTGCATCTTGAATAAAGACACCTTAAGATCATAAACAACAACGTGGAATTCCCTTTTTTTGCTTTCTGTACATACTTTATGTTTTACTTTGTATATATATTGCCTCTCATACCCTTTTGAATTAATGTTGAACTTTGTGGTCATGTGGCAGCTGACCATCTGAGGTGGGCAAAATCCTATTACCGCTGTGACTAGTCCTGGCAGTGCAATCCTTTATAACCCGGCTGCCTTTTTCGAATATTAGCCTTTCCCCATATATCACTCCTGCCCAGAGTTCTCAAGAAGATCAGGAACGACTGGGCCCAAGTCATTCTTGTGACTCCAGATTGGACACAGAGAGTCTGGTATCCTGAGCTGTTTGTTGAGCATGAGCATGGGTCCTCCGGTCAAGTTGCCTCTTCAGCAAGATCTTCTGTCGCAGCAACAGGAGAGGGTCCTGCACACCTTCCGCGCTTCATGTGTGGAGATTGAGTGGCGACAGCTGACAGCCATTGTTTGACCTTACTCCTGAAGTCTGTCTTGTTATTCTGGCAGTCAGGCGTCCCTCCACCAAGACAGTATATGCCTACCACTGGGACAAATTTTGGGCTGCACAGTGTGTATCCAGAAGCATTGATCCACTCTCTGTTCCTCTATCTCAAGTCTTATTATTGATCCTTTCTTTGGCCCTGCAGGGCTCTGGGCACAGTTAAGGTCTATCTTTCAGCCATCTCTGCATTTTTGCGGTTGCTGGACCAACCTTTCTTATTCAAGTCACCCGTTGTGGCGAGATTTCTCAAAGGTCTACCACACATGTTCCCCCCATGCCATTCATCATGCCCCTGTGGGATTTGAACCTGGTCCTTACTTTCTTGATGTGCACGCCTTTTGAGCTGCTGTACAACTGCCCTCTTCGGTTATTGACCAGCAAGATTGGTTTTCTAGTGGTCATTACATTGGCAATGAGGTTCAACGACTTACAGGCTCTCTCTGTGCATCCTCCATATAAGACCTTCTATCCTGACAAACTGGTTCTTCCTACACGTGCCTCTTTCCTTACGAAGATGATCACTCCTTTTCACTTAGGCCAAACCATAACCCTGCCTACCTTTCTAGTCCCACCTCATCCTTCTAAGGAAGAGGAGAGACTCCACCAACTGACCCCAAAAAGAGCGTTGTCGTTCCACCTTGACCACACAAAAGAGTTCCGTATGTGGCTGCCAAGAAAGGGAAGGCTGTGCAGACACAAACCATCTCCAGATGGATAGTGCTCTGCATAAAGATCCTCTATGCATTGGCTAAGAAGTAACCACCTGAGGGTTTATGCACTCACTTTACCATGGCCAAAGCTGCGAACACTGCGATAGCTCGTGCAGTCCAGGACATCTGTCAGGCTACAACATGAGCTTCCTTGCTCATGTTTACTAAGCATTACTGCCTAGATAGTCAGGTCTGTCGGGATGGGCATTTTGCCCAGTTTGGTCCTGCAGAACTTTCTGGTCAAAATTGGGTTTGCAGATCCCCAGGGAGGCATTGCTTGGGTATCTATTCTAAGATAAGGAATCTGCAGCTAGAAGTCTCTATCAGAAGAGCAAATTACTTATCTTCGGTAACGCTTTATCTGGTAGAGACTATCTAGCCACAGATTCCTTACCGTCCCTCCCATCTTCCCCGCTCTGAGACCTGATTCAAGGATTGAGGGTTTTCCCCTTGAAAAGAACCCTAGACATTCACACCAGTGGTCAGTATTCATCGTGGCTCCTAACGTGGAACATCGCAACAGTTCACTGATGTCAGCGTGCCGAGGTGGCGCCTACATAGATACTGCGCACGTCACTTCTGGAGGAGTCGAACGACACCACCTACCTACGCGCAGGGGTACTGCTCAAAAATGTCCAGATCCAGTCTGACGTCTGGTGATAACTCTAAGGTAAGGAATCTGCAGCTAGGTAGAGTCTCTACCAGACAAAGCATTACCAAAGGTAAGTAACTTGTTCATATTTGTCAAAGGAATTCTCTTCAGGAAGGTCAACATGTCTAGGAGTGATGCTTCTCATGTGGGCCCCTGGATTAATTTGCAATCAGGATGTTATGCGTCCCTCAGTTTCTGCCTGCAATCTCCTCAGAAATTCCTAAGGTAAGAGGAGCTCCTTTGCTCCTTCTCTCAATCTGACCTTAACCCAGATCTGACTGTCTAAAGTAGCGGAATGCTTGTTACTTGGTGATTTCTGGACTCATTGGTCTATCTGGACTCTGATCCTGTTAACCCTGTGGTCTCTAGTTGCACAAAGAATCCCCCCATCCCCCGCGAGAAGAACTAACTAAAGACGATGGGCCTTATTTTTGTGTGATGTGCTCACCACCAATTTAAATCTTTGGACTACTCCAAGGTTACCAAACCACTGTGTGATTGTAGTATTTTATATTTAATACCTATTGCAATGAACATTTAAGGTTTAACTATTAATATGTATCCTACTGAGAGAAGTTAGCATTGAACCAAATGTGATATTGTTGGTCTTCTATTATTCTCACTCACATATTTGGATTATTGAGTTAACTCCGAGGAATTTCCATCTGGAATGAACCGCGTTGGCTATTAGAACAATAATTGTTTGAACGTCTATGATCCACGTTAATAAAAGACTGGATTTTAAATGAACCATGACACTAAATTGCCTACTAACATCTAGTGAATACAGATTGTTCACTTATGTTACTACATCACTGAGTGTGCAATTCCATAATCTTCTGCATTAGCATCTTCCAAGTAGTCCAGCCTTTTTCTACGATCTGGGAGCTCTCCCTATGTGGCTTTTTAACTTGCCTAGGCATTTTTACCGTCAAAATTTGAAAACATTTTGTTACAATGGCACCATTTAAATATGGCTTTAAAGTGGAGGAATTAGATGGTAGTTTCTGACCTTTATGGTACATTTACCTAATTGCAAGGGTATCCACAATACAGAGCTTTCATGTCCCAGTGCCATGTACCCATGCATATTACATTTCCTCTTTTGCCATTCATCAGTGTGAATTGGTACGTGTGTTTCTTTCCTCGAGTAATTGTCTAAGACAGTCTAATTGTGGGGTGTTGGATCCTTCAATAGGGTTGATTTCCCCTCCTCCATCAATTCAGGTAGCCTATGCCTCAAAGTTCTGACGTAATGCCATCAGCCATTTGCCTCAGTTAGCCAACAAAGCCTCTACATCTCTTATCCCTTGATCAGTCATCTGGAACAAGACTATTCTATGTGTGCTATGGTTGATATAAAGTCCCTTTGGAACAGCGCTGATACTGAAAGAGAAGATTTGTTTAAATTGACAGGTGTAAGTATAGGGTCTTGGCCATTGGGCGCAGTACCAAGCACTATTTCTGCCTGAAGTAACAAAGCATCCCCCAGACACTATCCCACCATTCTCAATGGAGGTCACCATCACTAGCCTTATACAAGTGTCGCGATTAATGCCTGGGAGGATAGAAGCACTAGTTTGTAAGACTCTAGACAATGCACTGGAGTGAAGGCGAACTCCTCTTGTGACTGGTCCCTGTACTTGTTCGACTCTGGCATTACCCCCCCCCCCCCTCAAAAACCTCTACGAGGTTTCTGTTGTGAAGGAGAACCATGCCCAGGCAGCTAGTCGAGAATCTTGGTGCAGAAAGAATAGGTCATATGGCTCCCTTGGTGCTCGGGTAGTTCCAGAGATGGCCTGGAAAGCACAGGAGGCACATAAAGAAGCAGAAGCTGATGTGACAGTTGGACTGTCAGGGGACCAGCCCAGTACATGCAGTCCTCTTCAGATCATAGTCCCCACAAGCAGTGCTACTTTTAGGGGTAGTGTATTCTATGGTGGCCAGGTTTCAATCCTCCAGAGCAGAAGCAGCTGGAGGAGATGCCCCCTCCCACAGCTTGTTTAACAACCATGCTCTGTCCTTATTTTTTCAGATTATTTCCTGTGTACCATGACTGCGTAGTTAATAGCCAGAAAAACCCCCACAGTCCCTCTCCTGATTACCTCCATATTATTGGGGGTTACACCCAGTAGATCCCTTAGGGTTCAAAAGGTAATTTCTTTTCCAGAGAAAAGGAGAACTTGCAGTTGTCTTTCAGTCCGTCTCCACTGAGTTAACCTCGACTGTAAAGAGGCATTTGGACTCAGGCAAGCCTTTCAGATAATCTCTCCTTCACATGTGGTATACATAGCTCCACCACTTAACTCCGAAATAAGTGTGTACAGTCAATGATTGCTGTCTTGCTGTATGATTATGTGCATAGCATGTATGGCTGTAGATACACATGCTCTGAATACTCCTGCGATCTAGTATTGTGCTCATGTGTTGCAAGTTGTTTTTGTTCAAAGACGTCTCTTCGAGTCTCAATGTCTCCTATGACTCCTCCCTTAGTAGGGAATTCACATGGGCACCGACTACATTGTTGGATTGTTTTTTAACCACCAGCGCTTTCGTGCGCGTACCAATGATGCTCCTAGGCTCAACACATTCGATGTTCGTGCTTCGAAGCCCTGCGGTAAGAACTTTGACCATGTCACTGAGAGGCGCTTTACACTGATGCCCCCTAATGGAAATCAGCAAAACAAGATCAGGACACCTGCCCCAATCATCAAGGTGCCGACAGCCCATTCGGGCTCCGTCTCTTCCCTTTTCCATCAACTCTGGAGGGGTGATGCAATGTACACCGTTTAAAAAGTGCCCTCACTGGGACCCAAAATACATCTGGATTGACTCACGCACCGTCTGCAATCTGTACCTTCCCCCCCGATCATAGAGACACTGTTTGCACCTTCTGCTTGGTTGTGTTGCTGCAAGACGAGTCTTGGGCATTAGAGGGCTGCACTTTTTTAATAATGTGGACATGCATACCATTCTTGAAGAAGACTTCCTGTGGAAACACTTTACAGGTCTGACCGCTCCATGCAATTCCTCCCAATGCTGAAAGGGACGTTCAAATCCACCCCAGACATCTTTAATTAACCTTTCAGGGCCCGCTTTATTACCTCCAGGTTTTAAAAGAAATATAACCCTTATGCCTCATACCCCATTCACATCAGGGGGGCATGCCCCTGCCGGACTTCCTGGCAGTTGCATGCACACTGCTCATAAACGGGCCTCTGGAACACCCCAAAGGAGAGGTTCCTCCACCAGATAAGAAGAGTAAAAGAATTGATGTCACAGGGAAAAGGGTTGTAGTGGGGCCCACTACACAATGGCGGATCACTAATTCGCTGAACCTACTTTCGAGATATGACCGGGCCCAATGGGAGAAGATGGAGAGTCTGCTTCAGCATCTCTCAGAACAATTTAGGAAGAGGGTGGAGGAAATTGTATCGGAGGGTAAAGTAATTTCCATTGCCACCACATGGTGCACCCTGGATGGCACAATACAGCCAGAAAGGTTAACACTTCAGTCATCCTGCAGAGACTTTGTTGCTACGTATCTCTGGCTTCACACCACAAGAGCAACAGTGCCTTGTTGGCATACTTCTTGATGGAGAGCACCTCTATGGTCCACAATTATACCAAATGCTTGAGAAAAAAATCAAAAACAATACTGACCTATCCAAAAGCATGGGGGCTCTCCAGACACTATCCACCAGGGGTTCCATTTGGAGGCAGCAGTACAGAGGTGCAGCAAAGGCCACTTCCCTAGAACAGCCACAATTTTACCAACACCAGCAGCAATCCTATCATCAGCAAGCAGACAGGGAGGTAAACATGTGGTTCATATATGGGCAACTCCAACAGAAACAATGGTAGAGGTACTCACAACAAGGGAGACCCTGCCGCAAAGCACTAACTTACCACCCATTCCCCTGGATCACATCACATCTGTCTGGGAAAAACTACAATGGTTTCTTCCTCAGGGGCAAATTAGCTCAAATCACTGTGTACTAAGCATTATAGAACATCAGTTTTGTCTAGAACATCTATCGACCCCACCAACATTCCAGCGTGTGCACTCACCCTAAGCGCTGAAAACCTCCACCTTCTCCAAGAGATGGTACAAGCACTGCTACTCAAAGTGGTCATAGAGCCAGTGCACTTCCACCACCAGGGCAGAGGGTTGTACTCCCTGTACTTTCAAATCCAAAAGAACAGCTCTCTAAGGCCAATCGTCGATCTCAGGTCCCTCGACAGAGTCATCCATTCAGAACATTTCGATATGACAACACTTCAGGATGTTATCCCACTCCTGCAACAAGGCAACTTCATGACCACCTTGGATCTAAAGGACGTCTTCTTTCACATACCCATCGATCCAGCTCATCTGAGCTACCTTTGCTTAGAGGTAAGTGAACAACACTACCAGTTCAAGGTGCTACCCTTCGAGGTTACCACACCTCGAAGGGTGTTCACAAAATGACTAGTGGTTGTAGCAATCCACTTCAGGAGGAGAGGTACACATCTTCACCAATCTAGATGGCTGATGAAGAGCGCAGACAGTAGTGCCTAGCACATGCTCAAGTTGCTATCTATCTCTTCCACAGGTGGGGATTTACAATAAATGCCACCAAGTCCCACCTCCAGCCTCTACAAGTTCAGCCCTTCCTGGGGTCAATTCTAAACATTGTCATTGGCCAGGCTTACCACAACCCACAAAGATTGCTAGCTTTCCAGCAGCTGCAGCCTCTTTTCAACCAAATCGTAATCTTTCAGTTAAAACAGTGATGCATCTCTTAACAATGATAGCTTCTTGCATAGCCATAGTTCCCCACACCAGATTTCACATGTGCCTGTTGCAAGAGTGTCTCTCAAAACTCTTGTAGGTGACCCTGTCATCACAAACACAAGGTCATCTACAAGATCTAGTGTTCTAAGGACCAGTACTCATTACTTCCTACAGTAAGGGAGCAGCAACAATTTGCTGCAGTGCAGGCCCCATTCTGCAAGTGACCATCACCACGGATGCCTCCCTCTCTTGGCTGGGTGTTACATCTCCACACCATGGCAGTACAGTGTCTCTGGTCATCCCAATAGCAGGGGTTTCACATAAATTTCTGCAAACTTCGTGACATCCACCTAGCCCTCTAAACCTTCTTTCAGAACATTTTGGGAAGGTGGTTTTCATCAAAGCCGACATGATCACCATGAATTATCTGCAGAAACAGAGGGACAATTACTCGCCCACCTGTCAACACAGACGTCAAAGATTTGTCATTGAGTAATTCACTATCAGATACAGCTCCTAGTGAAGTACATCTAGGGGGTGGACGATGACTTTGCAGATCTGCTCAGCCGGACTCATCAACAAGTGCACGTTTGGGAGCTTCTCTCGCAAGTTCTACGTTATTACTTTCAACAATGGGGGTTGCCGCAAATAGATCCCTTCACCACTCTGAAAACGCAAGATGGCAAAGTTTTGCCTCCAGATTTCCACAACCACGCTCCATGGCAATGCCCGGTGTATGAACTGGTCAGGGATTTTTTCCTATGCTTTTCCTCCTTTCCCATTCTTTCAATATGTGGTGCGAAAGCTACCGCAAACATCCCTTTCCCTCATCCTTGTACTGCTCATGTGAGCCTGACAACTATGGTTCTCAACCCTACTTGAGAGGTCTGTTACCAACAGTAGAAGATTGGTAGCAGGCCTGATCTTTTCACAGAGGAACAGGGTAAAAGCAGACATCCAGCCTCCAAGCAGCTCAATCTAGGAATGTGGCACCTGAGGTCTCAGAGTTTGGGTATCTAAGTCTTTCACAAGAATGAATGGGGGGGAGGGGGAGGGGGAGGGGGAGGGGGAGGGGGAGAGAGAGAGAGAGATATATATATATATATATATATATATATATGGCTCACAGACCTACTACTAGGGCTTGTTATGAAGCAAAGTGGAAGAGAGTTGCCCACTATTATAGCTTCAAGAATTTAGACCGTGTTAAACCGGATGTACAAGACATTGTTATTTGCTTTACTTACAAAAATCAGGGTTGGCATATACTTGTATACATCTACGTCTTGCAGCCATTGGCGCATACATGCAAAATAGAGAGTATTATTCTCTTCAGAATTCCCTTCATTAAAGCCTTTATGGAAGGCTTTAAGAGTAATTCCACCTAGAGTGCCACCTGCCCTCTATGGAACCTCAATATAGTACTCATAAGGCTCATGGGTCCCATATTCCAACCAATGGATTCCTGTTGTTCGCAATTATTTCTTTCCTGGAAAGTAGCTTTCCTTACAGCCATTACATCAGTAATGCGCATACGTAAGCTGCAAACCCTTACTTTGCAAGCACCTTTTTCTCAAGTTCATGCAGATAGGTTTTCCCTCAGAAGTGACCATAAATTGCTTCTCAAGGTGGTCTCTTCTTTCCACCTTAATCAAACAAAAGAAATGCCTGCCTTTTTCCTTCACCCAGACTCAATAGCTACATTGACAGGACCAAACCTTTTCCTAAAACGCACCAGCTTTTTGCCGCTTTTGCTAAACCTCGTAAAGGCCACCCTTTTTTAAAGTTGGCATAGCAAGATGGATCATGAAATGTATCCAAACATGTTATTTTAAAGTCAAAAGGGATCTCCCCACTCTCCCTAGGTTGCATTCTACTAGGAAGAAGGGGCAGCCATGGCATTTCTAAGGAATATTTCCATAGCTGACTATTACAAAGCAGCTACCTGGTCAACTCCACACACTTTTACTAAGAATTACTGTGTGGATTTCCTCACCTGTCAACAGGCTAGAGTTGGCCAAACAGAATTAAGGACTCCTATTTCAGACATCTGCATCATCCACTGACTAGCCACAGCTTTAGGGGAGTACTGCTTTACAATCTATGCAGAGCACGTGTATCTACAACACATGCTACAAACTAAATCTGTTACTTACCCAGTAAGCATCTGTTCATAGCTTACAGAGCTGGGGTGGAATACTGGGTGGTAGGAAATTTGCACCGGCACGGTAATCCCACACAGAAATTTGAGGAAAATGTGATATTTGTAGCTTAATTTGAGGTTTGCAGGAGATTCTGGGTAAGAAAACATAGGGGGATACAAACAAGTCACACCTCCCCCAGGTGTCTAGTTTTCAGAAATGTCTGGGTTTCGTAGGTTTCCCCAGATTGCCGCCAAGCCCGGGACCAAAAACACAGGTGTCCTCCTTGCAAAACCAGGTCATTTTGTGATAGATAATTTTGATGTCTTCACAATACGTTTTTGGCCCTTCCGTGTCACAGGCACTTGGCCCACCCACTTAAGTGAGGTAGCATTTTTATCAACAGACCTGGGGGAACGCTGGGTGGTAGGAAATTTGTGCCAGCCCGGTGATCCCACAAGACTCCCACACAGACATCTGTGGGAAATGTGATTTTTTAGCTAGATGAGGTTTGCTGGGGATTCTGGGTAAGAAAACTTTGGGGGATCCATGCAAACCTCACCTCCCTGGACTCCCCTGGGAGTCACGTTTTCAGAAATGTCTTGGTAGGTTTCCCTAGATGGCCGCCGAGCCCGGGACCAAAAACCCAGGTGCCCCCCTTGCAAAACCAGGTCGTTTTATGATAGATAATTTTGATGTCTCCACAATACGTTTTGAGCCCTTCCCTGTCACGGGCACTAGGCCTACCCACTCAAGTGAGGTACAATTTTTATCAGAAGACTTGGGGGAATGCTGGGTAAAAGGAAGTTTGTGGCTCCCCTCAGATTCCAGAACTTTCCATCACAGAAATGTGAGAAAAATGTGTTTTTTTTAGACAAATTTGGAGGTTTGCAATGGATTTTAGGTAACAAAATCTGGTGAGAGCCACACAATTCACCCCATCCTGGATTCCCATAGGTTTCTAGTTTTAAAAAATGTACAGGTTTTCTAGGTTTCCCTAGGTGCCAACTAAGCTAGGACTCAAAATAAACAGCTAGGCAGATTGCAAAAAAGGGTCTGTTTTCGGTTGAAAAATGGGATGTGCCCAAATTGTGTTTTGGGCCGTTTCCTGTCATGGGCACTAGGCCTACCCACATAAGAGAGGTACCATTTTTATCAGAAGACATGGAGGAATGCTGGGAAGAAGTGAGTTTGTGGATCCCCTCAGATTCCAAAACTTTCCATCCCAACATAGAAATGTGAGGAAAATTTGTTTTTTAGTCAAAGTTTGAGGTTTGCAAGGGAGTGTGGGTGACAGAACCTGGTGATAGCCACACAAGTCACCCCACCCTGGATTTCCCTGGGTGTCTAGTTTGTAAAAATGCACAGGTTTGCTAGGTTTCCCTAGGTGTTGGCTGCGCTAGGGCCCAAAACCCACAGCTAGGCACATTGCAAAAAAAGGGTCAGTTTTCAGTGGAAAAATGTGATGTGTCCACACCGCGTTTTGGGCTGTTTCCTGTCGTGGGCACTAGGCCTACCCACACAGGTGCGGTACCATTTTTATCAGAAGATTTGGGAGAATGCTGGGAGGAAGGAGGTTTGTGGCTCTCCTCAGATGCCAGAACTTTCCATCATAGAAATTTGAGGAAAATGTGTTTTCTTTTGTCAAAGTTTGAGGCTTGCAAGGGATTCTGGGTAACAGAGCCTGGTGAGAGCCACACAAGTCACCCCATCCTGAGTTCCCCTGTGTGTCTAGTTTTTATAAATGTATAGGTTTGCTTGGTTTCCCAAGGGGCCAGCTGAGCTAGGGCCCAAAATCCAGCGCTATGCACATTGCAAAAAAAAAAAAGGGGTGTCCATGTTGCGTTTTGGGCCATTCCCTGTTGCGAGCACTAGGCCTAACCACACAAGTGAGGTACCATTTTTATCTGGAGACTTGGAGAGATACAGAATAGCAGAACAAGTGCTATTACCAATTCGGTTTCTATGCATTTGAGCCTTCCAAATGTAAGTGTGTAAGAAAGAAGTCAGTTTGAGAAATGCCCTCTAATTCACATGCTTGTATGGGTACCCACAAATCCAGAGATGTGCAAATACCCACCGCTTCTAAACTCCATATCTTGTGCCAATTTTGGAAATACATGTGTTTCCTTGATACCTATTTTTCACTGTTCATATTTTACCAAATGAATTGCTGAAAATCCATTGCAATTGCAGCTTAGTTATTGGCTCTGGGTACCTCAGGTTCTTGTTGAACCTACAAGCCCTATATATCACAGCAACCAGAAGGGTTCATCGGACATAACAGTATATTGCTTTCGAAAATCTGCCATAGTTAGAAGAAGTTACAGATAAAAAACCAGCTGTTTTTTCAACTCAATGTCAATATTTGTTTATTTCAACTGTTAGTTTTTATACGAAAACCTTGAAAGATCTACATAAATGACCCCTTGCTGAATTCGGAATGTTGTCTACCTTTTAGAAATGTATAGCTTTCTGGGTTCCACCATGGGTTTCACACCTGTTTCCAGCACTAACTGGAAGGAGGTTGAATGTACAAAAATAGAAAAAATAGTCTATCTCCCAATAAATTTCCAAAACTGTTGAAAAAATTGGTTTTCTGATTGAAGTCTGCCTCTTCCTGAAAGCTGGCGAGTTTAGTGCTGTAAACCCTTCGTTGATGCCATTTGCAGGAAAAAAACAGACACTTTCTTCTGCAGCACATTTTTTCCATCCCCCCACCCCCAAAAAAATGTGCTGTATTTTGGCTAATTTCTCGGTCCCCTCCAGGGGAATCCACAAACCATGGGTACCTTTAGAATCCCCAGGATGTTGTAAAAAGGGGACACAAATGTGACGTGGATACCTTATATGGACAAAAAGTTATGGAGGCCTAAGCGCAAACTGCCCCAAAAAATGCTTAGCACGGAAGGGGAGGCCTAGCAGCAAAAGGGTTAACAATACACATACTGCTATTTTCCATCCTTCTTTCTACAGGACGTATAGCACATGGTCATCTTTCTCGTAGCGATCTGTTCAGCTATTGTGCTTACAAAACAGTGTGTACCAGAGAAAGGAAGTTTACGTTTGCGGCTTGTAAGCATAAGCTGGAAATAAATGGCAATTCAAGAACATACAGTGGAAAGATGAAACATTTGGTAAAATAAAATTGCCCAATTTGAGACATTGCTTAAGGTCTTAGGCATGAAATATTGTTTCTATCATAGCCTGTATTTATTAAACACTTTTTAAGGCCTCAAAGTGAACAAACAGGCCATTTTCGTAGACTTACACTCAGAATTTTGGCCTCTCGAGAGCAACAGAAATTACTCTAAACATGCTTATTTTGGCTTCAAACACGAAGATTCACATCCAATAGTCATATACATCCGAAAGATGGAACATTTGAAAAAAAATATTTTGGGCCATTTCGAGAAATTTCTTAAGGTCTGCAGTCAGCGATTTTCTTATAAAAACTATTGTTTTCTTTATAATGGCAGAAATTACCAAATGGGCCACTGTCATTGACTTTTACTAATACTCATAATATTGTGTTTTTGGCCTATTGAGAGCATGAAAATGACTTAGCCATGCTTATTTAATCCAAAAGTGATGATACAGATCCAAAAGTCATAAATTGTCGAAAGATGCAACATTTGAAAACAAACGTTTCTTTGACCTTTCGGTGGCATTTAGTGCCTTAATGACTTTAAATGTGTCTTATATCACTTCCTATAGTAAATAAACAATTTGTAAGGCCTCAAAGTGATCAAACGGGCCATTTCAATACACTTTTATTTTTCCTCAAAATCTTGTGGTTTGGCCCATTGAAAGGACGAAAATCACTCTAGACATGCTCATTTTAGCTCCAAAAGTGAAGATCCACATCCAAAAGTCATAAACAGTCGGAAGATGTAACATTTCAAAACGGACCATTTTGGACCTTTAGGAGACATTTCCTAACGGCGTGCGTGGGTCATCAGTTTTCAGAAAAAAATCAGATGTTTTCACTGAAACATGAAATCAGTCCAAATGTTTTTTCTTTTACCTCCTGCGGTGAAAAAACCTTTTTTAAAGGCCTCAAAGTGGGCAAATGGGGTGTTTCCATTCACTTTTATCCATACCCCAAATCTTGTGTTTTGCCCATTGAAAGCATGAAAATCACTCTAAACACGTTCATCTCTAGATCCAAAAGTGATGATCCACATCCAAAAATCATTAACAGTCAAAAGATTCAAAATCTGATAATGGACTATTTTTGCCCTTTCGCAGACATTTCAGAAGGGCTTGGGTCATCGGTTTTTCTCAAAAATCGGATGTTTTTGCTTGAACATGAAATTACTCCAATTGTTGTTTATATCACTTTCCATAGTGAATAAATACTTTGAAAGTGAGCACACGGGCCATTTCCATGCACTTTTAATCATACTCAAAATCGTATGTTTTGGCCCATTGAAAGCACGAAAATCACTCAAACATGCCCATTTTAGCTCCAAAAATTATAACCTACATCCAAAAGTCATATAGTCGAAAGATGAAACCATTGAAAATGGACCCTTTTTTAAAATCGCATTTCGCAATGGCACGGGTCATCAATTTTCCACAAAAATCATACGTTTTCGCTTGAACATGAAATGATTCCAAATATTGTTTATATCACTTCCTGTAGTGAACAAACACTCTTTAGCGCCTCAAAATGAGCAAAGGAGCCATTTTTATTCACTTTTACTCATACTAAAAATCTTTGTTTTGCCCCATTGAAAGCACAAATGTCACTCTCAGCATGCTAATTTTTGCTCCAAAAGTGATGACCCATATCCAAAAGTCAAACAGTCAAACGATGAAACATTTGAAAACAGACCATTTATGACCTTTCGGAGGCATTTTGCATAAGGTGCGGGTCATCGGAATTCAGCAAAAATTGGATGTGTTTTGCATCAACATGAAATGACTCCAAATGTTGTTTATATCTTTTCCCATAGTGGATAAGAACTTTTTAACGCCTCAAAGTGAACATCTTGATTGTTTTCATACACTTTTACTTCTACTCAAAATCTAGTGCCTTGGCACATATAAATCACGAAAATCACTCTAAACATACTCGTTTTTGCTACAAAAGTGATGATTCACATACAAAGGTTATAAGGAGTTGAAAGATGAAGCACTTGTAAACGGACCATTTTTCACCTTTCGTAGGTATTACGTAGGGTGCAGGTCACTGATTATTCATAAAAAACTGAGGGGCATATTTACTAGGAAGTGGCGAAGCGCAGCGTTAGCCACTTTGGCTTAACGCCGCGCTCGGCCACTTCCAAAACACAGGACTACACCGTATTTACAAGGAAACGGTGCAGCCCTGCGTTTCCCCCTGCGCTGGCGCTAATTTTACCTGCCTAGCGCCAACACCCTTGCACCATAGTGCAAGGGTGCCTGCGTTGTAGGGGAAGATTGTTTATGTGCAGAAAGGTGCGCCTACCTGCACATAAACAATCTGAAATGACATTTTGAAACTTCAATGTGTGCTGCTTAATGCAGCACTCATAGAAGTTGCAAAACATCATTTTTTAAAAAATTGGATTATGTGCAGGAAGGGTCACCTTCCTGCACATGAACAATCAATGGCCTTTTGTTGTTTCTATGTGTGTAGCACAACGCAGCACATATAGAAACAGCAAAAACGAGGAGAAATGAAACCTTTTCTCCTCATTGCGCCTGTTTAAGACCAGAGAAAGTGATGATCCACATCCAAAAGTCATAAACAGTCGGAAGATGCAAAATTTGAAAACAGACGATTTTTGAGCTTTTGGGGACCTTTCATAAGGGGCGCAGGTCATAGATTTACATCAAAAATGGGACGCTTTAGCTTGAAAATGAAATGACTCCAAATGTTATTTTATATCACTTCTCTCAGTGAATAAACATTTTTTAAGGACTCAAAGTGAGCAAATGGGCCAGTTTCATACACTTTGACTTATACTCAAAATCATGTGTTTTGGACCATTGAAAGCATGACAGTCACTCCAAACATGCTCATTTTTGCTCCAAAAGTCATGATCCACATCCAAAAGTCACACATAGTTGAATAATGCAACATTAAAAAACGGACCATTTTGGACATTTCGTAAGTGCGCGGAGTATCTATTTTCATTTCATCAAAAATCAACAGTCACAAGATGAAACATTTTAACTCGGACCATTTGACAGTTCGGATGCATTTCATTAGGCCGCAGGTCATCAAGTTTCTTCCAGAGTCTTATATTTTCGCTTGAACACAAAATGATTTCAAATGTTGTTTATATCAGTCCTCATAGTGAGTAAACACTTTAAGGCCTCGAAGTGAGAAAATAGGCCATTTTCATACCTTTTTACTTTTACTCAAAATGTTTGTTGTGTTTTAGCCCATTGAAAGCACGGAAATCAATCTAAACATGCCCATTTCAGCTCCAAAAGTGATGATCAACATACAAAACTCACTTGAAAACGAAGAATTTTTGACCTTTTGGAGGCACTTGGCTGGGGACATGGATTTTCATAAAAAATCTGACATCTTAGCTTGAACATGAAATGACTCCAAATGTTGTTTATATCAGTTCCCATAAGAAAGAAAACCGTTTTAAGGCCTCATAGTGAGCAAATAGGCCAATTTCATACATTTTTACTCATACCCAAAATCTTCTGTTTTGGTCTATTGAAAGCACGAAAACCATTCTACACATGCTCATTTGTGCTCCAAAATTAATGATTCACATCCAAAAGTCATGCGGAGTCAGAAGATGAAACATCTGAAAACAGACCATTTTAGACCACTGGCATGCATTTCGTAAGGGTGCAGGTTATTTATTAATTTTCATCAACAATTGGACGTTTTCGCTTAAACATGAAATTAGTCCAAATGTTGTTTATATCACCTCCCTTACTGAATTAAAAGGCCTCAAAGTGAGCACTTGGATTCTTTTTCATACTCAAAAGTTTGTGTTTTGGCCCATTGAAAGCACAAAAATCTCTCTAAACATGCCCTTTTTAGCTCCAGGAGTGTGAATCCACAACCAGAAGTCATAAACAGTCAAAAGATGAAACGTTTGAAAACGGACCATTTTTGACCCTTCAGAGGTATTTCATAAGGGCGTGAGATTTTGCTTGAACATGAAATGATTCCAATTGTTGTTTAGATCATTTTCGATAGTGGTTAAGCAATCTTTAAGGCCTCAAAGTCAGCACTTGCACCATTTTCATAAACTATTACTGCCTATTTTAGCTCCAAAAGTAATGATCCTCATCCAAAAGTCAAACAGTCAAACGATGCAACATTTGAAAACGGACCATTTTTGACCTTTTGGAGGCAATTCATAAGGGTGTGGGTTGTTTAGTATGAACATGAAATTACACCAGATATTGTTTCTATCACTTCCCATAGTGAATAAACACCTTTTAAGGCCTCAAAGTGAGCAGATGGGCCATTTTCATAAACTTTTACTCACTCAAAATTTTGTGTTTTGGCCTTGTGGAAGCATGAGTAATGCAGCACAAATCACTGCATCGCTCTGCCCCATGCTGGTGTTACTTGCATTAATCAATATTATATAGCGCAACTACTCACCCGTGAGGGTCTCAAGGTGGTGGTGGTGGTTCAGATATTCTGGTCCTGCGTCGTGGAGAGTTTTGTAGTCATGTATGAGGAGCTTGAAGGTGATTCTCTTGTTGATTGGGAGCCAGTGGAGTTGTCGGAGGTGTTGTGTTATGTTGCTGCGGCGGGGGATGTCAATGACCAGTCTGGCTGAGGCATTTTGGACGTTCTGTAGTTTCCTGAGTTGTATCCGGGTGACTCCGGCGTAGAGTGTGTAGTAGTAGTAGTCCCAGGTTGAGGGGGCAGGTTCCAGGATGAGTACTTCGGTCTTGTCCCAGTTGAGCTTGAGGCAGCTGTCTTTCATCCAGGTAGCAACGGCCTCCATTCCACTGTGAAAGTTGATTCTGGCGGCAGGGGGTTCGTAAATGAGGGAGAGGATCAGCTGGGTGTTGTCAGCGTAGGAGATGATGTTGAGTCCATGGCTTCTGACAATGGCTGCGAGGGGGCCATGTAGACGTTGAAGAGGGTGGGGCTCTGGGAGGAGCCCTGGTGCACTCCGCAACTGATCTCTGTAGGTTCTGAGAGGAACGGGGGTAGTCTGACTCACGGTGTTCAGCTGGTCGGGAAGGAGGGGATCCAGTCCAGTGCCTTGTCGCGGATGCTGGCGTCGTGGAGTATCATGATTAGGGTGCGGTGGGAGACTGTTGAAAGCGGCCAAGAGGTCCAGTAGGATGAGGGCTGCAGTTTCGCCCAGGTCGAGGAGGGAGCGGATGTAGTTGGTGGCGGCGAGGAGTGTGGTCTCGGTGCTGTGGTTGCTTCGGAAGCCGGATTGGGAGGTGTCCAGGACATGGTTCTCCTTGATGAACTCGGAGAGTTGGGCTTTGATGGCCTTCTCAATGACCTTGGCTGGGAAGGGGAGGAGGGAGATGGGTCTGAAGTTCTTGAGGTCTGTCGGGTCGGCGAACGGCTTCTTTAGCAAGGGGTTGATCTCAGCATGTTTCCAGTTGTCAGGGAAGGTGGTGGTTTCGATGAAGCAGTTGATGGTGCGGCGAAGCTCGGGGCGATGGAGGCAGCTGCTCTATGGAAGATGTGGTACGGGCAAGGATCCGATGGGGCTCCTGAGTGGATGCTCTTCATGGTCTTGAGTGTGTCTGTGGTGAGCGGAGTCCAGTTGAGCACGATATGTTGGGGTGTGGTTGCGTGCAGTGGTGGCAGGGATGATGGCAGGGTCTTGGGAGTTAAAGCTGTTCTAGATCTGCCTGATCTTGTGGTGGAAGAAGGTGCCGGGTTTGTTGCAGAGGTCTTGGGAGGGTGGGACGTCTGTGGTCCCGCTGTTGGGCCTGGCAAACTCCTAGATGATGGCGAAGAGTTTTTTGCGGTTGTGTGTATTGGCATTGATTCTGTCTTGTAAGGCTGATTTCTTTGTGGTTTTGAAGAGAAGGTGGTGCCCATTGACAGCGGATTTGAAGGTTGCGTGAGTATCCGGGGTCTTGTTGTTCCTCCATCTCTTCTCAAGTCGTCTGCAGGTGCGTCTGGACTGTGGTGTTAGCGTCTGTTGGTGTTGGCGTAGTGGTCATGCTGAGGAAGTCGACGAGAAGTTCTTCTGTGGCCTTGTTCCAGCTACGACAGGGGCGGGAGGGCAGTGGTGTACGGTGGGCGTGGCGAAGGAGCGATGCACACAGTGGTGGTTGGTCCAGAGGAGTTCATTGGTGTGGCAGTAGGTGATGTTCCCGCTGGTGGAGTAAACAGGGTCGAGCGTGTGTCCTGCTGTGTGGATCGGTGCGGTGACTAGCTGCTTGAGTCCGATGTTGGCAAGGTTCTCCAGTAGGGAGGCAGTGTTCTGGGGACTGGGGTTGTCCAGGTGGAAGTTGAGGTCTCCGAGTAGGATGTAATCAGTGGATGCGAGTGCCTGGGGTGCGAGGAGGTCTACGATGGTGTCGGTGAAGGACGGGCGGGGGCCGGGGAGCCTATAGATGAGGGTGATGTGGAGGGTGTTGTTGGGGTTGGTCTGGATCTGGAAGTGGATGTGTTCCATGGTTGTCGTTGGGTCGTCCGAATGGGTGGTCAGGCGGAAGGTGTTCTTGTGGACGATCGCGATGCTTCCTCCTGGTCGGTCGGTGCAGTCCTTGCTAGTGATTTTGTAGCCATCAGAGAGGTCGATGGCGATGTCTGGTCCAGAACAGGGGTTGGTCCAGGTTTCCGTGAAATAGGCGCTGTCAGGAGAGGTGGCGTCGAGGAGGTCCTATATTTCTGTTTTTGGAGGGATCGCACGATGAGGAGGATGCAGTTGAGACGGTTAGGTGCGCTGTTGGTCGGTTAGGTGGGAAGAGGATCTGGCGTGGGTAAAGGTGTGGCTGCAGTTCCAGCAGAAGGGTCCTTGGGTCTCCTTCGGCGATATGAGGTGGCAGGTGGCGTGGCGTCCTGAGTTGAGGGTGAGGAGTTTGCGGGTGTCATAGCAGTGAAAGGC
The DNA here is from genome assembly GCA_963921515.1 of Calotriton arnoldi. Classification (NCBI taxonomy): domain Eukaryota; kingdom Metazoa; phylum Chordata; class Amphibia; order Caudata; family Salamandridae; genus Calotriton; species Calotriton arnoldi. The sequence continues at coordinate 287,277 of CAWUFW010002061.1, forward strand.
ATGAGAACCAGGATCCCTGGCGCTGGGCGTGGTCCAGGCGCAGACAGGCTTGTCTTTGGCGCGCCAGCGGCGCGGTCGCCATTAAGTAGTGCTGCGGGGGCGCTGGACAGCTGGGCGGCGGAAAATGCGGGTGCAGGAAGGGTCACTGGAGGGGGGTGGGGCATTGCAGCAGCATGGGCAAGGGCAGCAAAAAAAAGGGAAGAAAAAGGAAAAAAGCAGAATAAAAGGCAGAAAGCAGAAAAATCAGAAAAGAGAGACGGAGGTGTAGCCCAGCAGCAGAGCAGTGACGCTCTACCACGAGACCACCAGGGATGAGGCGCAGGCAGGAGCCTGAGGGAGGAGGAGGGCCTCGAACGTCTGACCAGGGGTCAGCAGCAGCAACAGGGGTCAGCAGCTACAAGGCGGAGCTGCGCTGTGAGGGGAACAAGTCCACTAGAAGGTAAGTGGACTGCACTTTCACCGCGCAGCGGCTGCCATTAAGTAGTGCTGCAGGGGCGCTGGATAGCTGGGAGGTGGGAAATGCAGGAGCAGGAAGGGTCACTGGAGGGGGGCAGGGCCGCAGGAGATCGCAGCGGCAGGAGCGAGGGTGGCGAAAAAAGGGAAGAAAAAGGCAAAAGGGAAGAAAAAGGAAAAAAATAAAGGCAGAAAGGCAGAAACGAGAGAGAGGGGCAGCCCAGCAGCAGAGCAGTGATGCTTTACCACTAGACCACCAGGAATGAGGCGCAGGCAGGAGCCTGCGGGTGGAGGAGGGCCTTGAACTCCTGACCAGGGGTCAGCAGCAGCAACTACCAGGCGGTCAGTGGACTGCACTTTCACCGCGCCGCAGCTGCCCTTAAGTAGTGCTGCGAAGGGGGCTGGACAGCTGGGAGGTGGGAAACGCTGGAGCGGGAAGGGTCACTGGAGGAGGGGCGGGGCATTGCAGGAGCGAGGGCGGCTACAATAAAAGGGAAGAAAAAGGCAAAAGACACAATAAAGGCAGAAAGCAGAAAAACATAAACGAGAGACAGAGGGGCAGCCCAGAGGCAGAGCAGTGACGCTCTACCACTAGAACACCAGGGATGAGGCACAGGCAGGAGCCTGCAGGTGGAGGAGGGCCTCGAACTCCTGACCAGGGGTCAGCAGCAGCGACAGGGTAAGTGTTACTGACAGTGATTCCAAAATAAAACCATGTACGTATGTTGACAAAATTTAACAATTGGAGGCCATTTTTAATGCTCCCAGAATGCTTCCTGCTTGTATGCAAATATATGCATACCTATGAAATTAATATTGGTTTACTTTCAAAGTAAATTGTACAGAAGAAAATTGCAACTTGAAAAATATGTTTGGCAAAACTGTTGCACAACTTTAAGTACCCTTTCTCTGAGGCATCATTTTGTAAAAAGTGCTTGATGTGTGTCAATCTTTAAATAATAATAATAGAATATCAGTGTAAAACTATTATGGGGAAAATAGATTAGGGGCTAAAGTGTATTAAAAATTCACAAAAGTGCAGGTATATGACCTTACATTGGTGCAGATTTACAACTTTCAGGAATTCACAAGTTTACAGAAGTAGAACAGAAAAATTCAATCCTTGCAAACTTTTGAGAATTCTATTTGCGCATGAGCAATTATACACGTATACATTTGCTCATTTGAAAATCGGCTGAACGATTACAAATTTACTTTCCCTCCACCCGCTTTTTCCTCAACCTTGGAAAACATTTTACTCCTGTCATTCTCAGGAGTAATTTTTTAATCTTTCCAGTGAGGTGAAGAGATTGGAAAGAAGTTGGTGTACCCTTAAACATTTTAGTTTTTGAGCACACAAACTCAGAGCATTCCAACCCTGGAATTAACACTTCCCCTCCTACATCCAGGTCTTGTACATGGATGAACAGGAAAGTGGCAAAATGAGAACCTTGCTGGAATCCTAACCCTGATATAATATGAGCAGTAACATAATCAGAGTTCTGATGTAATGAGAATGTTGCCTTAGTATGTCACCTTGTATGTCACCAAAAGGGATCAAAGGATTCTTTTTACAGGACACGTAGATTGCTAAAGAATCACAGCCCATGGACAAGTAGGTGTTTTATGAAATTTCGCATCTCTGTGATCACTTAAGGATAAAAATATTTACTTGGCCGGATAAATTCCCCCACCCCATTCCAGGGTACTCAAAATTAAGGTCTAATCAATAAACGACTACCAGCGTCAATACATTATCCATTCCAGAGCACATGCTAGTTTGATCTGAAAGCTAATCCTCCATGTGCTATCCAAGCCTGCTAAACTTTCTTGCGACAACATCTAGAAAACGCCAAAGATACTAAAACACTAAAAGCCAGAAAAACATCTTTTTTTCCAATGGCTATCACAACATCTAATCCCTCACTGGCATAGACGCAACTCAAACTGCAATGCCCAGAGAGGTAAATTAATTACTCTTTATCCACTTAAATTCACTACTCCAGAGACAAAGCTGGCCCAATGCTTTTGTCCGAATCTATTGTTGTTCTTCTTGTGGGACCTCTACAGCATATGTTAAAAAAATTAACAAGGAATTTAGTTCAAGGTAATAGTGTTTTGAATGCACAATTCACAAAAATGACATGAAAGCAGGTGTGGTTCACAAACTTGCTTGGTATGCTAATCATAAATTGTTTTTATACAGCGCTTACTACCCCTGATGAGGCGGTGAAATGCTTTACGGCAAGTAGCACACTACTCCGGACCCCAAGACTAGAGGTTAATAGTGGATTAATAATAAGTATTTTTTTTTCTTTTTTTGCATTAGTTGTGTAAGGTTTGCGCTCTTGATTTCTTGTGTGTTTAGAAAAGTTTCCAGTAGGAATAGAAAGATGGAAATGGATTTTAAAGGAGAAGCAGTATGTTGTTTTTAGGTCTCGCCTAGCATTGCAGCGTGCATGCGCTGTCCGCTCGGCGAGAGATATTGTGAATGAGGACTTTCAGAAGGGGGCTTGAAGCCCCGCCCCTCATTTTCATTGGCTGGCGTCACCGTTTATGCTAAACGGTGGCCTGCCATTGGAAATGGGGTATTTTTGTTGCCGCCCTTTTGCCTTTTCGTCCGGCCCATCCGGACTGGCTCGTCTGCTTTGCAGCTGTCGCAAAGCAATTCCCTATCTTTATTAGGGGGCCATGTGTTTTCACTCAGCCGCGTGTTTATTTTTACATCACGCTTTCACTGAAAGTGAAAGTGCGATGCAAATATAAACAGCGGCTGAGTGAAAACAGATTGAAGTTTCTGCAATGGCTCGAGAAGAAAGTGTGTCTAAAGCCCGCGTGCTTGGCCCAGAGCACTCCACAGCTGCACACACGGGTAAATATTCAAGGTTTTAGTTTTGTTTAAATATGAAGACTGGGCCTGCCATAGCTGACCTGCTTCTGTTGTCCTGCATGTCGGCAGCTCTGGCCGTTACACCACATCCTCTCCTATGCGTTACATTTGTACTGCGCCTACTCACGGATTCTGTCATGCATGTTACTACTTACTGTCACTAATGCTAAAACATGGGCTGCCATTGTCATGCACGGATCGGCCTGGGCATGCCACAGCTAAACGTATTCGGTACAATACAATAGCTGACCTGCCGCTGTTGTCACATGCTCCTTGCGTCACAGATGGACTGTCACTGCTGTGCTCATAGCGCTACCATACCTCAGCAGTTTCCGGTTTGGGGATTCATCCCTGTGCTGTTGCCCCCGCCCCTTTGTTGTCAAACGTGGTGCTGCTGTCAAGCATGGTGTGCTGCTATTGGTCGGTCAAGGAGCCCCCGCTGCAGACCATCTTTGGGCTCATCTAGTCGTTGCTGGGGGAGGGGCGGTTGGGAGCGCTGCCTGGCAGGCACGCGGCCTAATCTCCTATTTTGGTATTTTCGGTATCTTGTGTTCACGGTGTGCTTGCTGCCGCAGCCGGTCCCTGGAACTTTACTGCATTCCTTGCCTGGCACAGAGCGGGTGCATGGGCCTTCCCCTCACCCCCACTCCACCCGTGAAGCCGGGCACACATGGCAGCAGACACCTAGAAATAACACGTCGTTTGTCACCCTGCAGCAGGGACACCCCACGAGAGTAGATAAACAGACGGGCGCCTGCCTCCTTTGATCCAGTACAAGTAATTGCAGCATGCAGCTTAATATGCCTCATCCTATGCCAACACATTCGTAATAGGGGTACATAATGACCCTCGAGCACCTTGTAACGTTAAAGTTCATAGCGCAGGGCAGAAGTGTGTGTGATGTGCGTTTATTTTTAGACTGCGCCACTGTTGTGCTCTCGGATGACATTTATGAAGTAAACACAGCTGTGGTTTGAAGTAAGGAAATAGTTAATCCACACTGCGAGAACTGTGCAGGAAGTGACCTTTACTTAGGTCTCGAGTGCTTTACACCTCCATTGCTGGCATTGTGCACCCGAGATACCCAACCAGGGACTTTTCCATCTTCTCCAATGTACACCAATGCATTTGAATTAGACACTTTATCCGAAACTCCTAGTTTTATTATTGTTTTCATTAACAACATTTGTATAATACCGGTTTTGTTATGAAAAATACATACTCTAACAAGCACTGGCAAAGCCAATAGGTCTGGCCATATTGAAGAAAATGAAGGTAGCACCAAGAATGAGGTCACACTCTGTTAGATATAGTCTTTTCAGTATATTTTATTCTTCTTTTGTATAACGGATGACAGGACAACAGCCAACGCGTTTCGTTCCTTTTAAAGGAACTTCATCAGGGCTGAAATCAACACGAAACAGCACATAAATAACCACATTACAAAATACATAAACACAATTACACATACAAATATAAAAACATTACATAGATGTAAAAACATACTCTTCTCTTGGGGCACAAGGACAAAACAATCAAAAACACTGTACTAAAAAAAAAATTAAAAATACACAGACGTTATTTACAAATACAATACCAAGAACGAACCATCACGAATTCAATAACATAAGAATACACAACAAATATAAATACTAACACCATAACACACCAAGAACATAAAACAGGTGGAATAAAACCAGTCAACTTAATTAAGTTGGCGTTTTGCATGAATTATATAGAAATTACACAGATCCATAAGCACAAGGAAAAGAAAGGGAAGGAAGAAAAAAGTTTTCAAAGTAACACTTTTTAACAGAAAAATAAAGACAAGAAGAAGAAAAAGAAGGGGAAAAAGAAGTGTATTTGTAGAGACCATAACAAAAACAAAAATTGAAAAAAGTCTAGAATAACCAGAAAACATGAATGTCAGAGCGAAATACAGACAGGATATTTCATTGAAACCCAAAAAGGAATCTCACCAAAATATTGTAAGCGAAAGGATCCAACTGTATAAAAATAGTAGACGGTCCCACAGTAAGGATAAAGTAACAGTAGATTCCGGCCAAAGTAATCTAAAAGAATATATCGCAAATTTGTAATCACAACCATATTAGTACATAAGCAAAGCTCATTCAAAGTTTAATAAAAAACACCAGTCCCAATAAGTATGCGGATATAAAGAAACACATATACAAGATCAATACCACCAGTCAGAAAAAAGAGAGAGATCAGAAGCAAAAGTATCAAAACGAAATGCAAACAAAACTTTTCCATAGAGAAAATTTTGAAAACTAATGAAAAATCTCACCAGAAAAAAGTATACGAAAAGATCCAAAAGTATAAAAATAGTAGTAGACGATCCCACAATGCGGATGAAGTAGTAGTAGACTTCGGCCAAATTAATCTGAAAAAGTATATCGCAAACTTATAGTCGCAACTAAATTTGTACATCAGTAGTGTTCATACAAAAATTTAGTTAAAAAGCACCAGTCCCAATAGATATGCTGATATGTGAAAACACATATAGAAAAACATTTAAAAATTAAAATCGAAAAACATGAAAAATTACTGATATGTAATAAGTACACGTAACCGGCCTCCAGTTGAAATATGAGCCAATGAAGACCGGCACATAGCATACTGAAAAACTGTAGGTATAGCTATGGACATGAGTAAGAATAGCCCATGTCAATGTCCTGTGAGGACTGAATGGGCCCTATGGCGCTGTAGTCACAAAAAGCAGCCCGCATCCTATTTGCCGACAGCGTGTTATATCTCGGCAAACAGCTACAGTCACAAAGAGACAGAGTCCTAACCACATATAAACACTCAGCCTCCACTTGTGTGTTATACTGCACAACGAAGGTGCAAGCAGTCGCTATGCATACTTGTATTAAGGCGAACCACTCAAATTACAAAGTAATAAGGTCCCCATCTGGATTAGTTTGAAAAGCCCTCAATGAGCTCGGGATTAATCTTAAACATGAGCCCCCACAACCTCCGCTTATGTGTTTAAACTGCAAGGCGAAGGTGCCAAAATCACTGTGCCCGACCCGCAAGGCAACAGAACTTCAAGCAACCATCTTAACAGTCAAAGAAAGTAAAGAAAAAACAGCAAAGAAACAAGACCCCCACCTCCTAAAACAACTTACCCCGTAAGTCTTCCTTGTAGAGGCGGCGAGTATGCCCGGCAGTCAAATGGCGAGAGCAAGGGTCCGTCATATTCCCGGCATTTTTAAAAGTCTACTGAGAACGTGCCGACGTACGCGCGGTGACGCGGAGATTCAGAGGTTACATGAGGAGACATAGCCTCAGTTTCCAAAAGCGCCATCTTGGAATGAATAAGAAAACACAAGAGAATACTAGCCAACTACTAAATCAGTAAAAAAAAAAAAAAATGGGTACCACATAAAAAACAGGGGATCTCCAAATACACCAGGAATAGTGCAAGAATTGCAGTATATAACTAAATATGTACCGTTATAAGAAATAGCAAATATATATGTAAAAAAATCAAGAAGGTTCAAAGAACCGAATTACCCCAAAAGTCTTCCTTGTAGCGGCGACTAAATACACTTGGAAGTAAAATGGCGCAATCAGGGGTCCATCAGGTTCCTGACATGATAATAAATGCCTGTTGGAAATGTCCTGGTATGCGCGCGATGACGCGGAGAGTCCAAAGGTAAAGGAAGCAAGAAAATCTTAGTTTCCAAAAGGCGCCATCATAGAGTGGATAAGAGAAACGCAAGAAGACACTAGCTAATCACTGCATCACTGTGAAGCACACCATAATAAAATCGGCGATCTCTAAATAAAAAAAAAGAAGGGGAACCAATAGTGTAATATATAATCCAATAAGCAACATTGAGGAAATAACAAATATACATAAAAATTGTCAAGAGGGTTCCAGGAAGCCAGTAGTAACAAGAAAAAAGAGGGGATGGAGGGCCATCCCCCCAGAATTGATGTGCCACACCCTTAATTGTGCTGACACCAAAACCCGAGCCATATAAACAAAATCGGTTAATATTATGGAATGCTGACGCGTCCATAAAAAAAAATTTTGTACCAACTGAATGACCTGCAGGACTACATCTTCAAAGAGGCGCCAACTTAAAGCATACATGAATAAAATTTACCCACAGAAAATGTGTGAAAGTAATAAGACTATACGGGTTTTCAGAGGTTAAAAGATATGAAAAATATCTAGGTTAAATATAATCAAAAAACTATAAAGGGATATCAAAGATGTAGCACAACGGAAGAGAAAAGGGGGAGAGAGGAGGAAAAAACAGAGTAATATAAGAAGAAAGTTGCATCATATTATCACAGAGATTGCCATATCCAACTTATTGATTTGAGTTTACAAAGCCCCCTATTATGTTTGAAAGGGCTATTCTGAATAATCCATCTAGATATCTATATTTACAAGAAATAGTGCATTTCCCCATCTGTGTTATGTCCAAAAAGTGTAGATTGTAGACGACAAATCCACCTGGACTCAGCCTGTCTTAGCAATAGCTCCCTATTGCCACCCCTCTTGTTTACGGGAACATGTTCAATAGCATGAAACCAGAATGTGTGGTCACCTGTGTGTTCAATGTTGTAATGCTCTGTAATGGGGTATCTGGCATCCCTGCCAATAATTGCCCTACGATGTTCTTGGATGCGAAGCCAATAGGTCTGGCCATATTGTATAAGTGAAAGTGCTTGTTAATTGATTCATAACCGTGAATGATTGTGTGGATGGCACTGAGCAAATTTGAGAATGAGTTATCAGTTGGATGGATGGCCGAGTGCTTGATAAGTAAAGGGTGAGTGAATGCAAGGATGAATGTTTGAATAAGGTAGTTCCTAGATGTCTAGAAACCAAGCTGACTAAACGGATGAGTGTATTAATAGGTGGGTGAGTACATGCATGATGTATAGGTGGTCTATAATATTTTCTCTTGATAATGAATCATGGAGAGGTAGAGATGATACGGTCAGCTTTGAAACAACATCAGGAAATAAAAGCACTAACATTTCAAACTATGAGGCTTTATGGCTGCTATAGGGTGTCCCAGAATTAAGATTGGTAGACTGGATGGAGATCTGTGCATGCATGCCGTGCCCATCATGACGCTTTCCAATAACAATCACCACTATTATGACATTACAGAGAGCTGGGACTATCTATATATGGCAGTGAATTCAGTAATAATATCTCAGTATATTTATATTTGTATCATGGCCAATACTTTCCTAAAGTCTTGGCAATTTATGGTAGTGAAGGGCCAGGTAAAATCATCCCAAGTGGTAAGGAGAATCAGCAATGTTGCAGTCTGAATGAGTAAAAAGTGGGAGTGAGTGAGTGAGTGAGTGAGTGAGTGAGTGAGTGTGTGTGTGTGTGTGTGTGTGTGTCTCTCACACACACACACTTATGGTAACAAAAAATGTACACAACAGTAGGTGTCCAAATCCGCTATTTTTTATTTCCAGTACTGCAATAATTAGATAACTGCCTTATATGAGACAAGTACTTTCCTTAGTCTCTTTCATCTAGGGTTGGCATGTATTAACAGTGAACAGGGTCTTAGATGCCATTTTGCACTTTTGTGGCTCATGTGATGTAAAGAAATACCTAGAACCGTGGAAAAAGAACCCAGTAGCCAGAATGGACAGTGGGATAAGTTGCAGGTGAGAATCCTAACCCGCTATCCCACAATCAGCCAACAGATGCTACACTATCAACCTCTTCTTTGGAGAGAAAATCAACAAAATCTGATCTAACATGTCTAATTCATTATCGTCACGGTATGACAGGCACTGTGTGGTATGCTATAGTGCAGACTCTTGGGGTGGCCACGTTCTTAGGGCAGGCTTTGTTTTGGGGTACATAGATGCAGACACCGCGCTATGCAATGCAATAGGTGTTGCTTTTGGTATTGTAAATAACAATGCCTTTTAATTTTTTTAGCAGAGTTGCCATTTACAATGTCAATAGCTCAAAATAATGTCATTGCGAGACCTATTGCATTGTAAATGCTTGTTGTTAGTAGCGATCATGTGTGCCTGTTAGATGGGTGGCATGGCTAAAAAGGAAGAGAAAGTTTGAGAAGGATGTTTCGACTTTCATAATAGTCAAAAAGGTTTGAATGAGCCAGGGAGAGGAGGAATGGTACAAAGGTTGAAAGGAGCATTTTTTAATAAATAAAACTGAATTTAACTTACAAATACACATATGCACGACACTTGGTATGGTTGTATTGCTGGAGAAAGCCCCTCTATATAAATATCCATAAGTGCGCATAGGTAGTAATATTTACATGGTCTGATGTGCAGAGTTATCTTGTGGAGAAGTATGCAATTTTCTTCACGACATGCCTCAGAGTTTTAGTAGCAAGCTGGAATTGTTCTATATTTGTAACTACATGTACATAAAAACATCAATTATGGCATTGTTTGATATACACGTCTCTTGTAGGGCAACATACCAGTCTCTCAATATATGAATGCATTGGATTATAACAGGAAGCATAGATCAATGTACAATGACAGAATATATATATATATATATATATATATATATATATATATATATATACACACACACACACACACAATTTTATGAGTGTTGTGAGCCACCGTCTGCAGGGTCCACAGTTACGCCATGGAGGATATGGTTTGCTCACATAATAGTTGTCCTACAAGTCTTATACACATCATGAAATTTAAACAAATGTTTTCTATATCGTATGAAGCCTTGAGCAAGCCTCAAGATTATGTATGGCTGTATGGGGAAAACATGTGGGTGGTAACTCCACTTCATATTTCTGAAAAACTGTTCTTACAGAAGAACTGACAAATGACCATAACCGTACATAGTTTGAGATTCTGGAAATAAGGCATTCTTCTAGGCAAATCAATTTGCTGTAAATAAATGCATGTGATCTAAGTCAGTTACAGCCAATGGCAGTTTTTTTATGTACTCCTCTGATCAACAATTGAAGGGGTTGCTAAGAAATTTGTGGAAACATTTATACAATACTTGTTCAACAATTTCTAATATCTCAAGGGAATGCTAACTGCCTAGTACTCCTATATAAAGTATCCACTAAGTGGAGACATTCAGCACACCAAGGAGGCTTACTCTTCTACTTCTTGCCTCTGTTACGTGTGAGCAACAAGTTTTTTTAACCCCTTCGGTGCGTCGGACGGCCGGGGGCCGTCCAACGCACCAGTGATCATGTGCGTCGGGCGGCCCCCGGCCGTCCTCGCACATGGCACAGGGAATACACAGGAAATACATCTGGTGCGGGCATCTTGGTAGGTCTTGAGGTCTTTCCTGAATTGGGTCAATGACATGGATTGCCGGAGGTGGAAGGGCAGGGTGTTCCAGGTCTTGGCAGCAAAGTAGGAGATGGATCTTCCTCTGGTTCTGGTCTTGTGGATCCGTGGGACGGAGGCCAGGGCGTGTTGAGTGGAGTTGTCTGGCGAGGTGGTGGTTCAGATATTCTGGTCCTGCGTCGTGGAGAGTTTTGTAGTCATGTATGAGAAGCTTGAAGGTGATTCTCTTGTTGATTGGGAGCCAGTGGAGTTGTCGGAGGTGTTGTGTTATGTTGCTGCGGCGGGGGACGTCGATGACCAGTCTGGCTGAGGCGTTTTTGACGTTCTGTAGTTTCCTGAGCTGTATCGGGGTGACTCCGGCGTAGAGTGTGTAGTAGTGGTCCCAGGTTGAGGGGGCAGGTTCCAGGATGAGTACTTCGGTATTGGCCCAGTTGAGCTTGAGGCAGCTGTCTTTCATCCAGGTAGTAACGGCCTCCATTACACTGTGAAAGTTGATTCTGGCGGCAGGGGGTTCGTTAATGAGGGAGAGGATCAGATGGGTGTTGTCGGCGTAGGAGATGAGTCCGTTGCTTCTGACAATGGCTGCGAGGGGGCCATGTAGACGTTGAAGAGGGTGGGGCTCTGAGAGGAGCCCTGGTGCACTCCGCAACTGATCTCTGTAGGTTCTGAGAGGAATGGGGGTAGTCTGACTCACGGTGTTCGGCTGGTCAGGAAGGCGTGGATCCAGTCCAGTGCCTTGTCGCGGATGCTGGTGTCGTGGAGTCTCGTGATTAGGGTGCGGTGGGAGACTGTGTTGAAAGCGGCCAAGAGGTCCAGTAGGATGAGGGCTGCAGTTTCGCCCAGGTTGAGGAGGGAGCAGATGTAGTTGGTGGCGGCGAGGAGTGTGGTCTCGGTGCTGTGGTTGCTTCGGAAGCCGGATTGGGAGGTGTCCAGGACGTGGTTCTCCTCGATGAACTCGGAGAGTTGGGCTTTGATGGCCTTCTCAATGACCTTGGCTGGGAAGGGGAGGAGGGAGATGGGTCTGAAGTTCTTCAGGTCTGTCGGGTCGGCGGACGGCTTCTTTAGCAAGGGATTGATCTCAGCGTGTTTCCAGTCGTCAGGGAAGGTGGTGGTTTCGATGAAGCAGTTGATGGTGCGGCGAAGCTCGGGGGCGATGGAGGCGGCTGCGCTATGGAAGATGTGGTACAGGCAAGGATCCGATGGGGCTCCTGAGTGGATGCTCTTCATGGTCTTGAGTGTGTCTGCGGTGAGCGGAGTCCAGTTGAGCACGATATGTTGGGGTGTGGTTGCGTGCAGTGGTGGCAGGCATGATTGCAGGGTCTTGGCTGTCAAAGCTGTTGTAGATCTGCCTGATCTTGTGGTGGAAGAAGGTGCCAGGTTTGTTGCAGAGGTCTTGGGAAGGTGGGACGTCTGTGGTCCCGCTGTTGGGCCTGGCGACCTCCTTGATGATGGCGAAGAGTTCTTTGCTGTTGTGTGTATTGGCATTGATTCTGTCTTGTAAGGCTGTTTTCTTTGTGGTTTTGAGGAGAAGGTGGTGCGCATTGACAGCGGATTTGAAGGTTGCGTGAGTATCCGGGGTTTTGTTGTTCCTCCATCTCTTCTCGAGTCGTCTGCAGGTGCGTCTGGACTGTGGTGTTAGCGTCTGTTGGTGTTGGCCTAGTGGTCATGCTGAGGAAAATCGACGAGAAGTTCTTCTGTGGCCTTGTTCCAGCTACGACAGGGGCGGGAGGGCGATGAGGGCAGTGGTGTACGGTGGGCGTGGCGAAGGAGCGATGCACACAGTGGTGGTTGGTCCAGAGGAGTTCATTGGTGTGGCAGTAGCGGATGTTCCCGCTGGTGGAGTAAACAGGGTGGAGCGTGTGGATCGGTGCGGTGACTAGCTGCTTGAGTCCGATGTTAGCAAGGTTCTCCAGTAGGAAGGCAGTGTTCTGGTGACTGGGGTTGTTCAGGTGGAAGTTGAGGTCTCCGAGTAGGATGTAATCGGTGGATGCGAGTGCCTGGGGTGCGAGGTGGTCTACGATGGTGTCGGTGAAGGACGGGCGGGGGCCGGGGAGCCTATAGATGAGGGTGATGTGGAGGGTGTTGTTGGGGTTGGTCTGGATCTGGAAGTGGATGTGTTCCATGGTTGTCGTTGGGTCATCCGAGTGGGTGGTCAGGCGGAAGGTGTTCTTGTGGACGATCGCGATGCTTCCTTCTGGTCGGTCGGTGCAGTCCTTGCTAGTGATTTTGCAGCCATCAGAGAGGTCGATGGCGATGTCTGGTCCGGAACAGGGGTTGGTCCAGGTGTCCGTGAAATAGGCGCTGTCAGGAGAGGTGGAGTCGAGGAGGTCCTATATTTCTGTTTTTGGAGGGATAGCACATTGAGGAGGATGCAGTTGAGCCGGTCAGGTGAGCTGTTGGTCGGTTAGATGGCAAGAGGATCTGGCGTGGGTAAAGGTGTGGCTGCAGTTCCAGCAGAAGGGTCCTTGGGTCTCCTTCAGCGATATGAGGTGGCGTGGCGTCCTGAGTTGAGGGTGAGGAGTTTGCGGGTGTCATAGCGGTGAAAGGCATGAGAACCAGGATCCCTGGCGCTGGGCGTGGTCCAGGCGCAGACAGGCTTGCCTTTGGCGCGCCAGCGGCGCGGTCGCCATTAAGTAGTGCTGCGGGGGCGCTGGACAGCTGGGCGGAGGAAAATGCGGGAGCAGGAAGGGTCACTGGAGGGGGGCGGGGCATTGCAGCAGCATGGGCAAGGGCGGCAAAAAAAGAGAAGAAAAAGGAAAAAATCAGAAAAAGCAGAAAGCAGAAAAATCAGAAAAGAGAGACGGAGGTGTAGCCCAGCAGCAAAGCAGTGACGCTCTACCACGAGACCACCAGGGATGAGGCGCAGGCAGGAGCCCGAGGGAGGAGGAGGGCCTCGAACTTCTGACCAGGGGTCAGCAGCAGCAACAGGGGTCAGCAGCTACAAGGCGGAGCTGCGCTGTGAGGGGAACAAGTCCACTACAAGGTAAGTGGACTGCACTTTCACCGCGCAGCGGCCGCCATTAAGTAGTGCTGCAGGGGCGCTGGACAGCTGGGAGGTGGGAAATACAGGAGCAGGAAGGGTCACTGGAGGGGGGCAGGGCCGCAGGAGATCGCAGAGGCGGGAGCGAGGGTGGCGAAAAAAGGGAAGACTAAGGCAAAAGGGAAGAATAAGGCAAAAGGGAAGAAAAATGAAAAAAAAGCACAATAAAGGCAGAAAGGCAGAAACGAGAGAGATGGGCAGCCCAGCAGCAGAGCAGTGACGCTTTACCACTAGACCACCAGGAATGAGGCGCAGGCAGGAGCCTGCAGGTGGAGGAGGGCCTTGAACTCCTGACCAGGGGTCAGCAGCAGCAACAGAGGCAGCAGCAACTACCAGGCGGAGCTGCACCGTGAAGGGAGTAAGTCCACTAGAAGGTCAGTGGACTGCACTTTCACAGCGCAGCAGCTGCCATTAAGTAGTGTTGCGAAGGGGGCTGGACAGCTGGGAGGTGGGAAATGCTGGAGCGAGAAGGGTCACTGGAGGGGGGGGCGGGGCATTGCAGGGGCGAGGGCGGCTACAAAAAAAGGGAAGAAAAAGGCAAAAAACACAATAAAGGCAGAAAGCAGCAAAACAAACGAGAGACAGAGGGGCAGCCCAGAGGCAGTGCAGTGACGCTCTACCACTAGAACACCAGGGATGAGCCTGCGGGTGGAGGAGGGCCTCGAACTCCTGACCAGGGGTCAGCAGCAGCGACAGGGTCAGTGTTACTGACAGTGATTCCAAAATAAAACCATGTACGTATGTTCACAAAATTTAACAATTGGAGGCCATTTTTAATGCTCCCAGAATGCTTCCTGCTTGTATGCAAATAGATGCATACCTATGAAATTAATATTGGTTTACTTTCAAAGTAAATTGTACAGAAGAAAATTGCAACTTGAAAAATATATTTGGCAAAACTGTTGCACAACTTTAAGTACCATTTCTCTGAGGCATCATTTTGTAAAAAGTGCTTGATGTGTGTCAATCTTTAAATAATAATAATAGAATATCAGTGTAAAACTATTATGGGGGAAATAGATTAGGGGCTAAAGTCTATTAAAAACTCACAAAAGTGCAGGTATATGTCCTTACATTGGTGCAGATTCACAACTTTCAGGAATTCACAGGTTTACAGAAGTAGAACAGAAAAATTCAATCCTTGCAAACTTTTGAGAATTCTATTTGCGCATGAGCAATTATGCCTGTATACATTTGCTCATTTGAAAGTCGGCTGAACGATTACAAATTTACTTTCCTCCACCCGCTTTTTCCTCAACCTTGGAAAACATTTTACTCCTGTCATTCTCAGGAGTAATTTTTAATCTTTCCTGTGAGGTGAAGAGATTGGAAAGAAGTTGGTGTACCCTTAAACATTTTAGTTTTTGAGCACACAAACTCAGAGCATTCCAACCCTGGAATTAACACTTCCCCTCCTACATCCAGGTCTTGTACATGGATGAACAGGAAAGTGGCAAAATCAGAACCTTGCTGGAATCCTAACCCTGATATAATATGAGCAGTAACATAACCAGAGTTCTGATGTAATGAGAATGTTGCCTTAGTATGTCACCTTGTATGTCACCAAAAGGGATCAAAGGATTCTTTTTACAGGACACGTAGATTGCTAAAGAATCACAGCCCATGGACAAGTAGGTGTTTTATGAAATTTCGCATCTCTGTGATCACATAAGGATAAAAATATTTACTTGGCCGGATAAATTCCCCCACCCCATTCCAGGGTACTCAAAATTATTGTCTAATCAATAAACGACTACCAGCGTCAATACATTATCCATTCCAGAGCACATGCTAGTTTGATTTGAAAGCTAATCCTCCATGTGCTATCCAAGCCTGCTAAACTTTCTTGCGACAACATCTAGAAAACGCCAAAGATACTAAAACACTAAAAGCCAGAAAAACATCTTTTTTTCCAATGGCTATCACAACATCTAATCCCTCACTGGCATAGACGCAACTCAAACTGCAATGCCCAGAGAGGTAAATTAATTACTCTTTATCCACTTAAATTCACTACTCCAGAGACAAAGCTGGCCCAATGCTTTTGGCCGAATCTATTGTTGTTCTTCTTGTGGGACCTCTACAGCATATGTTAAAAAAATTAACAAGGAATTTAGTTCAAGGTAATAGTGTTTTGAATGCACAATTCACAAAAATGACATGAACGCAGGTGTGGTACACAAACTTGCTTGGTATGCTAATCGCAAATTGTTTTTATACAGCGCTTACTACCCCTGATGAGGCGGTGAAATGCTTTACGGCAAGTAGCACACTACTCCGGACCTCAAGACTAGAGGTTAATAGTGGATTAATAATAAGTATTTTTTTTCTTTTTTTGCATTTGTTGTGTAAGGTTTGCACTCTTGATTTGTGTGTTTAGAAAAGTTTCCAGTAGGAATAGAAAGATGGAAATGGATTTTAAAGGAGAAGCAGTGTGTTGTTTTTGTTAGTAGCGATCATGTGTGCCCGTTAGATGGGTGGCATGGCTAAAAAAGGAAGAGAAAGTTTGAGAAGGATGTTTCGGCTTTCATAATAGTCAAAAAGGTTTGAATGAGTCAAGGAGAGGAGGAATGGTACAAAGGTTGAAAGGAGCATTTTTGTAATAAATAAAACTGAATTTAACTTACAAATACACATATGCACGACACTTGGTAAGGTTGTATTGCTGGAGAAAGCCCCTCTATATAAATATCCATAAGTGCGCATAGGTAGTAATATTTACATGGTCTGATGTGCAGAGTTATCTTGTGAAGTATGCAATTTTCTTCACGACATGCCTCAGAGTTTTAGTAGCAAGCTAGAATTGTTCTATATTTGTACCTACATGTACATAAAATCATCAATTATGGCATTGTTTGATATACACATCTCTTGTAGGGCAACATACCAGTCTCTCCTTATATGAATGCATTGGATTATAACAGGAAGCATAGATCAATGTACAATGACAGATTATATATATATATATATATATATATATATATATATATATATATACACATACACATACACATACATACACAATTCTATGAGTGTTGTGAGCCACCGTTTGCAGTGTCCACAGTTACGCCATGGAGGATATGGTTTGCTCACATAATAGTTGTCCTACAAGTCTTATACACATCATGAAATTTAAACAAACGTTTTCTATATCGTACGAAGCCTTGAGCAAGCCTCAAGATTATGTATGGCTGTATGGGGAAAAACATGTGGGTGGTAACCACTTCATATTTCTGAAAAACTGTTCTTACAGAAGAACGGACAACTGACCATAACCGTACATAGTTTGCGATTCTGAAAATAAGGCTTTCTTCTAGGCAAATCAATTTGCTGTAAATAAATGCATGTGAACTAAGTCAGTTACAGCCAAAGACAGTTTTTTTATGTACTCCTCTGATCAACAATTGAAGGGGTTGCTAAGAAATTTGTGGAAACATTTATACAATACTTGTTCAACAATTTCTAATATCTCAAGGGAATGCTAACTGCCTTGTACTCATATATAAAGTATCCACTAAGTGGGGACATTCAGCACACCAAGGAGGCTTACTCTTCTACTTCTTGCCTCTGATACGTGTGAGCAACAACAAGTTTTTTTAACCCCTTCGGTGCGTCGGACGGCCGGGGGCCGTCTGACGCACCAGTGATCATGTGCGTCGGACGGTCCCTGGCCGTCCTTGCACATGGCACAGGGAATACATCTGGTGCGGGCATCTTGGTAGATCTTGAGGTCTTTCCTGAATTGGGTCAACGACAAGGATTGCCGGAGGTGGAAGGGCAGGATGTTTCAGGTCTTGGCAGCAAGGTAGGAGAAGGATCTTCCTCTGGTTCTGGTCTTGTGGATCCGTGGGACGGAGGCCAGGGCGTGTTGAGTGGAGTTGTCTGGCGAGGTGGAGGTTCAGATATTCTGGTCCTGCGTCGTGGAGAGTTTTGTAGTCATGTATGAGGAGCTTGAAGGTGATTCTCTTGTTGATTGGGAGCCAGTGGAGTTGTCGGAGGTGTTGTGTTATGTTGCTGCGGGGGATGTCGATGACCAGTCCGGCTGAGGCGTTTGACGTTCTGTAGTTTCCTGAGCTGTATCCGGGTGACTCCGGCGTAGAGTGTGTAGTAGTAGTCCCAGGTTGAGAGGGCAGGTTCCAGGATGAGTACTTCGGTCTTGTCCCAGTTGAGCTTGAGGCAGCTGTCTTTCATCCAGGTAGCAACGGCCTCCATTCTACTGTGAAAGTTGATTCTGGCGGCAGGGGGTTCGTTAATGAGGGAGAGGATCAGATGGGTGTTGTCGGCGTAGGAGATGATGTTGAGTCCGTGGCTTCTGACAATGGCTGCGAGGGGGCCATGTAGACGTTGAAGAGGGTGGGGCTCTGGGAGGAGCCCTGGTGCACTCCGCAACTGATCTCTGTAGGTTCTGAGAGGAACGGGGGTAGTCTGACTCACGGTGTTCGGCTGGTCGGGAAGGAGTGGATCCAGTCCAGTGCCTTGTCGCGGAAGCTGGTGTCGTGGAGTCTTGTGATTAGGGTGCAGTGGGAGACTGTGTTGAAAGCGGCCAAGAGGTCCAGTAGGATGAGGGCTGCAGTTTCGCCCAGGTTGAGGAGGGAGCGGATGTAGTTGGTGGCGGCGAGGAGTGTGGTCTCGGTGCTGTGGTTGCTTCGGAAGCCGGATTGGGAGGTGTCCAGGACGTGGTTCTCCTTGATGAACTCTGATAGTTGGGCTTTGATGGCCTTCTCAATGACCTTCGCTGGGAAGGGGAGGAGGGAGATGGGTCTGAAGTTCTTGAGGTCTGTCAGGTCGGCGGACAGCTTCTTTAGCAAGGGGTTGATCTCAGCGTGTTTCCAGTCGTCAGGCAAGGTGGTGGTTTCGATGAAGCAGTTGATGGTGCGGCGAAGCTCTGGGGCGATGGAGGCGGCTGCTCTATGGAAGATGTGGTATGGGCAAGGATCCGATGGGGTTCCCGAGTGGATGCTCTTCATGGTCTTGAGTGTGTCTGTGATGAGCGGAGTCCAGAAGAGCACGATATGTTGGGGTGTGGTTGCGTGCAGTGGTGGCAGGCATGATGGCAGGGTCTTGGGTGTCAAAGCGGTTGTAGATCTGCCTGATCTTGTGGTGGAAGAAGGTGCCGGGTTTGTTGCAGAGGTCTTGGGAAGGTGGGACGTCTGTGGTCCCGCTGTTGGGCCTGGCGAATTCCTTGATGATGGCGAAGAGTTATTTGCTGTTGTGAGTATTGGCATTGATTCTGTCTTGTAAGACTGTTTTCTTTGTGGTTTTGAGGAGAAGGTGGTGCGCATTGACAGCGGATTCGAAGGTTGCGCGAGTATCCGGGGTTTTGTTGTTCCTCCATCTCTTCTTGAGTCGTCTGGAGGTGCGTCTGGACTGTGGTGTTAGCGTCTGTTGGTGTTGGCGTAGTGGTCATGCTGAGGAAGTCGACGAGAAGTTCTTCTGTGGCCTTGTTCCAGCTACGACAGGGGCGGGAGGGCGATGAGGGCAGTGGTGTACGGTGGACGTGGCGAAGGAGCGATGCACACAGTGGTGGTTGGTCCAGAGGAGTTCATTGGCGTGGCAGTAGGTGATGTTCCCGCTGGTGGAGTAAACAGGGTCGAGCGTGTGTCCTGCTGTGTGGATCGGTGCGTGACTAGCTGCTTGAGTCCGATGTTGGCAAGGTTCTCCAGTAGGGAGGCAGTGTTCTGGTGACTGGGGTTGTCCAGGTGGAAGTTGAGGTCTCCGAGTAGGATGTAATCGGTGGATGCGAGTGTCTGGGGTGCGAGGTGGTCTACGATGGTGTCGGTGAAGGACGGGCGGGGCCGGGGAGCCTGTAGATGAGGGTGATGTGGAGGGTGTTGTTGGGGTTGGTCTGGATCTGGAAGTGGATGTGTTCCATGGTTGTCGTTGGGTCGTCCGAATGGGTGGTCAGGCGGAAGGTGTTCTTGTGGACGATCGCGATGCTTCCTCCTGGTCGGTCGGTGCAGTCCTTGCTAGTGATTTTGTAGCCATCAGAGATGTCGATGGCGATGTCTGGTCCAGAATTGGGGTTGGTCCAGGTTTCCGTGAAATAGGCGTTGTCAGGAGAGGTGGAGTCGAGGAGGTCCTATATTTCAGTTTTTGGAGGAATGCACGTTGAGGAGGATGCAGTTGAGCCGGTCAGGTGCGCTGTTGGTCGGTTAGGTGGCAAGAGGATCTGGCGTGGGTAAAGGTGTGGCTGCAGTTCCAGCAGAAGGGTCCTTGGGTCTCCTTCGGCGATATGAGGTGGCAGGTGGCGTGGCGTCCTGAGTTGAGGGTGAGGAGTTTGCGGGTGTCATAGCGGTGAAAGGCATGAGAACCAGGATCCCTGGCGCTGGGCATGGTCCAGGTGCAGACAGGCTTGCCTTTGGCACACCAGCGGCGCGGTTGCCATTAAGTAGTGCTGCGGGGGTGCTGGACAGCTGGGCGGAGGAAAATGCGGGAGCAGGAAGGGTCACTGGAGGGGGGCGGGGCATTGCAGCAGCATGGGCAAGGGCGGCAAAAAAAAGAGAAGAAAAAGGCAAAAGGGAAGAAAAATGAAAAAAAGCACAATAAAGGCAGAAAGGCAGAAACGAGAGAGATGGGCAGCGCTGCAGCAGAGCATAGCCAATAGGTCTCGCCTTTGGGGCCTTATAAGTGTTTAGCCAGAGCTATTGACTTTGCCAATGTCTTCAAGCTGTGCTGTAGAGAAGTGTGGCTGCTGTGCAGCATGCTGAAACGTTATACTAAAAAAGTGTCAGAAGCATTTTTGTTACTCTATATAGGACCAAGCAGTGGCGGCTGGTGACATTTGAAAATGGTGAGGCGTAAAATTTTAGTTGGAGTGTACGGCGGCGAGCGAGCGTAGCGAGCAAGCCCTAACAACCTAAGGGGGGTTCGGGGGGGTTCTCCCCCCCCGAGAACTTTTTGAAAAAAGAGGGGCAAATGGTGCATTTTCAAGCAAATTTTAGAAAGCAAAGTTGTACTGTGCGCCCTTTCCTGCCAGTATGAATGTCTATGCATTCTGGGCAAACATTGAAGTGAACACAAATCGAGTTCTCCTACTCCCATTTTTATTGTTAATTTACTGCTCTTTCAGACCATTTATACCACTCCTTATTACATGACATTTTTCCAATTAAAATGTGCCTCAATCTGCTTTGTTCCACCAGTGGAAATGAATCTATTTTCACATGTACTAATGCTGAGCTATCACCCAGCCCCTGCTGCCTTCGTTCTTCAGCCCCTGCCACCTAAACTCACAACCACACTTTTGTCTCATCCCCACTTCCTTCCCATCACACTAAGCCCACTGCATTCTTTATTTATTATATTTTGCCAAATTTATCTATCATAATGGCTCCCTAATTCATCTATGGACAAAGATCTTTAAACAAAATCTGGATAGTAGCATATGAGCATTTACTTCGGTCATATCACCTTAACAGCTTATATGTTTGTAAAACCATTGTTATAGCCTTATGTCAGGATTCCCAGTGGGGACCATTTTAATTTGAATACAATAACACAATCTCAAAATAAATCCTGCCTCTTTAATATCGGAGTGCAAAACTCAACCTGTGAAACTGACTGTATATTTTTTCAAAATATCAGAGCTAAATGGTACATTTCAGATGCAGTTTTTAGCTGGTTTGAGCTGGCAACAGTTTTTTGTTCTTGCAGTCCAAGTTGTACATCAGATTTTGGATTATGGAGCATTTGTGGAAAATCAATATTTACATAGAAAAACTGTGGCTGCAAAATCCGGTGACTGTCATAAACGCATCGTGACCACCTCTCTCTCTTTGCCCCATTCTCCCCCCACTCTCTCTCTCTCACACACACGCTGGCACGCACGCACACACACACACACACACACGTCAGACTGTCGTGGCTCTAACAGTGCACATCACTGATCGAATGCAGCTCTCAGTAAGATTATAAAACAGGGTTCCTAGTATGGCTCTAGAAATGCTCTCCAAGTCCGAACTCTGGGATTCTGCTGCTTGTGTAAAGCTAGGAGTGGAACCAAGACCCTCTAATGCTGCCCTGAGCAGCAACGCAACAGTCCTGCTACCTAGCACTTCATCGCGCTATGCATAACATAAAATCATTTCCTCTTAAAGATACTCCAAGGCTGAATATGAACCATAACATTCCTGTTTGGAATATGGGTAAACACAGTACATGAAGTGATTTTGTAAATCCATTTCCCTCTGCAGCACTTATGAATATTACAACGCGAGCCCTGGATAATAAACATGTAATGAAATGTGAATATAATTACTGATAGCCACGTACACAGTGTGAGATGTGTTTAGAAAAAAAGCCATTTTATCATATCTAAAGAAAAGATGCGCTCAGAAAATGAGTCGTATTTCAAAGACGCGGTAACTGGGAAAATTGTGGCGCATCTCAAGTAATGTCGTCTCGATGAATTTAAGCATGATCTAGTATAATGCAGGCACACTCGCTTGGCACCATACTGCTTATTTTTGCATTGCTTGTTTATTCTGTTAACACTGAAAATTAAATCTCCAGTATAAACATGGCGAGTCTCGAGGGGGAAAGGAAATTCAGAAATAATGTACCGATGGGGACCCAGGCCCATGGAGAGCCCTTGCAAATATATTTTAAAAAATGGCTAAAAGCAAAAAAAAAGTTTTATCTAAAAACCCATATATTATATTTGTATATATTATAATTCCAGTAAAATCAAAAGCTCACGTCTGACCCCGTACCTAATGAGTGCACCTACTCATCATCGTAAAATGTAGTGTTCTGCACTATTTGGAAATCTGATTTACTACAGAATGACGAATGCTAGTATATTTACAACGGAGAAAGTTATTTATTTATTTAACAGCACCAGCCATAACATTTTGACGAGAAATGCCCATTACTGATTGGTTTAACAAAACATTACATGACGTCACAGGGCATGTTGTATACTAGGGCAAAAACGGGTGGACTGTACCATTTGAAAACGTGTCCAGAACTAATCAAGTTGCATCTTTCTTTAAAATGCCTCTATCATTGGTCGTGGTGGGTAGTGTCCCCAGTCCCCTGTGATCTCCCCAGCCCCCACTCGTCCCCACAACACAGTGTGGCACAATTTACCGTTCACTCTCCAGCTCGCTGTCGTAATAATGGCCAATGCAATGAAATAACAGAGCAAGGACAGAGCCTTGTAAACAAGTGATCTGACTTTACAGCCTGCATTCTGGCCCCTGGGCTGCAGATCAAAGCGGGGGAGAACGGACCAGCAGCAACCTCGGTCTGGCACCTCACCCGGCATGGCCAACTTAACTACACTGGTTATTGCAGCCCCCGGAGTGGGCCCTGTGCTTGGCCGGAAACTCACAGGAAACCCCATTTTCAGCAGAAATTGCGATGGCAAAGATCAAACAGTCTATTGGGGGTAGTTTACAAGTCAACAATAAACAAACACGTGCTCGCCTCCAAATACAGATGTATGCACCTTTAAATCGAGGCTACGTGAAGAAACACAGACGACGAGTACTCTTATTTGTGTGTTTCTGCAGTTGAGGGAATCGAGGCTCAAGGATATACCATCATTTACCCAGGATCACAGTATGTGGCTAGCTGGGGAAGCCGGGAATCCAGTGCACGTGCCAGGGGTTTAAACTGGCGCGCATCTCTGGTATTATTCCACAACAGTTTTATTGCCCAACCCTCGCAAGTGAAAACCGATTTCCTGCTGCGCGAGGACAAGCAGGCTATACTCTTTCTTTCGGTGGATTAGGGGAAAAGCAAATAATACATCTAGTGACCTAGAAACATAACTACTAAATTGAGAGCAGACAACAAGAAAACAGTTTCAATTGAAAAAATCCAGAGATGTGTTTAGTGCAACTGTCAGGGTCACTATATTAAGTAAACTGCCAAGTGCTCGGAAGGAGAGCGCTCACCGCTCTCTGTGCTTCCCCTGCTAGGTTAGCTGGACTGCTGCTGTCCCCCCCGCTCTGCACGTATTTACAGCAGGGAGTAAACAAAAGCTACTTTAAGCTTTTGCTTATTCCCAACTGGCTCCATTAATTAACTTTCCTACCACTGATTTAGGCACATCCAGGTGGTGTCAGGAACTTGCAACAGCCCACAGAAGCGTATTTGAAAGGAAACATTTGTTTTGTTTTCGTTTTAAAGTATACGTTGGCGAACTTTGCCACCCTCCGATTTTAGTCGACTCGTGGGAAAATAACTTCACTAGTTATTTTTTAAATAGTTTTCTATTTATATAATGTGCTTTGTGCCACCTCGAATAAATTGGCAGTGAAGTGCATAACCTCGTAAGTTCGAGGTACGACATTTGCGGGTAAAACAAATGTGTATATATCATGAAGTATACGGCTAGTAGAATACATTCTTCTATTAAAGAGTAGTCTGTCTGCATCTCCGGATATTTCGTCGCCGTCCGGTCTCCAACTGAGATTTCGATTTCACTCGAATTCGAAATCCAGAGCAAAGGCACAGAATGCGTAACGGCGTAACCGTGTAGGTAACCTCAAAAGAACACCCAAAAAATCCATGGTATCTCGGCTGTGTAAAATGGTACATGTTCCCCGCACATACCCTTTGCAGAATAGCAAAGAATCAACAATCCTAACGAATTCCACGACGAAAGGCAATCGCAACGTTCGTAAGGCCTGATAAGTTGTGCAGTTTTAAAGTGAGATGATTATGCGGTTTCACACACCTTCCAAATGGCATTAGTTTTCATGCAAATTTCACCACCTGCACTACTCCGGTTGCTGGCCTGTATTCACTTGTTTGCAGTCTGTTAATGCATTACAATTTATACTCGGGGGGGAGAGGGGCAGTTACGGCTCGCATCGCAATACTCACGGGGGGTTGTCGGGTGGGGGCCGGGGAATTAAAATAAAACTTACCTGACAGCCGGTCCGCGCCACCTCTGATCCCCTTGGCGCCTTCACGAACGGCACTGGAGTCTGGAGTGGCACTGGCAACCCCTCTCTCAGCCAATACTGGCGCTGCACCAGCAGCGCCAGGATTGGCTTAGAGCAGGGTTACTCACCGCCCGCCTGCCCATTAGGAGACCGAGGTTTGAGCCTTTGCTCAACCCTCGCTCTCCTAATGGGCATGCGCCAGCCAGAGCAGACCCTAGTGCGCATGACTGGGCACGGCGGAAAAATTCGCCGACCTTCACCAGTCATGCGCACTTGTGCTGCTGCCTGCTGCCCCTGGTCTGACAATGCATGTCAGTCAATATGACGCCGGACCGCCCACCTCCTTCAGACTCTGAAGGGGGTGGGCGGTCAGACGTCATGCTGACTGACATGATTGTCAGTTCTCCCTCGGCGTCTTTGAACATAAGTAAACTGAGTCAGTTTACTTAAGTTCAGAGATGCCGAGGGAGCTGCGGGGGGGGGGGCAACGCCCTAACGCCCCCAATGGACGCACCGCCACTGGGACCAAGAAGGCATTATGTAAAACTGAACGACCATATTAAAAAAAGTATTTACAATAAAAAATTCTCAGTTTTCTTTTGTTCTTGCAATGCTGGCAACTTGTTTCTGCCTATTGCAATGGTTGTTTGTTAAAGCTTTTTTTTTTTGAGGGGGCATAAACAATCGGAGGGTGAAGGTTGGGAACTAGTACCTGTATTATAACACTAGCAGCGGCCAGACGCTAGGGGAGAATCAACAGATGCCAGATTCCGAGAGCAGGCTGAGGTGGTGCTGAGTGATGCGGAGATGGTGGTGGTGGTGACTGTTGCGGAGACTATGCTGAGGTGATGCTGAATGATACTCAGGTCTTGCTGAGTGATACTGCTGTGGTGCTGAGTGAAATGGTCTTGGTGCTGAGTGATGCTGTGGTGGCCCCGAGCGATGCTGTGGTGGCCCCGAGCGATGCTGTGGTGGCCCCGAGCGATGCTGTGGTGGCCCCGAGCGATGCTGTGGTGGCCCCGAGCGATGCTGTGGTGGCCCCGAGCGATGCTGTGGTGGCCCCGAGCGATGCTGTGGTGGCCCCGAGCGATGCTGTGGTGACCCTGAGCGATGCTGTGGTGGTGCTGAGTCATCCTGTGGTGGTGCTGAGTCATCCTGTGGTGGTGCTGAGTGATGCAGTGTTGGCCCTGAGTGATGTGGTGTCGCTGAGTGAAGCTATGGTGGTGCTGAGTGATGCTGTGGTGGCGCAGAGTGATGTTGTGGTGCTGCGGAGTAATGCTGTGGTGGCGCTGAGTAATGCTGTGGTGGCGCTGAGTAATACTGTGGTGGCGCTGAGTAATACTGTGGTGGCGCTGAGTGATGCTGTGGTTACTTACTAAAACAAATAGCGATATAAGGTGAAATCAACCCACCGAAGCAATATTTCTAACTAGACAAAAAAAAGCTTGCATTTCAATGCTAATCGCTGTTGTTTTTCATGTGACTGTAGACCAGGGCCGTCAGTTGGTAATGTGAGCTGCTGCTGCGATTGAAACATCAGAGTCCAGAGAGTTAATGAGCCATGACGAGGAAATGAGGAAGAGATAGGAAACCCAGATGGCAGCTGCGCGCGTGCACGCTCACGTGAACGCAAGCTGGTCGCCAGCCGAAAGCCAGTGTTTGCACTTCCAAAACCCACTTACTAAAACTCTCGGCCAGACCAGCACAAGCGCTGGTGCAGGCCAAGACCTAAAAAGGGAAGAAAAAGGCAAAAAACACAATAAAGGCAGAAAGCAGAAAAACATAAACGAGACAGAGGGGCAGCCCAGAGCAGTGACGCTCTACCACTAGACCACCAGGGATGAGGCGCAGGCAGGAGCCTGCGGGTGGAGGAGGGCCTCGAACTCCTGACCAGGGGTCAGCAGCAGCGACAGGGTCAGTGTTACTGACAGTGATTCCAAAATAAAACCATGTACGTATGTTCACAAAGTTTAACAATTGGAGGCCATTTTTAATGCTCCCAGAATGCTTCCCGCTTGTATGCAAATAGATGCATACCTATGAAATTAATATTGGTTTACTTTCAAAGTAAATTGTACAGAAGAAAATTGCAACTTGAAAAATATATTTGGCAACACTGTTGCACAACTTTAAGTACCCTTTCTCTGAGGCATCATTTTGTAAAAAGTGCTTGATGTGTGTCAATCTTTAAATAATAATAGAATATCAGTGTAAAACTATTATGGGGAAAATAGATTAGGGGCTAAAGTCTATTAAAAACTCACAAAAGTGCAGGTATATGTCCTTACATTGGTGCAGATTTACAACTTTCAGGAATTCACAGGTTTACAAAAGTAGAACAGAAAAATTCAATCCTAGCAAACTTTTGAGAGTTCTATTTGCGCATGAGCAATTATACAGGTATACATTTGCTCATTTGAAAGTCGGCTGAACGATTACAAATTTACTTTTCCTCCACCCGCTTTTTCCTCAACCTTGGAAAAACATTTTACTCCGGTCATTCTCAGGAGTAATTTTTTAATCTTTCCAGTGAGGTGAAACCGGAGCTAGCGATGAAACATAAACATTAAAAAGTGTTGGGCTCAGAGAGGACCCCTGCGGTACTCCGCATGGCAGTGTGAAGAGTGTAGACTGAAATTTCCCCAGGGATACAATCTGTCCACTGTCTGATAAAAAGGACCTGAGCAAATCCCAGGCTTTACCCTGTACCCCACATTCCCTGAGACGGTCCATCAAAATATTGTGATGGACCGTATCAAATGCGGCGGATAAGTCCAGTAGGATCAAAGCAGCCCTACCTCCTCGATCCACTGCTACTCTAATCTCCTCTGTAGCCTTAATGAGGGCCGACTCAGTGCTGTGTCCCTCTCTGAAACCATGTTGGGAGGGATCCAGTGCTGTGGTTGCACTGAGTGATGCTGTGGTTGCACTGAGTGATGCTGTGGTTGCACTGAGTGATGCTGTGGTTGCACTGAGTGATGCTGTGGTTGCACTGAGTGATGCTGTGGTTGCACTGAGTGATGCTGTGGTTGCACTGAGTGATGCTGTGGTTGCACTGAGTGATGCTGTGGTTGCACTGAGTGATGCTGTGGTTACACTGAGTGATGCTGTGGTTACACTGAGTGATGCTGTGGTGGCGTTGAGTGATGCTGTGTTGGTGCTGGAGTGATGCTGTGCTGGCTCTGATTGATGCTGTGGTTGCGCTGAGTGATGCTGTGGTGATGCTGAGTGATGCTGTGGTGTTGCCGAGTGAGAGATAGAGTGAAGATATAATGCCCAATTAGAGAGGGTGGTGAGAGAGAAAGAGAGAGAAAGGGTGTACATAGAATAAAGAGTGGAGCGGGATAGAGAGAAAGAAGGGGAGAGAGAGCGAATGAAGGAGTTTGAAAGAGAAACAGATAAAGGGGTGAGAGAGAATGAAAGGCTAAAAAGATAGAGGGGAGAGTTAATTAAGTAGAGAGAGAATTAGAGAGGGGAGAGAGAGAAGGAGAGAGACAATAAGAGTGGGGGTGTGGAGTTTAAATAGAGTGAAGTGACGCGGAAAAAGTAACCTTAAATATAGCTTTGTGCGAATAAATATTTTTTAAAAAAAAACCAGAGTGAGACAAAAATACTGGTAATTAGGCTGTGACTCCCAATATAAAACAAATAGCGATATAAGGTGAAATCAACCCACCGAAGCAATATTTCTAACTAGACGAAAAAAAAGCTTGCATTTCAATGCTAATCGCTGTTGTTTTTCATGTGACTGTAGTCCAGGGCCGTCAGTTGGTAATGTGAGCTGCTGCTGCGATTGAAACATCAGAGTCCAGAGAGTTAATGAGCCATGACGAGGAAATGAGGAAGAGATAGGAAACCCAGATGGCAGCTGCGCGCGTGAACGCTCACGTGAACGCAAGCTGGTCGCCAGCCGAAAGCCAGTGTTTGCACTTCCAAAACCCACTTACTAAAACTCTCGGCCAGACCAGCGCAAGCGCTGGTGCAGGCCAAGACCTAAAAAGGGAAGAAAAAGGCAAAAAACACAATAAAGGCAGAAAGCAGAAAAACATAAACGAGAGACAGAGGGGCAGCCCAGAGCAGTGACGCTCTACCACTAGACCACCAGGGATGAGGCGCAGGCAGGAGCCTGCGGGTGGAGGAGGGCCTCGAACTCCTGACCAGGGGTCAGCAGCAGCGACAGGGTCAGTGTTACTGACAGTGATTCCAAAATAAAACCATGTACGTATGTTCACAAAGTTTAACAATTGGAGGCCATTTTTAATGCTCCCAGAATGCTTCCCGCTTGTATGCAAATAGATGCATACCTATGAAATTAATATTGGTTTACTTTCAAAGTAAATTGTACAGAAGAAAATTGCAACTTGAAAAATATATTTGGCAACACTGTTGCACAACTTTAAGTACCCTTTCTCTGAGGCATCATTTTGTAAAAAGTGCTTGATGTGTGTCAATCTTTAAATAATAATAGAATATCAGTGTAAAACTATTATGGGGAAAATAGATTAGGGGCTAAAGTCTATTAAAAACTCACAAAAGTGCAGGTATATGTCCTTACATTGGTGCAGATTTACAACTTTCAGGAATTCACAGGTTTACAAAAGTAGAACAGAAAAATTCAATCCTAGCAAACTTTTGAGAGTTCTATTTGCGCATGAGCAATTATACAGGTATACATTTGCTCATTTGAAAGTCGGCTGAACGATTACAAATTTACTTTTCCTCCACCCGCTTTTTCCTCAACCTTGGAAAAACATTTTACTCCGGTCATTCTCAGGAGTAATTTTTTAATCTTTCCAGTGAGGTGAAACCGGAGCTAGCGATGAAACATAAACATTAAAAAGTGTTGGGCTCAGAGAGGACCCCTGCGGTACTCCGCATGGCAGTGTGAAGAGTGTAGACTGAAATTTCCCCAGGGATACAATCTGTCCACTGTCTGATAAAAAGGACCTGAGCAAATCCCAGGCTTTACCCTGTACCCCACATTCCCTGAGACGGTCCATCAAAATATTGTGATGGACCGTATCAAATGCGGCGGATAAGTCCAGTAGGATCAAAGCAGCCCTACCTCCTCGATCCACTGCTACTCTAATCTCCTCTGTAGCCTTAATGAGGGCCGACTCAGTGCTGTGTCCCTCTCTGAAACCATGTTGGGAGGGATCCAGTGCTGTGGTTGCACTGAGTGATGCTGTGGTTGCACTGAGTGATGCTGTGGTTGCACTGAGTGATGCTGTGGTTGCACTGAGTGATGCTGTGGTTGCACTGAGTGATGCTGTGGTTGCACTGAGTGATGCTGTGGTTGCACTGAGTGATGCTGTGGTTGCACTGAGTGATGCTGTGGTTACACTGAGTGATGCTGTGGTTACACTGAGTGATGCTGTGGTGGTGCTGAGTGATGCTGTGCTGGCTCTGATTGATGCTGTGGTTGCGCTGAGTGATGCTGTGGTGATGCTGAGTGATGCTGTGGTGTTGCCGAGTGAGAGATAGAGTGAAGATATAATGCCCAATTAGAGAGGGTGGTGAGAGAGAAAGGGTGTACATAGAATAAAGAGTGGAGCGGGATAGAGAGAAAGAAGGGGAGAGAGAGCGAATGAAGGAGTTTGAAAGAGAAACAGATAAAGGGGTGAGAGAGAATGAAAGGCTAAAAAGATAGAGGGAGAGTTAATTAAGTAGAGAGAGAATTAGAGAGGGGAGAGAGAGAAGGAGAGAGACAATAAGAGTGGGGGTGTGGAGTTTAAATAGAGTGAAGTGACGCGGAAAAAGTAACCTTAAATATAGCTTTGTGCGAATAAATATTTTTTTTTTAAAACCAGAGTGAGACAAAAATACTGGTAATTAGGCTGTGACTCCCAATATAAAACAAATAGCGATATAAGGTGAAATCAACCCACCGAAGCAATATTTCTAACTAGACAAAAAAGCTTGCATTTCAATGCTAATCGCTGTTGTTTTTCATGTGACTGTAGTCCAGGGCCGTCAGTTGGTAATGTGAGCTGCTGCTGCGATTGAAACATCAGAGTCCAGAGAGTTAATGAGCCATGACGAGGAAATGAGGAAGAGATAGGAAACCCAGATGGCAGCTGCGCGCTTGCACGCTCACGTGAACGCAAGCTGGTCGCCAGCCGAAAGCCAGTGTTTGCACTTCCAAAACCCACTTACTAAAACTCTCGGCCAGACCAGCGCAAGCGCTGGTGCAGGCCAAGACCTAAAAAGGGAAGAAAAAGGCAAAAAACACAATAAAGGCAGAAAGCAGAAAAACAAACGAGAGACAGAGGGGCAGCCCAGAGCAGTGACGCTCTACCACTAGACCACCAGGGATGAGGCGCAGGCAGGAGCCTGCGGGTGGAGGAGGGCCTCGAACTCCTGACCAGGGGTCAGCAGCAGCGACAGGGTCAGTGTTACTGACAGTGATTCCAAAATAAAACCATGTACGTATGTTCACAAAGTTTAACAATTGGAGGCCATTTTTAATGCTCCCAGAAGGCTTCCCGCTTGTATGCAAATAGATGCATACCTATGAAATTAATATTGGTTTACTTTCAAAGTAAATTGTACAGAAGAAAATTGCAACTTGAAAAATATATTTGGCAACACTGTTGCACAACTTTAAGTACCCTTTCTCTGAGGCATCATTTTGTAAAAAGTGCTTGATGTGTCTCAATCTTTAAATAATAATAGAATATCAGTGTAAAACTATTATGGGGAAAATAGATTAGGGGCTAAAGTCTATTAAAAACTCACAAAAGTGCAGGTATATGTCCTTACATTGGTGCAGATTTACAACTTTCAGGAATTCACAGGTTTACAAAAGTAGAACAGAAAAATTCAATCCTAGCAAACTTTTGAGAGTTCTATTTGCGCATGAGCAATTATACAGGTATACATTTGCTCATTTGAAAGTCGGCTGAACGATTACAAATTTACTTTTCCTCCACCCGCTTTTTCCTCAACCTTGGAAAAACATTTTACTCCGGTCATTCTCAGGAGTAATTTTTTAATCTTTCCAGTGAGGTGAAACCGGAGCTAGCGATGAAACATAAACATTAAAAAGTGTTGGGCTCAGAGAGGACCCCTGCGGTACTCCGCATGGCAGTGTGAAGAGTGTAGACTGAAATTTCCCCAGGGATACAATCTGTCCACTGTCTGATAAAAGGACCTGAGCAAATCCCAGGCTTTACCCTGTACCCCACATTCCCTGAGACGGTCCATCAAAATATTGTGATGGACCGTATCAAATGCGGCGGATAAGTCCAGTAGGATCAAAGCAGCCCTACCTCCTCGATCCACTGCTACTCTAATCTCCTCTGTAGCCTTAATGAGAGCCGACTCAGTGCTGTGTCCCTCTCTGAAACCATGTTGGGAGGGATCCAGTGCTGTGGTTGCACTGAGTGATGCTGTGGTTGCACTGAGTGATGCTGTGGTTGCACTGAGTGATGCTGTGGTTGCACTGAGTGATGCTGTGGTTGCACTGAGTGATGCTGTGGTTGCACTGAGTGATGCTGTGGTTGCACTGAGTGATGCTGTGGTTACACTGAGTGATGCTGTGGTTACACTGAGTGATGCTGTGGTGGCGTTGAGTGATGCTGTGTTGGTGCTGAGTGATGCTGTGCTGGCTCTGATTGATGCTGTGGTTGCGCTGAGTGATGCTGTGGTGATGCTGAGTGATGCTGTGGTGTTGCCGAGTGAGAGATAGAGTGAAGATATAATGCCCAATTAGAGAGGGTGGTGAGAGAGAAAGGGTGTACATAGAATAAAGAGTGGAGCGGGATAGAGAGAAAGAAGGGGAGAGAGAGCGAATGAAGGAGTTTGAAAGAGAAACAGATAAAGGGGTGAGAGAGAATGAAAGGCTAAAAAAGATAGAGGGGAGAGTTAATTAAGTAGAGAGAGAATTAGAGAGGGGAGAGAGAGAAGGAGAGAGACAATAAGAGTGGGGGGTGTGGAGTTTAAATAGAGTGAAGTGACGCGGAAAAAGTAACCTTAAATATAGCTTTGTGCGAATAAATATTTTTTTTAAAAAAACCAGAGTGAGACAAAAATACTGGTAATTAGGCTGTGACTCCCAATATAAAACAAATAGCGATATAAGGTGAAATCAACCCACCGAAGCAATATTTCTAACTAGACGAAAAAAAGCTTGCATTTCAATGCTAATCGCTGTTGTTTTTCATGTGACTGTAGTCCAGGGCCGTCAGTTGGTAATGTGAGCTGCTGCTGCGATTGAAACATCAGAGTCCAGAGAGTTAATGAGCCATGACGAGGAAATGAGGAAGAGATAGGAAACCCAGATGGCAGCTGCGCGCGTGCACGCTCACGTGAACGCAAGCTGGTCGCCAGCCGAAAGCCAGTGTTTGCACTTCCAAAACCCACTTACTAAAACTCTCGGCCAGACCAGCGCAAGCGCTGGTGCAGGCCAAGACCTAAAAAGGGAAGAAAAAGGCAAAAAACACAATAAAGGCAGAAAGCAGAAAAACATAAACGAGAGACAGAGGGGCAGCCCAGAGCAGTGACGCTCTACCACTAGACCACCAGGGATGAGGCGCAGGCAGGAGCCTGCGGGTGGAGGAGGGCCTCGAACTCCTGACCAGGGGTCAGCAGCAGCGACAGGGTCAGTGTTACTGACAGTGATTCCAAAATAAAACCATGTACGTATGTTCACAAAGTTTAACAATTGGAGGCCATTTTTAATGCTCCCAGAATGCTTCCCGCTTGTATGCAAATAGATGCATACCTATGAAATTAATATTGGTTTACTTTCAAAGTAAATTGTACAGAAGAAAATTGCAACTTGAAAAATATATTTGGCAACACTGTTGCACAACTTTAAGTACCCTTTCTCTGAGGCATCATTTTGTAAAAAGTGCTTGATGTGTGTCAATCTTTAAATAATAATAGAATATCAGTGTAAAACTATTATGGGGAAAATAGATTAGGGGCTAAAGTCTATTAAAAACTCACAAAAGTGCAGGTATATGTCCTTACATTGGTGCAGATTTACAACTTTCAGGAATTCACAGGTTTACAAAAGTAGAACAGAAAAATTCAATCCTAGCAAACTTTTGAGAGTTCTATTTGCGCATGAGCAATTATACAGGTATACATTTGCTCATTTGAAAGTCGGCTGAACGATTACAAATTTACTTTTCCTCCACCCGCTTTTTCCTCAACCTTGGAAAAACATTTTACTCCGGTCATTCTCAGGAGTAATTTTTTAATCTTTCCAGTGAGGTGAAACCGGAGCTAGCGATGAAACATAAACATTAAAAAGTGTTGGGCTCAGAGAGGACCCCTGCGGTACTCCGCATGGCAGTGTGAAGAGTGTAGACTGAAATTTCCCCAGGGATACAATCTGTCCACTGTCTGATAAAAAGGACCTGAGCAAATCCCAGGCTTTACCCTGTACCCCACATTCCCTGAGACGGTCCATCAAAATATTGTGATGGACCGTATCAAATGCGGCGGATAAGTCCAGTAGGATCAAAGCAGCCCTACCTCCTCGATCCACTGCTACTCTAATCTCCTCTGTAGCCTTAATGAGGGCCGACTCAGTGCTGTGTCCCTCTCTGAAACCATGTTGGGAGGGATCCAGTGCTGTGGTTGCACTGAGTGATGCTGTGGTTGCACTGAGTGATGCTGTGGTTGCACTGAGTGATGCTGTGGTTGCACTGAGTGATGCTGTGGTTGCACTGAGTGATGCTGTGGTTGCACTGAGTGATGCTGTGGTTGCACTGAGTGATGCTGTGGTTGCACTGAGTGATGCTGTGGTTACACTGAGTGATGCTGTGGTTACACTGAGTGATGCTGTGGTTACACTGAGTGATGCTGTGGTGGTGCTGAGTGATGCTGTGCTGGCTCTGATTGATGCTGTGGTTGCGCTGAGTGATGCTGTGGTGATGCTGAGTGATGCTGTGGTGTTGCCGAGTGAGAGATAGAGTGAAGATATAATGCCCAATTAGAGAGGGTGGTGAGAGAGAAAGGGTGTACATAGAATAAAGAGTGGAGCGGGATAGAGAGAAAGAAGGGGAGAGAGAGCGAATGAAGGAGTTTGAAAGAGAAACAGATAAAGGGGTGAGAGAGAATGAAAGGCTAAAAAGATAGAGGGGAGAGTTAATTAAGTAGAGAGAGAATTAGAGAGGGGAGAGAGAGAAGGAGAGAGACAATAAGAGTGGGGGGTGTGGAGTTTAAATAGAGTGAAGTGACGCGGAAAAAGTAACCTTAAATATAGCTTTGTGCGAATAAATATTTTTTTTTAAAAACCAGAGTGAGACAAAAATACTGGTAATTAGGCTGTGACTCCCAATATAAAACAAATAGCGATATAAGGTGAAATCAACCCACCGAAGCAATATTTCTAACTAGACAAAAAAAGCTTGCATTTCAATGCTAATCGCTGTTGTTTTTCATGTGACTGTAGTCCAGGGCCGTCAGTTGGTAATGTGAGCTGCTGCTGCGATTGAAACATCAGAGTCCAGAGAGTTAATGAGCCATGACGAGGAAATGAGGAAGAGATAGGAAACCCAGATGGCAGCTGCGGCTTGCACGCTCACGTGAACGCAAGCTGGTCGCCAGCCGAAAGCCAGTGTTTGCACTTCCAAAACCCACTTACTAAAACTCTCGGCCAGACCAGCGCAAGCGCTGGTGCAGGCCAAGACCTAAAAAGGGAAGAAAAAGGCAAAAAACACAATAAAGGCAGAAAGCAGAAAAACAAACGAGAGACAGAGGGGCAGCCCAGAGCAGTGACGCTCTACCACTAGACCACCAGGGATGAGGCGCAGGCAGGAGCCTGCGGGTGGAGGAGGGCCTCGAACTCCTGACCAGGGGTCAGCAGCAGCGACAGGGTCAGTGTTACTGACAGTGATTCCAAAATAAAACCATGTACGTATGTTCACAAAGTTTAACAATTGGAGGCCATTTTTAATGCTCCCAGAAGGCTTCCCGCTTGTATGCAAATAGATGCATACCTATGAAATTAATATTGGTTTACTTTCAAAGTAAATTGTACAGAAGAAAATTGCAACTTGAAAAATATATTTGGCAACACTGTTGCACAACTTTAAGTACCCTTTCTCTGAGGCATCATTTTGTAAAAGTGCTTGATGTGTCTCAATCTTTAAATAATAATAGAATATCAGTGTAAAACTATTATGGGGAAAATAGATTAGGGGCTAAAGTCTATTAAAAACTCACAAAAGTGCAGGTATATGTCCTTACATTGGTGCAGATTTACAACTTTCAGGAATTCACAGGTTTACAAAAGTAGAACAGAAAAATTCAATCCTAGCAAACTTTTGAGAGTTCTATTTGCGCATGAGCAATTATACAGGTATACATTTGCTCATTTGAAAGTCGGCTGAACGATTACAAATTTACTTTTCCTCCACCCGCTTTTTCCTCAACCTTGGAAAAACATTTTACTCCGGTCATTCTCAGGAGTAATTTTTAATCTTTCCAGTGAGGTGAAACCGGAGCTAGCGATGAAACATAAACATTAAAAAGTGTTGGGCTCAGAGAGGACCCCTGCGGTACTCCGCATGGCAGTGTGAAGAGTGTAGACTGAAATTTCCCCAGGGATACAATCTGTCCACTGTCTGATAAAAAGGACCTGAGCAAATCCCAGGCTTTACCCTGTACCCCACATTCCCTGGAGACGGTCCATCAAAATATTGTGATGGACCGTATCAAATGCGGCGGATAAGTCCAGTAGGATCAAAGCAGCCCTACCTCCTCGATCCACTGCTACTCTAATCTCCTCTGTAGCCTTAATGAGAGCCGACTCAGTGCTGTGTCCCTCTCTGAAACCATGTTGGGAGGGATCCAGTGCTGTGGTTGCACTGAGTGATGCTATGGTTGCACTGAGTGATGCTGTGGTTGCACTGAGTGATGCTGTGGTTGCACTGAGTGATGCTGTGGTTGCACTGAGTGATGCTGTGGTTGCACTGAGTGATGCTGTGGTTGCACTGAGTGATGCTGTGGTTGCACTGAGTGATGCTGTGGTTGCACTGAGTGATGCTGTGGTTACACTGAGTGATGCTGTGGTTACACTGAGTGATGCTGTCGTGGCGTTGAGTGATGCTGTGTTGGTGCTGAGTGATGCTGTGCTGGCTCTGATTGATGCTGTGGTTGCGCTGAGTGATGCTGTGGTGATGCTGTGGTGATGCTGAGTGATGCTGTGGTGTTGCCGAGTGAGAGATAGAGTGAAGATATAATGCCCAATTAGAGAGGGTGGTGAGAGAGAAAGAGAGAGAAAGGGTGTACATAGAATAAAGAGTGGAGCGGGATAGAGAGAAAGAAGGGGAGAGAGAGCGAATGAAGGAGTTTGAAAGAGAAACAGATAAAGGGGTGAGAGAGAATGAAAGGCTAAAAAGATAGAGGGGAGAGTTAATTAAGTAGAGAGAGAATTAGAGAGGGGAGAGAGAGAAGGAGAGAGACAATAAGAGTGGGGGTGTGGAGTTTAAATAGAGTGAAGTGACGCGGAAAAAGTAACCTTAAATATAGCTTTGTGCGAATAAATATTTTTTTAAAAAACCAGAGTGAGACAAAAATACTGGTAATTAGGCTGTGACTCCCAATATAAAACAAATAGCGATATAAGGTGAAATCAACCCACCGAAGCAATATTTCTAACTAGACAAAAAAAAGCTTGCATTTCAATGCTAATCGCTGTTGTTTTTCATGTGACTGTAGTCCAGGGCCGTCAGTTGGTAATGTGAGCTGCTGCTGCGATTGAAACATCAGAGTCCAGAGAGTTAATGAGCCATGACGAGGAAATGAGGAAGAGATAGGAAACCCAGATGGCAGCTGCGCGCTTGCACGCTCACGTGAACGCAAGCTGGTCGCCAGCCGAAAGCCAGTGTTTGCACTTCCAAAACCCACTTACTAAAACTCTCGGCCAGACCAGCGCAAGCGCTGGTGCAGGCCAAGACCTAAAAAGGGAAGAAAAAGGCAAAAAACACAATAAAGGCAGAAAGCAGAAAAACAAACGAGAGACAGAGGGGCAGCCCAGAGCAGTGACGCTCTACCACTAGACCACCAGGGATGAGGCGCAGGCAGGAGCCT
Organism: Calotriton arnoldi; assembly: GCA_963921515.1. Taxonomy (NCBI): domain Eukaryota; kingdom Metazoa; phylum Chordata; class Amphibia; order Caudata; family Salamandridae; genus Calotriton; species Calotriton arnoldi. The sequence goes on from CAWUFW010002061.1 coordinate 324,937, forward strand.
GCGGGTGGAGGAGGGCCTCGAACTCCTGACCAGGGGTCAGCAGCAGCGACAGGGTCAGTGTTACTGACAGTGATTCCAAAATAAAACCATGTACGTATGTTCACAAAGTTTAACAATTGGAGGCCATTTTTAATGCTCCCAGAAGGCTTCCCGCTTGTATGCAAATAGATGCATACCTATGAAATTAATATTGGTTTACTTTCAAAGTAAATTGTACAGAAGAAAATTGCAACTTGAAAAATATATTTGGCAACACTGTTGCACAACTTTAAGTACCCTTTCTCTGAGGCATCATTTTGTAAAAAGTGCTTGATGTGTCTCAATCTTTAAATAATAATAGAATATCAGTGTAAAACTATTATGGGGAAAATAGATTAGGGGCTAAAGTCTATTAAAAACTCACAAAAGTGCAGGTATATGTCCTTACATTGGTGCAGATTTACAACTTTCAGGAATTCACAGGTTTACAAAAGTAGAACAGAAAAATTCAATCCTAGCAAACTTTTGAGAGTTCCATTTGCGCATGAGCAATTATACAGGTATACATTTGCTCATTTGAAAGTCGGCTGAACGATTACAAATTTACTTTTCCTCCACCCGCTTTTTCCTCAACCTTGGAAAAACATTTTACTCCTGTCATTCTCAGGAGTAATTTTTTAATCTTTCCAGTGAGGTGAAAAGATTGGAATGAAGTTGGTGTACCCTTAAACATTTTCGAGCACACCAACTCACAGAGCATTCCAACCCTGGAATTAACACTTCCCCTCCTACATCCAGGTCTTGTACATGGATGAACAGGAAAGTGGCAAAATCAGAACCTTGCTGGAATCCTAACCCTGATATAATATGAGCAGTAACATAACCAGAGTTCTGATGTAATGAGAATGTTGCCTTAGTATGTCACCTTGTATGTCACCAAAAGGGATCAAAGGATTCTTTTACAGGACACGTAGATTGCTAAAGAATAACAGCCCATGGACAAGTAGGTGTTTTATGAAATTTCGCATCTCTGTGATCACTTAAGGATAAAAATATTTACTTGGCCGGATAAATTCCCCCACCCCATTCCAGGGTACTCAAAATTAAGGTCTAATCAATAAACTACTACCAGCGTCAATACATTATCAATTCCAGAGCACATGCTAGTTTGATCTGAAAGCTAATCCTCAATGTGCTATCCAAGCCTGCTAAACTTTCTTGCGACAACATCTAGAAAACGCCAAAGATTCTAAAACACTAAAAGCCAGAAAAACATCTTTTTTTCCAATGGCTATCACAACATCTAATCCCTCACTGGCATAGACGCAACTCAAACTGCAATGCCCAGAGAGGTAAATTAATTACTCTTTATCCACTTAAATTCAGTACTCCAGAGACAAAGCTGGCCCAATGCTTTTGTCCGAATCTATTGTTGTTCTTCTTGTGGGACCTCAACAGCATATGTTAAAAAAAATTAACAAGGAATTTAGTTCAAGGTAATAGTGTTTTGAATGCACAATTCACAAAAATGACATGAACGCAGGTGTGTTACACATAAACTTGCTTGGTATGCTAATCGTAAATTGTTTTTATACAGCGCTTACTACCCCTGATGAGGCGGTGAAATGCTTTACGGCAAGTAGCACACTACTCCGGACCCCAAGACTAGAGGTTAATAGTGGATTAATAAGTATTTTTTTTCTTTTTTTGCATTAGCTGTGTAAGGTTTGCGCTCTTGATTTCTTGTGTGTTTAGAAAAGTTTCCAGTAAGAATAGAAAGATGGAAATGGATTTTAAAGGAGAAGCAGTATGTTGTTTTTGTTAGTAGCGATCATGTGTGCCCGTTAGATGGGTGGCATGGCTAAAAAAGGAAGAGAAAGTTTGAGAAGGATGTTTCGGCTTTCAGAATAGTCAAAAAGGTTTGAATGAGTCAGGGAAAGGAGGAATGGTACAAAGGTTGAAAGGAGCATTTTTTTAATAAATAAAACTGAATTTAACTTACAAATACACATATGCACGACACTTGGTAAGGTTGTATTGCTGGAGAAAGCCCCTCTATATAAATCCCCATAAGTGCGCATAGGTAGTAATATTTACATGGTCTGATGTGCAGAATTATCTTGTGGAGAAGTATGCAATTTTCTTGACGACAGGCCTCAGAGTTTTAGTAGCAAGCGGGAATTGTTCTATATTTGTACCTACATGTACATAAAAACATCAATTATGGCATTGTTTGATATACACGTCTCTTGTAGGGCAACATACCAGTCTCTCCTTATATGAATGCATTGGATTATAACAGGAAGCAAAGATCAATGTACAATGACAAAATATATATATATATATATATACACACACATACACACAATTTTAGGAGTGTTGTGAGCCACCGTTTGCAGTGTCCACAGTTACGCCATGGAGGATATGGTTTGCTCACATAATAGTTGTCCTACAAGTCTTATACACATCATGAAATTTAAACAAACCTTTTCTATATCGTACGAAGCCTTGAGCAAGCCTCAAGATTATGTATGGCTGTATGGGGAAAACATGTGGGTGGTAACTCCACTTCATATTTCTGAAAAACTGTTCTTACAGAAGAACTGACAACTGACCAGAACCGTACATAGTTTGAGATTCTGAAAATAAGGCATTCTTCTAGGCAAATCAATTTGCTGTAAATAAATGCATGTGAACCAAGTCAGTTACAGCCAATGACAGTTTTTTTATGTACTCCTCTGATCAACAATTGAAGGGGTTGCTAAGAAATTTATGGAAACATTTATACAATACTTGTTCAACAATTTCTAATATCTCAAGGGAATGCTAACTGCCTAGTACTCATATATAAAGTATCCACTAAATGGGGACATTCAGCACACCAAGGAGGCTTACTCTTCTACTTCTTGCCTCTGATACGTGTGAGCAACAACAAGTTTTTTTAACCCCTTCGGTGCGTCGGACGGCCGGGGGCCATACGACGCACCAGTGATCATGTGCGGACGGCCCCCGGCCGTCCTCGCACATGGCACAGGGAATACATCTGGTGCAAGCACCAGAGGGATTCCCTTTAACCCCCAACAAGCTCGGGAGCTGGGGAAGGCTGACTGCTCTGTTTCCCTGAAATGACGAGCTGCGCGCACATCGCGCTGACGTCATTTCAGTGAAACCGAAACTGAAATGAGCCAAGAGGCTCATTTCAGTGTCGCTTTCTACGTGGGAGAGGTATCGTTGGAAAGGGGAGAATCTCCCCTTTCCAATGGGAAAGGGGAGAATCTCCCCTTTCCAATGGTACCCCGCCCTAGTGGATCCCTGCTTGGGGATCGCCCCAGGAGGGCGATCCCCAAGCAGGGATCCACCCACTAGGCACCAGGGAGTGGGGAGCTGCCCCTTGGGCAAGGGCCTTTGCTCCCCCCATATTTCTTTGGGCAAATTCAGTCTTTCTGCCCCCTGGGGGGGGTGGGGCAGAGGGGCAGTAGCCCCCAATCTGCCCCCAGGAGGGCAGAAAGCCCACTAGATACCAGGGATTTTTTAAAATTATAATTCGGGGTGGGGGCTGCCCAATATGGGCATGCCAATGCCCCCAACCCGCCGCAAAAGTACAGTGTTTCTGCCCCTCCTGGGGGGCAGGAGCCCCCAATCTGCACCCCCAGGGGGGCAGAAAGCCCACTAAAAACCAGTGATTTTTTTCAAATGTAAATTAGGGGTGGGGCTGCCCAATATGGGCATGTCAATGCCCCCACTCCGCAAAATTAGTCCTTCTGCCACCCCCGGGGGGGGGGGCAGAAAGCTCACTAGACACCAGGGTTTTTTCCCCCGATGAATTTAGGGGTGGGGGTTACCCAAGATGGGCATGCCAATGACCCCACCCCTCCCTCCCCCAAAATTCCAGTCTTTCTGCCATACATTTTTTCAGCTAAATTTTAGGTTTGCAGGGGATTCTGGGTAGGAAAACGTTGAGGCCCACGCAAGCCATACCTCGCTGGACTCCCCCAGGTGTCTAGTTTTCAGAAATGTGTGGGTTTGGTAGGTATCCCCAAGATGGCCGCCGAGCCTGGGGCCAAAAACCCAGGTGACCCCCCTTGCAAAACCTGGTTGTTTTGCAATAGGTAATTTTGATGTCTCCACAATAGATTTTGGGCCCTTGCCTATTGCGGGCACTAGGCCTACTCACCATATTTCTCGGAAGACTTTGGGGAATGCGGGGTGGGTGGAATTTTGTGGATCCACGCAGATTCCAGAACTTTCCACCACAGAAATGTGAGGAAAATGTGTTTTTTTTTTTTATACAAATTTGAGGTTTGCAAGGGATTCTCGGTAACAGAACCTGGTGAGAGCCAGACAAGTTACCCCATCCTGTATTCCCCTGGGTGTCTAGTTTTCAAAAATGTATAGGTTTGCTAGGTTTCCCTAGGTACCGGCAGAGCTAGGGTTTAAAATCTACAGCTAGGCACTTTGCAAAAAAAAGGTCCGTTTTCACTGTGAAAATGTGGTGTGTCCACATGCGTTTTGGGCCGTTTCCTGTCGCGGGCACTAGGCCTACCCACACAAGTGAGGTACCATTTTTTTGGGAAGACTTAGGGTAACACAGAATTGTAGAGCAACTGTTATTACCTATTGACTTTCGATGCATTTCTGCCTTCCAAATGAAAGACAATGTGTAAAAAAGTAGTCAGTTTGAAAAATGTACTATAATTCTCATGCTAGTATGGGTACTCACAATTTTGGAAATGTGCAAATAGCTACTGTTTCTAAACTCTATATTTTGTTCTAATTTCAGAAATACATAGGTGTCTTTCATCCCGATTTTTCACTGTATATATTTTCCCAAATGAATTGTAATATACCAGTACATAATAAAAAAAACATTGCAAGACGCTGCTCAGTTATTGGCTCTGGGTTCGTCGGGTTCTTGGTGAACCTACATGTCCTATATATCCCCAAAACCAGAAAGGTCCAGCGGATGTAACAGTATATTGCTTTCAAACATCGGTCATAATTAGAAGTTGTTACAGGTGAAAATGTTGGCACAAATGGCTGTTTTTTTTAAACTCATTTGCAATTTTTCCTATTTTCAACTGTTTCTATAAAGAAACCTTGAAGGATCTACACAAATGACCCCTTGTGGAATTCAGAATTTTGTCTACTTTTTCAAAATGTATAGCTTTCCAGGATCCATTATTGCTTTCATACCCATTTCTACCATTAACTGTAAGAAGGTAGAAAGCACAAAAATAACAAAAATAGGCTATGTCTCAGTAAAATGCCATAACTGTGTAACAAATGTTGGTTTTCTGACAAAAGTCCGTCAGTCCCTGAAAGCTGGGAAAATAGTGATTTCAGCCCCACAAACCCTTTGTTGATACCATTTGCAGGGAAAAAACAGACACTTTCATTTGCAGCACCTTTTTCACATTTTTCCAAAAAACAAAAACAAAATTTAGCTGTATTTTGGCTAATTTCTAGGTCCCCTCCAGGGGAATCCACATACCTTTAGAATCCCCGTGATGTTGGAAGAAAAGGACACAAATTTTGCGTGGGTACCCTATGTGGTCGAAAAGTTACAGGTGCCTAAGCGCGAACTACTGCAAATAGCCAAAAAAAGGCTTAGCACGGGGGGGGTGGGGGAGGCCTAGCAGCGAAGGGGTTAAGCCACATTCCCTCAAAGATTTTAAATTGGACAACTCAACAGATCAATAACTGATGTGTGGGTGGGCTGCTTAAATTTCCATTCTCAGATTATTGAAAAGACTAAAGGGCCTGATTTAGATCTTGGCGGGACTCCAATCATCCCTCTGAAGTCGGTTACATGTACTCCATCGAGCTGACGGAATGCCGCCCGCCGTATTTAGATGTGGGAGGGCTGAACCGCCGTACGCATCAATAGACCTTTTTTGTCACGTAAGCGGCTCACCTCCGTCGACGTGGCGGACTCCTCTGCTGGCTAACAGTACTCAGTCACCATCAGGTTTGCACAGAGCCTATTTAGATTTCCCCATTGTGCTGACCTTGTCCTAGCGGCGGATTCCTGGCAGTGAGTCATTGGTGGAGTGGAGACTGGCAAGTACTACTTATTAATGACACTACACATATAGGTTGTATTTTCTTCAAAAATATATGGAGTTAATGTGTTTTGCCCCATTTGTGTACATATAGCATAGCACACTAACATACGCACACTATTAAATGTACACCCACAGGCATCACAAGCACAACACCTACAACCACCACAACAAACAAATATTTTTTAAAGTGTCAATACAGGTGTGTTCATTTTACCTTGATAAGGTGTAAAATGAACACTAATGCATTACACATACGAAAACAATTGCATGTAAGAGCAATGTAAAAATGCACAAGACCAAAGCAAATGTTGACACCCGATCCATACCTCGCCTTACCTTACCTTAGATCCCGGCGACAATGGAGTTGATTAGCATCATGGTCGTGTAGTAGAAGCAAAGGAAAGACCTGGACAATGGGGTACAACACGGAAGTGGAAAATAGAAAAAAAGTTTCTACCTCATTTCCTTTGATTCCACCAACTTAAGTTTGGAGGTTTCCCTGCCACATCTTCAAAGGAAAGGCACATTGCGATTGGCCCAGCGGTAATCTTGGCAGGAGTCCCTCAGACAGCCGCTTTTGACTATTACGGACTATTGTCCATAGACCCACGAATATCTAAATAGAGTGGGCAGACCGCCAAGCAGGCAGGAAGAGAAACGGTCGGAAACATAACAGCGAGATCAGATCCGCCAGGATCTGAATCAGGCCCTAAGATACTGTGCTGTGCAAGTTCAGTACTACAGCCTCATTTATGAAAGCTTTACGTTTCAGTCGAGTTAGGAAATAAGAGTGATCTCTTGGGTGCTTTCCTCGCTTTGGCAAAGCAATTTAGTTTGGTCAGAGCCCAATCTACAATATAAAAGTGCAGAAGGGCATTTATTCTTAGAAGACTGATACAGCTTGCAATGGACATATCATTTTTTTCCCCACTAGGACAGATCTTTTGGCATCATTAATTATAATCTGACAAGAACAGATGTGAGATGTATTATAGTACAGATTCCCAAAAAGCGAAAATGAAGCCACTGTTTTTTTTTTTTTTTTTTTTAATTAAAAAATAAAAAACACACGCAGGCTATTGTCTTTTCTTTTATCTAATTTTAAGACCTAGGTTTTCACTTTCTAATTTCTACTGAAATTTCCAATGAGTTTTGCTCCATTGCCTAAATCAGTACTGTACTGCCTGTGAAAACGCATGGTTTAATTGCAAGGCCAGTCTAGAGACCTCTGTGCTCTCCAACTCATTTTACGGCATATAGTTCCACTTCGATCGTAAAGAGAACCGGGGGTGAAATATAGCTCATCCAATCTTGTACGTTTCATAGAAAATCTTTTGGATACTTATTGGTTATAGTTATTCGAACCAAAAATGCTGCATAAAATGATTAATTCTTCCTTTGCGCCTTACTGACTTTCTTTTATTTCACATGTATCCCGATTTTTCCTGTGCTCTTTGGTGGTAGAAATTAACAAGTTTCTTACATTCGGTAGCGCTTTATCTGGTAAAGACTATCTTGCCACAGATTCCTTCCTTTAAAATATTCCCCAGGCTTTAGACTGGATCAGAAAGTTTTCCAGCCCCTGCGCGCCGGTAGATGGTGTCGTCCGGCACTGCATCTGCGGCACAAGTGACATGCACAGTGACTGTGTAGGTGCCACCCCTGCACACTGACATCAGTTTTTCTCGACTTTCGACACCACAAGCACAGAGTCACAAGGAGCACTGACAGACTGGTATGCATGTCTAAGGCCCTTAGAAGAGTGACCCTTACACTGTAATAAGTTTGCAGAGTGGGGCGGATAAGAGGATTGGTAAGGAATCTGTGGCTAGATAGTCGCTACCAGATAAGACGTTTCTGAAGTTAAGTTACTTGTTCATCTGACAGACTTCTAGCCACTTATTCATTACCTTAGAATAGATATATAAGCAATACCTCACTAGAGGTGGCTCTGCAAAACTGATTTTAAACCAAATACTACTGCAGGACTGAACGTGCAAAATGCCCATCATGACAGACCTGACCATCCAGGCAGTAGTGCTTAGTAAACGTGTGCAGAGATGCCCACATAGCTGCCTGTCAGATAACCAGGACAGGGACTCCACGAGCTTACGCAGTGGTCACAGCCTTGGCTCTGGTAGAATGAGCATACAAACCCTCAGGGGCTTGCTTTTTGGCAATGCGTAGCAGATCTTTATGGAGAGCACTATCGATTGTGAGATGATCTTTTTCTGCACTGCCTTCCCTTTCTTAGGTCCAACATAACCTATAAAGAGTTGATCGTCCACCCGGAACGGTCTTGTTCGATCAATGTAGAAGGACAACACTCTTTTTGGATCCAGATGGTGGAGTCTCCTCTTCTTTAGAAGGATGAGGCTGAGAAAAGAACATAAGCAAGGTGATGTTCTGGCCTACATGAAAGGGTGACAAAACCTTCCTTTGGAAGGAGGCACGAGTTCTCAGAACCAGCTTGTCTGGGTAAAAGGTGGTATAAGGAGGGTGCAAAGAGTGCCTGCATTTCATGGACCCTCCTGGCCGATGTTATGGCCACTAAGAAAGCAGTGTTGATGGTTAGCAAACGTAGTGGGCAGTTGGTTCAGCGGCTCGAAAGGCATCCATATCAGAAAAGTCAGGACTAGACTGAAGTCCTGTTGGGGCATGATGAATGGTCTGGAAGGAAACAAATGTTAGAGGACTTTGAGGAACCTATTCACAACTGGTGACTTGAACAAAGAAGGTTGGTCCGGTAACTCTAAAACTGCCTAAATGGCTGATAAATAGACCTTAAATGTGCCCAGAGCAGAGCCCTGCTGTGCCAAAGACAGAATAAATAAACCAGAGAAAGGAGTGCAGAGAGAGGGTAGGTGAACTTGGATGCACACCATGCCACAAATTTGTCCCAATGGCAAGCATAGACCAGCTTGGTAGAGTGATGCCTGGCTGCCAGAAAAACATTGCATCTGTCAACCGTCGCTGCTCAATCTCCACGCAAGAAGGCGGCCTTACTGGAGGACTGATGCTCCTGCTCAATAGCTTGTGATACCAGACTCTCCGTGCCCAATTCAGAGTCACAAAAATGACTGTAGCTCAGTCGTTCCTTATCTTCTTGAAAACTGTGGGCAAGAGTGATATTGGCGGAAAAGCACACGGGAGGCCAGAGCTCCACTAGAGGTGAAGTGTCTCCAAACGAGAGCCACCTTGGAAACTCCAGGTGCAAAACTACTGACATTGCACGTTCAAAGGTGGCAAACATAACTAAGGCGCTCCTCATTCTTAAAAGAGACCTCACACCACTTCCGGATGTAGACGCCATTCATGATTCGCTAGGCATCAATGGCTGAGATTGTCCACCCTAGTGTTCAGAGTGTCCATGTGTTGAACCTCCAGGGAAATTCCCCAACATTCCAGCCATGCCCAGAGATGCATGGCCTCTTGACAAAGGGTCCGGGACCCCACCGGCACAGTTTTAGCAGTACCTCATGGCAGTGGTGTTGTCCATTAGCACCTGCCCCAACCTTTCCCTTATTAAAGGAAGAAAAGATTTCAATGCCAACCTGATAGCCCAGAGCGCCAGCAATTGATGTCAAGCCCGGACTCCACCGGAGGCCAAAGTACTCTCCCTCAGCCCAGGGACGACACATCGGTCACTAGAGTCAACTCTGGCTGGGGAAGGGAGAGGGGTGTGCTGCTGACTCAAATCGAGGTTCGTCAGTCACCACTGCAGGTCTTTTGCAGTTTCGTCCAAGATCCGTACCAGGTTGGAGAGATTCCCCCGATGCTGTGCCCACTGGAACTTCAGGTCCCACTGCAGAGCCCACATATGCCAATGGAAATGTGTCATTAGCAGGATGATTGAGGCCATGAGGGCCAATATCCCCAGAGACATTTTCACCGAAATTCAGGATAGAGGCTGAAACATAGGTATCATAACCTAAATATCGTGGACTCACCACTCGAGAGGATAGGCCCGAAACTGCACTGTGTCCAGAACAGCTCTGATTAAAGGATGCATCTGAGAGGGAGTCAGGTGTGACTTCTGCATGTTTTTACTGAACCACAACAAGTGCAGGAGGTCCACCGTATTCTGGATGAGTGAGACAACTACCTGGGGCGAGCTCGCCTTCAACAGTCAATCGCCGAGGTAGGGAAGACTGGAACACCTGACCTCTGCATATGGGCTGCAACCACTGCTATCACCTTGGTGAACACCCAAGGGGCGCTGGCCAAAGAGAAGTACAGCACATTGAAAGTGATCTTGTCCCACTCTGAAGCGCAGGTAACGCCTGTGGGCAGGCAGCACGAGGATGTGGAAGTATGCGTCCTGCAAGTCAAATGCTACCATGCAGTCTCCAGGATAGACAGGACTAGAGCTAATGTGAGCATTTTGAACTTCTCTTTTTTCAGGAAGAAGTTGAGAAGGCGCAAGTCTAGGATAGGACGAAGGCCCCTGTCCTTCTTGGGCACCAGAAAGTAGCTGGAATAGCAACCACAACTTACTTCTGATGTTGGCACCATCTCAATGGCCCCCTTGGCCAAGAGAGCCAACACTTCCAGATGGAACATGGAGAGATGGTCTGCCATCAGCTGTTCATAAGTGGGTGGCATGGGTGTCCAGAAAGGTGGAGAAGGAGCCCCTTTGGACTACCTGTAAAACCCACTTGTCGGATGTGATTGACTGCCAGTGGTGTGGTGATGGTGTACCCTGCCCCCACTGGATGCCCATGGTGGCAAACTAAAGGAGCTTGGAGGCTGCAGCTGATGGGGAAGTGGTGGACTGACCTGACCTCTGGCTAGTGGCCCCAAGTGGTTTGTGGGAACCGCATGCTCAGCCACAACAAGCATTGGCATAGCCAATAGGTCTCGCCTTTGGGACCTTATAAGTGTTTAGCCAGAGCTATTGGCTTCGCCAATGTCTTTAAACTATGCAGTAGAGCATTGTGGCTGCTGTGCAGCATGTTGAAAAGTTATAATAAAAAAAGTGTTATAAGCATTTTTGTTACCTTATATATAACCAAGAAGACATTATGTACAACTGAATGACCCTATTAAAAAATAATTAACATACAGAAAATGTCTAGTTTTTTTGTCCTTGCAATGCTGGCAACTTCTTCCTGCCTGTTCTAATGCTTGTTTGTTCTAGTTTGAGAAGTATTCAGAAGGTGGTTCATTTCACAGCATTCTATAAAAAAAAGAAAACATCCTTGTTAGCAGCCTACTTGTGGATACTTTGATTTGAATTGGAGCGTTTATGTATTTAGAACTGTTAATGTAAATAATTCTTGGTTCATGCCTAACCACCATGTGAACATACATATATACATATATATACACATTTTTTTTCCTTCCAGCTGCACAGACACACTCAAGAACCATCTTTACTAGTCCAAACAGTGGGTGGGCCACTCCAGGGTCGCAGTTTTCACACTCCTGAATGGCCCCTTATTTGGCAGTGATGTAGAACGTTTGGGTGGTTGATGCCCATGACACAGTGGTCATGTAATCCCTGCTATAATACAAATTATTATTAGCAGTGTACATTTTTTCCACTGGGAATCGTCACTCTGATTTCAACAGCTCTGTAACTCACAAACACTTAGGGGGCACGCATTAAAACACAAACACGCCTGAACAATGTAAAAGTGCACATTGTATTTTTGGTGAGGGGAGAGAACAGAGATGATGGATGAGAGAAGGAGAGAGGAGGCCGACGATGGATGGATAGACGAACGGACGTTGGATGGATGAGAGGAGAGACAAGGGGATGGATGGATGGATGGATTGATGGAGGAGGTGGACGTTGGATGGATGAGAGAAGGACAGAGGTGATGGTTGGATAGGTGGGCATTGGATGGATGCGAGAAGGAGAGAGGTGATCAGCACAATTTTCAGACACTGGTGAAACTGTCTTGTGAGCCTAGCTTCCCTCTCATGAGACAGGAGTTTACGAGGGAAGTCATCACCCCAGGTAAATCAAGTAAGAGAGCGCCAGTATTGTTCAGGCCATCCCGGGTGCAGTGTCTGGAAAGTGGTAGCACGCCACCCTCTACACCTCCCCCACAGCCTGTCCAATGAACACAACATGTACCATAACATTCACATTTGTTTACTCTTAAAGAGATCTTGTGATATAGTGGTTACCCACTTACCATTCACATCTGCTGCAGTATTTCCTTCATCTCACAGGCGGGAGGGCAGACAGGGACCAAAGTGCCAGTGCTGGAGTTTGCAGTGGTGTTGCGGCAGCCGAGGTAAGCTTGCAGAAGTGCGGAATGTGCAGAAGATTGCAGCATTGGGAGTAGAATCCAGTACCTTGAAGTGGTGTAGGGGCAGCCAAGGGAAGATTGCAAAAGTGGGGAACGTGTGGAAGCTCACGGCATTCGAAGTAGTGTCAGGTACCTTGAAGTGGTGTAGAGGCAACTGGGGAAAGCTTGCAAACACGGAAGTGGCAGCCTCCATCGTTAAATTTAGAGTGGGTTATTCCGCAAGATCAATCACTGACGGAGCAAAATAAGTGCTCTATGAAATAAAATCAGACCATTGACAGTAAGGTATGAATTGAAATACTTAGTTCTACCATGACTTCAAAGCTTAATGCGCAAGCGTGTGCTTATAGAGTATAAGGTTCACAGTAGACCCACCCACACCACTAGGTCAAGGTTACAGAATTTAAAATGAGCCTCTTTTGTATCCTTGTGCAGAAGGGCGAGCAAGTTGCTGTGAACTGCATAATTCAGCTGCCAAACGGGTTGAGGGGTAATGAAACTCCCATCGCTGGGTGAGTGTGTCGGGCCTCCAATAACATTACCCACTGCCCAAAAGATTAGCAGGTTGCCAAACGCAAGGAAGAAGTGCACGGCCTACATGAATAGTTGGTGCCCTGAAGCCACAGGGTCAACCAGTCGGGAAAGCTGGAGCACCGGGGCCCAGGTCTTCCGCAGCCCCGCCAATCACTACATAAGGACAGGCTGAGCAATGCCGTCACCAAGAGGAGGAAGCAGGGTGTCCTGGTTCTCAATAACCACATCGTAAAAATCAGGAAGGTAGAATTGGAGATCAGGGGGTCGCAACTGTCTAGAGTGAACATCAGTGACTTTGGAGCCAAGCAATGTAATGTCGCCATCGATTATCGATAACAGCCTAGACCCTAGAGAAACCCTGGCACCAAAGACAAACAATCTGTGTAATCTGCTCCACAGGGCGGCCGGGCCACCAAAACAAAAACAAGGGAAGCGCTGACATGCAGCTCCCATCCCAACTCCCAGTACTGAGGTAAGAGGCAACGGGGAGGAATCAAGGGGCGAGGACAAGGGAACGAGGGGAGAAATGTCAGGCGTGTGCGAGGGAAGAGACCAGTAGTGAAGAGAAAGAGACTTGCCGGAAGGAGGGCATTGATTCCTAATGGTGAGTGTAGGAGGGAAAACAGGAGCAAGTCTATGAGAAGACGAGGCAAAGCAGCTGTTGTGAGAAGAACAGCGACATCCAGTGGCACGAATAGAAAAGTGCAGCAGAGCAGGGAGGGGAGAGCAGCATGTCAATCCAAGCAGCAAATTGGAAACGTCAGCGAAAAGAAAACAAGCCCGGGAGTGGTGCGTGCGCGCGCAGTCTTCACTTTTCAAGCACTGCACTCGTGCTTGTGGCGCGCCGCTGCTCGCTCCCGCAAGGTGGATGCCGCCACAAGCACGAGTGCAGTGCTTGAAAAGTGAAGACCGATGGCTAAAGGCCCTCCTAGAGCAGCGCATGCGCGCTGCCTAGGCGAGACCTAAAAAGGCTGGGAAGCCTGTTGGCCTCGGAGGCTGGGAGGGAATGAACACAGTTGGAAGCACCTTCCGTTGCCACAAAAGGGGCGGAGGCAGACTGAGGTTGGCGAGGGGCCATGGATCTGACCGTAGCTCTGATATCCTTGAAAAGCTCCAGCGCTGAGTCCGCCATCTCACAAAAAAGGCAAGAGCCATCAAAGGGCATGTCCATGAGCGAGGCTTGGACATCCCCAAAAAAGTCAGTGGTTCTCAGTCAAGTGTGGCGCCTAAGGGCTACAGACTATGAAATCACCCTGTCCAGCAAGTCTGTTGTGTCCAGCCCACATCTGATGGTGCACTTGGGTGCATCGCTCCAGTCAGCAATAGCTTGAGAGTATCACCGGGCCTCCATCAAGACCATAGGCAGCACGGGCACAACCAAATCCCAGAACGTATGGGTGTATCGGCCCAGGAGGCAAATTATGTTCACCGACAGCAGTGCTAGGCTGGCAGAAGAAAACATCCTCCTCCCGAAGGTGTCCACCCTCTTCGATTCCCTATCCAGTGGAGTGGTAGGGAACGTGCCAGGGTTGACTTAGGAAGTGGAGGCTTGGACCACCAAGCTCTCTGGGGTGGGGTGCTGGGTGAGGAAACTCTGGTCCCTGGGATTGTGGCGATGTCCTGTGCAAAAGAGCCCCAGTGCTGGGCTTGGACCAGGTCCCAAAGAGGAAATCTGTAGAAGCTTCAATAAATGGGAGTAAGGGTTTGGTGTGGGAAACTCCCAGTTGAAGCACCTTCTCTTGACTGCCACTTAGGGAAGTGTAAGGTCCAAGACCTCTGCTACCCTCAGCACAACCACTGCAATTGAGGCACCATCCTCCGTAGCCACAGCAGGGGTAGAGACCAAGCTAGTATCTGGTGAAGTGTCCAAACCACTGGTATCTGCCAGTTCCTCATACCAGTTGTCCTTTGTGTCATCTAGGGGATGATGGTATCCATAAGGTTCATCCGACACCTCCCACTCTACACTCTTCCCAGGCCTATCAAATGAAAAAGGCGCTGGCTCCAACTCTGAGGCCATGGCCCCGGTAGATGCCAGTCGGCTCCGTGTCGGAGTTGGGTATAACGATGGGGGATTGCATCCCCGCATGGCATCTGCAGCACTGGGCGCACAGTACTGGTGCAGAGGTAAGTCGCTGTCTTGCAGGAAGTGCCACTACAGATTAAGCACTGGATCAAAGGAACCCAATTGGTGCCGAGGGAGTATCCGCCGGCAGGAATCCAGTGGGGGCCCCGCCTGCACCCGTGGGCCCGTTAGGCGCTCCAGAGTGGTCGGACCACCCAAAAAGGAGGTGCATCTCCTCATCGAACTCCTTCAGTTAGGCGGCGGTCGCTCTGTCTCCGGGAAAATCAGGAAGGTGTGGAGCAGACCTTGGCACAGGCTCCACGGAGAAGCAAGGCCTAGAGTGCCGACTCTGTCACGCCTCGTCCGAGGACTTGGACAGGCACAGAGAAGTCCAAGTCCACCTTCGTGAGCGGCTCCGCGGGCTGTCCCACGATCTTCCACATGACCAGGATTGTGAGCGCCCCAGGATCGTCAGACCGCGAGGACCTTGAGGCAATGTTCCCTCAGTGCTTTCAGGTGCATGGCGTGGCAATCCTTGTACGTCTAGGAGTCGTGGTTCTGCTTCAAGTGCCAAAGACAAACCAAGTGTGGGTCTGTCACAGACATCTGCCTGTGACAGGCACCACATGGGCTGAAACCCACTGGTTGCTTAAGGGACATCCCTAGCATACCAGTAGAAGAGATTCTCAAAAAAGTGTCGAGAAAAAATTCAGTCGAAAATTGACCGGGGGTAGCTCTTCACGAATCAATGCTGACAGGCGGGAAATAAAATAACCGATATCAGTGTGCTAGGGTGGCACCTATTTAGGCACTATGCACTTCACTTCCGGCACAGGCGACACCACCTACCGGTGCGCAAGGGTACTGATCGAAAATTTCCAGATCCAGTCTGACACCTGGGGAATAGTCCAAGTTAAGGAATCTGCAGCTAGAAATCTCTATAGAAGCTTTTTGATGCGAAAGGCAGCCTCTTTTGGGGGCAATAACATTACCAGCAAAAACATGACCTGGGCATATTGTTTTTCCTAGCAATTCAATTTTAGTTAAAAGTTAATGAGATCACCTCCACGTCTTTCTGCTCCACCCTAAAAATGGGTAAGTAGGTCACTGAGCCTCAAATGTTTGATAACTAAAAAAAAAATGGGTATCTGTAAAAAGCGGTTGGTAGAAGGCTGCCATGGTACTTGGATGGCAGGAGGAAAGAATCACAGTACTCCGCACATATTGAGGAGTGTCGTCATTGAGGACATCACCAATGCTCTTAAAACCATGTGTGTGTCCACATTGCAAAAGTAACACTGACTATGCAAATGGTAGATAGAAATTTTTGAACAGTGATACGATGTTTGATAACTCTAGCAAATGAAAAATCACCTGAAAGAACCCAAGACATTATGGAGATAAACTATTTACTCCCAGCTCAAACAAGCCGGTGCTTCATTTCACTGAATTTCAGTCAACACATGATCTATTTGTGCCATTATTTACAAAAAACAGGCCTGCTATACTGATGTAATACGGCCTTGTATATCATGCTGAAGTCGTCTGAGGACTGAAAAATCATAGCACACCTTAGATACATTATTTATGGTCTGAGTGATACTGGCACTTCATCAGCCCAGACATTCATCAAAACTGGTCAGCCCTTTATACAGTCCGCAAAGGATTTCCGGTTTTTTTCTCCCATTTAAGGAAAATGTGCTTTATCTATTTCAGTCAATTCGCCAGCGTCAATAAATCAAGATACTAACAAATATATATAATTTTTTAATTTATGTCAAATTCTCTGAATAGTACAAAGGCACAATGAAGGATTACCATTAGGCAAGGCAGCGCTCTCTTATGTGGAACTTATAATTAAGGTACACATATAAGATGGCAAAAGCAAAAGGTAAGCAGTGTAAATTTGTCCCAGTTTAAATTGCACGTAGGCCTGGGAATATCACACAATATTCCACTTGTTCAGTGTTTGGACCTGGTTTGATTTGTAAATGTAGTTTCTTCGGCACAGCAGAGCAACTGAAGATACAAACGATACCTAATGCTACCATCCAAGCATATGATGTGTGTGTTTGTGTATGCCCCAGTGTGGTACATGCGTTGTAAGTATAAATGAAGCAGAGTAATGGAGGTCTGTGGGTTCCATTTTGGAAGCCCTGGCCTGCCCACGTGCACAAAATGGGGGTGAGGTTGTCTTCCCAGACAGAGTAAATGTATTGCTGATTTTCCTGAAGCAGGAGGGAGGATATCTACACACTGAAGGTAGGACAGAGGAAACAGGGCTCTTCTAGAGAATCAATCAGGCCCTTTTGCAGAGAGGGGCTTCTGACGAGTCTTCCTGTACCACACTAGATAGATAGATAGTGGGTGTGAAGAGTGAGACTGCAGTCTCTCTTATTAGAGTAAGAAGGGTCCAGCCTTTTGTTTCTTTTCCTGATCACCGTCTGTGTGGCTGTTAATGTTCAACTGTGGACAATTCACACCTCTTTGTGCCTCTGCTGTGGGTACTGCATGCTGGAGACTAACCTGCTGTGAGAAATTGCACTGCACAAAGGCTGGGTCTGCATTACAGCCTGGAGACACTAGGAATAAAAGGAACTAATTCACAAATGAACATGCAAATCTCACAATGCATGTGTTAATCTATCTAGCTAAAAAAAAATAGCTTTGTTGGTGCAAACAAGGTCACTTGGGCATTGGAAAAACAGAAACTGGAAGCAAGAAGTGGGTAACGGAGATAGTTTCCTCTTCTGCAAGCTGGCCACTAATTACTGCACAATTGCAAGCTTAGCACGTCTGTTAAATTCATAAATAACTCTATACAGAACCTTACTCACAAAATCAGATTGCTACATGCGGAAACGTCAGATGTCTCCTAGTGGTGGTCATATAATCACTTCTGTAGGTCTGGAGCACAAACTTCTAATCGGCTCGCTTTCTGTTTATTGAGTGCCAAGAATGGTTCGTTTTACCGGTTATTCAAACAGTTATGACGGACTACTGCCACCCTGTGGCAATAGTGTAGTTAACACCAGCATGCCCTGTGCTGAATAAAGCCAGCTGCTCAGGCAGAGTTATGGACCGAGAAGAAGGTGGGGGCGCATGCGTCATCTAAACACACGCTACAATGCGGCATGATTATCGCTGTCTGCTAGACAGCTAAAGAATGAACGCCATTTTAAGCCTCAAGTTTGTTGTTCCTGCCCAAGCATTATTGCTGGGCCGATGACATCAACGTCCTGAGCAACTGTATTTGTCAAAGAGCAATATAATTTCGTTAGGTAGTGCTCGAAATGGAAAAGAAGAAAAAAAAAAAAAAAGACTATCACTGAAGTAAGTGTTATTATGCACTGCATTTACCATGATGCTTTGGGGTGAACTTGAGAGCTGAGAAGCGAGGCAGTGTGCTCCCACCCTCTTTTTGTTTGAAAAGGCTCCCTTGAGCTAATAAGCTCTGACTGATACACCTGCGCCCAGTGACTGGTACAGAGACCTGAGAAGACTTGGGCAGCATTTCCAGCACCCCCCAAAAGAACGTGTTACTCTCTATTGAAGGACAACTATCCAGAAACACGTCTAGAGATACACAGCACTTGCCGCACCAACAATGGTGAAAGATTAAAGACTGTCACTGAAGTAAGTGTCATCATGCACTGCATTTACCATGATGCATCGGAGTGAACGAGTGCAGGGATGTGAGGCAGTGTGCTCCAGGCCTCTTTACGTTGGAAAATAAAATCTGCAGGGCTTGCCACGCTGCATTACTCTTCCTGAATTCAGTCTGGAGTAGTGCTAATGAGCTCATAATGAAATTGTTACAGGCTGCTGAGAAGTGCCGGTATTTCCTGCCTTATTAATTAATCAGTTTACATTACAACGTAGTACACCATCACCACGGTACCACTATAATCACAACACTTTATAGTGTTCTAGCAGCCATCTTACCCTGCACCATCAAAAGTGCTGCAACAGCACGAAGTTCTTCACCGGCATCACAAAATGAGGTAACACAGCATCACTAACCCACAGCAGTGCACCAGTGCAGAAGTACATTGCACAGTAAAGCACCATCAGCACCAGCTGACAGCACCCATTGTAATCATACAGTTCCTCAATGCTGAGCAGTGTATTAAAACAAAACAGCGCATCATCACACAGTAATGCAACATTGTTAAGTGCTATTTGTACCATCATCCATTATCAGTGAGCTATGACTGTAGCAGTGTACCATAACAGCAATAAAGAGGAACTATGATAGACTAGTAGTGAATCACTCACTCGTGCATGATCGCCGCCTAGCAACGCATCGACTTTAGTAATAATCACAACCATCATTTTACAATAGTAGTTCTTCACTGCCACAGCTACGTACACCGGTTTCCAGCTAGGCACCAAGACTAAAACATTATCATTCAGCAATAGTGAATTATGAAGTAGGTCTATAAAAGCGTTTCAAAACAAAGTAATAGTGCGCTGTAAGGCTTTGGTGCATCATATAGTAATATCAGCCACCCCGCAGTAGATCCAGTAAGCATCATACCGAACAGCGTCCTCAACATTCACGGATGAGTTAACCTAGCAATATCATGTTGCCAAGCGAAGTACCAAAAGCCATCACTAGTGCAGCATCACCCAATGTCATTATCATGTAGTGGAGCACACCCAACACAAAAGGCATCTTTAGCACCAAATAGTACAGCTCGGTTACCTGACAGCACACAAGCTACGTCGCGTCACTACCACATAATCACATAACAGTGCACCTCGGTCACTCACCTTGGCAGGTGGATGCATTTCTGTCGTTGCCCGCCTTGAGCACCACCAGTGTTCAGCTGTAGTGGCAGAGAGAATCAGCAATTACAGAAGTGATTTAAAAATAATAGCAAAAAGCGGGTAAGCACTAAAACAGAACCCAGTAAACACCTGTTAAGAGTTACCAATGGGACCACTAGAAACCAGGAAAGCCGTGTTAAACACTGTTTATTTGTATAGGGTGATTTTTGTATGTGAATTGCCACATAAATCATCAGTGAAAATGTACATAAGATTATGAAATAGAACAAAATCACGTTCCCATAGGGAAGATTTAATAAAAAATATAATTTAAACTAGTCCAAATGTAGAAAATTAGAAGGACAATCCAAGAGGGCCACATGGGCACCAGGGTGATCTGGGACTGTGCCATAATCTCCTAAACAGATGTTGGGTGAGGTCTTTGTCAGAGAGCCGGACACATTGAATGTGTTCTTGGGAGGCTCTCCTTTTACTCTTGCAGTCTGTTGAAAAAAGTAGGTTTCTTCGAGCCCAGTTTGGTCAGATGGTGAGTGCTGCAAAGGTTTTAACCAGAGTGACCTGTCCTTCGCTGGGCATCGGGCTCTTATTATTGTCCACATTATTACTGCGGCTCTCCAGTACTTTCTGTCGATGTCTCTCCTCCTGCCGCCGCTTCTTCTCTTGGCGTTGCTGCTCTTTCCGCTGTTTGTTGGATAGCTAGTAAAGGGGGAAAAAACAGAAATGTTGCCACAAAAATCTCATAGTGGTACACCCAAGAATGTCCTTTTAGGCAGCCTGTGAAATGCTTATTATCGCTTCTGAGAGACTATGGTGATTTGACTGAATGTTTCTTGCCCTTTTATAAGGGGTGACTATTTGATAGCACACTTTCCCTCCTCAGACACCATAGATGTTTACAAAGTCTTCACTGGGAACATGCTACAGATACAGAGTCTCAAGTACAAATGTTTCCAGTTCCCAATGATCACTTTACCTTTTACAAAATGAAAGGTTACTGTCTTGTAATTATTCATAGCAACTCATTTGAATTCATGAACACTGGAGTACCTCAACAAGGTACAGGATCCCAAAACAAATTTTCATAAAACATTGTTTATGATGACCTCCGGAAAAATATGTCCATATGAGGCAACATTTTCTGATTCTTTGCTCGGCCTTGTACCCTAGTTTCTTGATTTATGGAGATGGCCATCACAAATGTGGGCACATTCAGGTCAGCTATGTAGAATGGAATTTTCAGAAATGAAATAAAATGCATCCATAGCAGCAATTTTTAAATAAAATTTGTAAACGTAGAAAATAAAACAATTGAAAGATTCCTAACGCATATACATGCACATCTGCAAGTGACTCTTGAAATGGTAAAAAAAAACGTCTTTTAAGATGGCTGTCTACCGATAGCAAAGCAAGCCGAAAACAAATAGCGAGGGAGCCGAGAGGACAAAAGAAGGGGCAGGGAGGTCAACACTACACTGGGTAGGAGAAGAAAACAAGCATTTGCAATGCAATAGGTCTTGCATTGATGAGAGTTTGAGCTATTGGCATTGTAAATGACTGCCTCTTATTTAAGTGTCGTTTATAAAACAGATAAATAAAATGCATGGTCATTTACAATGCCAAGAGCTTAAACTCTCGTAAATGCGAGACCTATTGCCTAGCAAATGCGTGCTATAAAACTTTTAAAAAAGCGTTAGGAGAGAGCGTGTCCTGTCTGCAACAGCAGGCAGTACAAAGCTATTTGAGAAAATAGTACTCGGAGGCTGTAATTAAAGCCTACCGAGCAACAACACACGTAACAGGGGGTGTCGCCATGGGAAGTTACAAAATAAGACAAGGCGGTACTAAGGAGGGACTACTAAGCCTTTTGACAAATGAACAGCCTCAGTTTACAGTGGACAATGACACAAGCCAATGAAAAATGTGGGCGGAGAGTGGGCGGAGCTTCAAGTCCCTACCTCAAAACAGCATGCCTTGCAGACCAGCGCATGCGCTGCCCAGGCTGGACCTAAACAAGCATTTGCAATGCAAAAGGTCTCGCATTACTGATAGCTTGAGGTATTGGCCTTGCAAATAATGCAACGCAATAGCTCCTACTTTCAATAATGCGAGATCTAGTGCATTACAAATGATTGCGTAGTGAGCCAGGAACCAGCATTGTATGTCTCAGTGCAGTACAGCAAGCTGCTCCTAGAGGTCCATAGTGATCAAGGCACCAGCACTGTATGTCTCAGTGCAGTACCGCAAGCTGCTCCTTGAGGTCCCTAAGGAGCAAGGCACCAGCACTGTATGCCTCGGTGCAGTACCGCAAGCTGCTCCTAGAGGTCCCTAGTGAGCAAGGCACCAGCACTGCATGTCTCGGAGCAGTACCGCAAACTGCTCCTAGAGGTCCCTAGTGAGCAATGCACCAGCACTGCATGTCTCGGTGCAGTACCCCAAACTACTTCTAGAGGTCCCTAGTGAGCAAGGCACCAGCACTGCGGACCTTTTGGTCACATATGGTACTGCACCATGCAGAAGATATGGTAAATCCACCCTACCCATAATGCATTGCATGCAAGACAGTACTACGAGTACATTCAAATAGCTATTTCCATATATACAATTAGTAGCTTTGAAATGCGACAAAAGAATCATTACATTAATTTCGGATTAGGTTGTACTCTGTGTGGAGCTGATGAAGGGAAATTTATAGACGGTCGCATATAAATGTGAGATGTTCTAGTGAGAAAAGTAACCACTGCCAGGATAGCTTAGGACCAAGTGTGTCTTGCCTGAAGCCTTTTAAGAAAATAGTACCTTGAGGGTGTAATTAAAACCTAGGGAGTAATAACACATGCAACGGGGGTGTCCTCATGGGAGGTTACAAGAAGAGACAAGGCGGTACTAAGGAGGGACTACTAAGACTATTGACCAATGAAAAGCCACCATTTACAAAGGATAGGGACAGGAGCCAATTAAAAAGATGGGTGGAAAGTAGGCGGAGCTTTATGCCCATATCCTGAATACAGCATGTCTCAAAGAGACAGCGCAAGCACTGCCTAGGCGAGACCTAAAAAGGCATGGGGACAATAACAGGTCAAGGAGAAAGCAAGAGGCAAAATAATCCCTCACATTCACGGCTATGCAAATTCTAAGGTCAGCAGTTGAAGGACACATCAACCACTGAAAACACTTACACCAAAATGGTCCTGAGCGGGACAAAATCAAGAATAGGGAGGAAAGCAATTGAATCAGGGACAAGAAAATGAGATAGACAACGAAGACACCCTATCATGACAAAGGGGCTGACAGAAAGACCACATTCTGTATATGTATTGTATTCGAAACAGCAGGTTTTGCCAACAGACAACTAAAGTTGTCAGTAGCAGAGACATCAAATTGAACTATAAAATACATTTGGCCAAAAGTCCACTTTACTATCCCCTCAAATAAGAAAACACAGTAGGAAAATGGATTATGTACACACTCCCTAGAGGAGCACTGCTTCAATCAAATAGATTTTTTTATGATATTCTCATAAATGAGTCAATGAAAAGGTGTTCTGGCATGTCGCACAGAGATATACAAATGTTTCTGAACATCAAAGAAGATCTCATGATGGAAAATTCTGCATCATTCAAAATGATTTTAACCATGTTAAAGTTACTATCAATTCCACACCCATGCGTCAGAATAAAAAAAAATATACAGATTGCAGAACAAACCTCCTTACACACTTGCAGCTTAGCAGGTTAAACCTCCCCAAGCCCCCAAAAACCTTTGAAATCTGATCCAAACTGACTTTACCTGTGGTGTGGCTCTAAGAGGACCTGGAAAGGGCAGAGTAATGCTCTCCGGACCAGAAAGGTCAGAGGGGTGGATTATGGAGGGACGAAAAGGTGTGGTTTTTGGAATGGGCAGACATATCCACTTGGTATGTGCTAGAAGGTGTGGGGATATGATCTTTAGTCACACTGTAGATGTGGGTTAGGGAAGGGGATGCAGCTTTGCAATATACCTTCTGAGGTCTGTTTCGGTCTGCCGCATTTTCCTCACTGTGGCTGACCAGTGGAACTACTGGTCTAGCACTAACATCCTGATGTTTCTGACTCTTCTGTTTCACGAGTCGATTATCAGCTTTGTTCTGGCCATTTCCTTGGCTACTGAAGTTTCCACTTGCTTTTAGACCATCTTCACACAAGGCTGGGCTGGGAGGTGAAAGACTTTGTACTTGCTGCTTTACAGATTCATCCTCAGCATCTGCCAGACGATTGGAAGGAAAAATAAGAGTCAACAGGTCAGCAAAGAGCTTAAGGGATGCTGATGCAGCAAAGCACACAGTCAATAATAAAGAGACGCAGCAACAGTCAGAAAGAAGCTTGGCAAATCTAGCACCAACAGCCAGTCATACAACAAAGATCCGGATTTGGGATGCTACCACCAGCCAGCAAGGGGTTGTTGAAGGATGCCACAAGCCTGCTGCAGACCCTACTAGTCAACACCACCTTAGGCCACCCGAAGGGCTCCACTGTCTAACATCTGGGGATGCTTTGAGGCACTACCAGCTTGCTGAGGGATGCTACTAGATGCAGAGGGGACACTGGTAACCACTAGGTAACCAAGACATGTCTCCCAACAAGTCAGTTTACACAACACCTGTAGCCCACCAATGGACCTCCACCGGTAAAGGGGAACTGGAGGATGCCTTACATTAAGGCCTACAATCAATCCTGCTGTCTGAGGCACTGCCACAAGCAAGTATGCACAGCAGCTACTTAGGAGATAAAGCACCAATTGTGGGTCCTCAGTCAGCAGGCTCTAACATTGCAGCAGCTTGGTGGAAGCCAAAGCAGCAAGGCAGTAAAGAAATGCCAGAACTGGACAAGGTATAAATCAGCTACAGCCAAATAGAGATGCAGTGAATGTTGCCTTCAGTTGGGAGACACAGTACCTAGTCGGGGGTGATTGGTGCTGCCAAAGGCAATGAGCGCGCAAGTAATACCAGCCTGTGCTTATGAGATGATGTCAAAGACAGTCAGAGATTACCATAGGTGAACACAGATGATTCAATCAGGCAGCTATACACAGTAGTTTGACTCAGTTATGGGCGTGCACAGCTGCCACAACTATTGGGGGCAACCACTTGCAAGGCAAATACAGGGGAAACATCCATCAAAGACACCGGATAACATCGAAGCAGGGAAAGATCAAGAACCACAGGCTGGCTCACCAGTAACACTTTACCTATTCTGCTTAATTCTTCTGTTTGTAGAATGGCGAAAACAGCAGACTCAACATCATAGCTCTCAGCTTCAAGGTTCTGCAGGATTAGGTTAACATCCTATGCATAGATAAAGAAATCCCATAGAAGTCATAAAACAGAAATAATTCACTGTCACTAAATGAACCTGAGAATTGGGACCGGGCAGGCCTTGCCAAAAAAGATCAGACTCGGACTTTCATTTACTATGTGATATATAAATATCCTAACAAGAACATTTACAAATAAAAACAGTTTAAATGCAATTTGAGATGCCACTAGGCCAGAGGTCTTCACACGTTTTAATGTCCCCACCCCCTCCCACGCAACCACAATTATTAATTTCAATTAGCAATGTTTACATAAGTCTAGACTTATTTAAACATTGCAGTCACTGTTTTTAAAATGCAATCATGATTGCCAAATACTATTCTGGGCGGGCAGGCCTTGCTAATGCGTACAAGTATCTACAGTGTGATTATTAGAAGTGGAGTGGGGGTTTTGAAGAATATTTGGAGTCCCTTCCCTTTTGACATGATCCCAGCTAGGATATGAATGACAAGAGATTACTGGTGGCCCATTACAGAGCGGCTGACTGCCACTCACTTTTTTCAGCTTAAAAAACAAAGCACTGTTATCAGCATAATGCTTCTTTTGGCCCGAGCCTGCCCCCCCCCCCCCGTGATCACTTGAGGGCCCCCTAGGGGGGCCCGCCCTAGTTTGAAGACCCCAGCAGTAGGCTTGGCTCTATATGCAGGCAGAATTATCCCGATTAGCAGACCTCTGACCTAGTCAAGCGCTATCAGTGTAAAGCAGCATCTATCATTGCTTACCTTCCCATCTTTCAGAAGAAAGAGACGGTTTCATTAGGTAGCAGTGCACAGCACTTAAAATCCTGACCCCCCATTCAACCTCCCCAAGGACAGGATAGGTACTTCCATCTACAACTACACATGTATCTGCATGAACGTTCACCAGCAAGTCCCCCAATGCAATCTCGGATGCACCACTGTAGCTGTTCTACCATCAGCTATCTTTTCCTCAGATGTGCAACAGTTATCTTCACTGACCGAGCAGCCTGTAGCGTTGCGCACTTTGTGCACTGCGTCATCCAGCTCCTGCTGATAGCCCTCATCACCCCAATCCTCCGTCTCGGTCCCAAGGCTTTGCAGCTGGTTTCTTTCATTCCAATTCAAATCATCATTACAAAGCATCTGGAAGAACAAGAAGATACATGTAGAGAAAGGAGTTAGGAGAATCATAGTGGAAGGATGACAGAAGAAGCACTCGGGAAGAGTACGAGGGCACCAGACCAGAGAGCGAGAGCAGCCAGGGGCAAGAGGTCAGGAGAGAGCAACAAGCGCAAGAAGCCCAGGCAGAGCAGCGAAAAGCAACACCTGGAAAATGAGATATGAATGAGAGACAGCAGAACGAGAGACAAGGGACAAGCAAGATCCCCAACTGCAGTTACCAGAATAGAAAAAAGAAAGAAGGTGACGGCGCACTTATATCCCCCACGCACCTGAGTCTGGAGGTAGGCAGGAGTCTCAGAGTTGTCATTAAGGCGCCTCACACTGTCGTAATGTTCTCCATAGCGATACACAATATGCAGCTCCTGGGCACCAGGCTTGTCTGTTCCACGGACCTGATGCACTCACGGGGAAGGACACAAGACATAAGTGACAACAGAAGCGTTCTTTGAAACTCCACCAGCTGGGTTTCACTGCAGTCTAGAGTCATGTCGAGGGCTCGGACTACTGAGGCCTAGCCACTTTGGCATCCGACAGTGCCAAGGCATGTCCATGAGCACCCTACAAAGAGCTTTTAATTAAACCCTGATGCCTCTATATTTACTACAAGGCTGCGCTCTTAGGGAACTGAGTGGATTCAGCAGATACCTGGCTCGCTCTCCTCTCTTTCCACCAATCAACCCCCTGTGCAACTCTTGGCTGCACAGGAAGACATTTTGATTAGGGAGAAGGAGTTCAAGTTCATGTCCTTGCGGCTGCCATATCACAGTGGAAAAGGGTGTAGACGGACACTAGTATAGGGTATGCATTCAGATGAGGACATGTAATTCACCAACAAAGTAGTGAGGAATCCACTTCCACCAGAAGAGTGCTGACAGTGGCTCAGGAAATACAGTGGGACAGGGAGAGAACACTGAAAAGGGAAGCCTGACACAGGGACAGGCAGGCCCACTCATAAGGTCACAGCGATTCATAAACTGGTTCTGGGAATAGACTTTCAGCACAATGGATCAAGTGATATACTAAGGCGGGAGGTGGCAGGACACTTGGTTTGTAAAAGGAACATATGGTGAAACAAGAAAGGCTGGGAGTGGGTACAGGGGATCAGGAAGACTTGTAGCTCAGACAGGTTAACAGTAAACACACATTCAAGGAAGCAAAAGGTACTAAGGCATCACCAAAATTCAAAAGACATTTGAAAAACAGAGCAAAATAAACACTTTGACATGGAGACTGATAGGCCGAATCGGCAGGGTCTGTCAAATTCAAGGGCAACTATGCAATCCCTGGAACCACACATGCAAGGTTATATGGAGAGCTCAATGAACCGCAAAATATGTCCCAGTAGGCATCTGACTTACAGGGATAATGACGTCAGTAAAGAATAAAGAGGTGTCCGGTAATGTGGAGCTGTGGTGGGGAACACACACTAATGTTTATATATCACTATGAGGACCGGCCATTGACCGTAATGAAGTGTTCCACCCCCCCCAAAAAAGAAAAAAAACCTTACTGGGTCGGTGGTGATCTTGGGTGTTAAGCCTCGGTGGTCCTGGAGGCTTCGGGGAAGGGAATGTTCCCGCCGCCTCCTCTCATTGGCTGACCTGGTCATGGGTCAGCCAATGAGAGAAGAACCTTCTGTTACTTGTCACAGAGTGGGACAGTGTCAGTGAGTCTTGCTGACCCCTCCTTAATCTGTGATGAGGCATCACTGATAGATAGACGGCCCTGGGCACTTCAGGGCTTAAAACTAAAGCGCCCAGGTCCTAATCTATTGGTGACACTCACCCTCGCCAGGGTGACCAGACGTCCAGGATCAGCCGTACAGTCCCGGTTTTCCTAGGACTGTCCTGGCGTACTTAAACTTATTACATACATGTCCCAATTTTAAGAGAGGGTCGGGTCAGCAAACGCATTTATCACTGTGCTGTGAAGGCTCATGTTCACACTGGCCCTCTCATCGCACCAGGGACAGAGCTTTCTTCGAAAAAGTCTCCTACTGCTCTGCCGGACCTCATTCAGGCAGCACAGCAATATTTAATGAGAGGTGAATCAACCCCTGCAGAGCCAAACACTCGAGGCCAGAATCACAAAGCTGCCCTTGTGAGGGAGTCTTATTGTCGTGCAACAGAGGTGTGAGATATATAAATAAATATATATAGCTACAGCCATTTTCACGCCCACAGAGCTGTGAAATCTTCAGTAAGCAAAGTTAGACTCAGGCAGTCAGGCGCCTGCACAGCACTTGGCTACCTGACCCGAACAAAAGTGTCTGTCAAACTCACTTTTGATCAGTCTGACAGACACTTTTCATGAATTGGAAAAAGGTGGGGTAGGGCCTCTTTACCCTGGCGGGCTGTGCCTGGAAGAACATTTATTTCCGCTAGCACATGCATCTCATACAATAAATCAAAGTCCAGGCAGCTTAAGGACATAAAAACAAGTAAGGCTATTTCCATAAGCATAAAATGATTAGTAATACAAATAAACATAGGACAAATGCTAGGAGTCGGAGCCTGTAGATACTCTGAATCAATGTCTGTGCTGCTTGGATCACCAGGTTTTCAGATCTACACCAGTACAGCAACACAGTGATAAGAAGTCTGTAGGAAAGTACCATCTTTGGTGTGATTTCCCCTCAATTTGTGGCCTGTTTTTGCTGGATTTACTGTGCACTGTACTGCTGCTAAACAGGAGTAAAGTGCCTGTGCGTCCCTATACAAGTGGTTAAATTGGTTTCATCCAGACTGTCTACAAATCCCTAGTATATGGTGTAGACAATGCACCCAGGGCCTGGAAGTTAAATGCCACCTGTGGACTGCAGCACCTATTGTGCCATCCACAGAGCAAGCATGTAAATCCTGGCTTAAGGTCTACCATGCGTAGCTTGACTATGGCAGCCTAAAAACCTGCTAACAAACCTGTCAAAAATAAACTTTTCTGACAGGCAGGCAACCCCTGCTTTTAAATATTAATAAGTTAGTCCACAAGGTCTTGTATCTGATATTCAAAAGTGAAACATGTGCAAAATTAAAGTTGGCATGTTACTCCAGTGACAAGACCCCAAGGGTGGTTTTTAATGGCAGGGCTGTGGCTGGATACTGGAAAATGTAAAAGTCCAGGCTATATATAAACTGTGATCAGACTTTTGACAGGGAATGACTAGAATAGTCTTTCAAGGTCTATTTGTCATATTTATTAAAAATTCAATCCATTATTGAAGTTGGATTTTTATTACATGTATGAGAAATGTTACTTTTAGAAAGTTATACTTTTCATGAGCCCCAATTAGGCTAAATCAGTATTCCAGGGACATGGCACACATTAACATTGGAACAATTAATATACAGAAATGGTTTGTTGTATGGTCACAACCCAATCCTGCACTCCATGAATTCCCCTCTACTGTGATCACGCAGAAGACGACAAAAGTCTCCATAAAGAAACACCCAGCAATGTGAAAAGCCCATTAAAATGGCAAATTGATTGTTACACAAAAATACATACCATAACACTATCTCAAGGCAAACCAATCAATGTTTAAGAGTCCACCACAATAAAAAGGCTAACTGCACTCCACTTTCCACCCTGACCAAAATGCCCAAAGCATACAAGGAACCAGTGCAATTAAGCCACTTGCGAAAGCACACTTTCTGCTAACACATATCAGACCTGCCAAATCTCATTCAACACACACACACACAACTCAGTTGAGGCTACTGTGGTCGTCAGCTCTTACCTGCCACAACGGATTGTTCAGCTGGTGTATCACAACCTGCACCTGATGGCTTCGTGCAAATGCTACAATTGCATCATTGCCAGCAAAGGTCCCTGGTTTCTCCAAGTTGGCAACTAAAAAAAAAAAAATGAAATGTCTAGGAGCAACACTACAGGGTCTTCTACAGATCCACTAGTGGCTTTTGCAAGACTCATAGGTACCTTCTCCCCCACCGAATCTACAATCTTTTTCTGTTACATTGTCCTCCATTTCTAGTGCCAAGAGGAAGCAAAGCGCATTCTCATTCTCCATATTGGCCCTCAAAAACACACTGGAAAATAACTCCGTAATGGTTATAAGTCCCACTCTGCACAGCACCATCACTGGGATCGGCACAACATTGTCCAAGAGAAACATTGCCAAATTCTGGACTTCTCCATCTCCTCCTCCTTGAGCCAGCTGGAAAATGGAGATGGACTGGTTCGCCAAACAGTAACAACCCATTTACATCTCCAGGAGGTGTCCCAAGAAACATAAAACGGTATGGGGGAGGTTACTGGCATACCATGAGCATTTCATGTAATGTTGTAGATCGTGTTAAAAAACGAGAACATTTTGGAGTATAAAAATGCCCCCCTTTGCATGAAGCTCTAAATCCCTTGGCCACATCACAATTAGCTAGCATGCTCTCCTGGTCTGTATGTTTTCCACTTTATAAGGCACTACAACCCTTCCACCATATGCACTGAATCTAACAGTGCTACATGCGGTCCTTCACCACACATTTCGTAGCCACAGGGATGCCTTGTTTCCCCCTCCCAAAATGATTTCGCCGTTAGTGGACTGTACCCCTTACTCTGTGATCTACCTTCCCAGTAAATGCTCCAACTCACAATTTCCCTCATCTCCCACCCTGCGCTCTTTTGGAATGTTCCACCTCAACCAAACATCAACTTTCCCTGTTGTCAGAATCCAACTCCAGACCAATAAAAACACACTTTAAATGTTACACTTCACCTAACGCTTGCACAATTTCCTTGTCAATGATTCAACTCTCTTAGCTCCAAGAACATTTTCGCAGTTACAAAGGCTCCAACTACTTATTCATCCCCACGAATTTCTTCTGTCAATGCTCTACCTGGTCTTCTACCATCCTAGCCACCCTGTTGCTGGGTGGATTCCCCATCAAAATGCTGCACCTTCCCTCCTGCACTGGAGGCTTTGCACAAGGCTACGTCTCCCCCCCATCACAAAGCTTCACTCCCTTCCATATGCTTGCACCATCAGAAAATCTCTCCTCCTTTGTGCTTTTTCCCCGTCCCAAGGACATACTATCCCCGTCAGGGTGGGTACCACTTGCTTATGTCTCTTTTCCCACCCAAATATGCTTCCCCAATCACAAACCTCCATCTTCCCATCTGCATTCATTCAGAATTAGCTTTCTTTTTTATAACACTTCATTGCCACAGGTTTTTCTTGACAAAAGAAAAACAGGTTTTCGCTGTGACTCCATCTTCTTTACTACCCCATGCACTTAGTCACAAGGTGCCATCTCATATCTCACCCGAGCATGCCTTTCCAGACAAAAGAGTGCAACATCCCCTCAGACATGTCTTGCCATCACAAACAAGGCTTCATCCTGTTTCCGCCAATGTGCTCACAAAAACTAATCTTCTCTCCTACCACAACACACTTTCTTTCACAGGTCTACACCCCCATCCTCAGCCCATTTACATCTTCACAGTCACAAGGCTCTACCTGACCTCTAGACAAGTGCCCCATGGTCACATTGACTCACACCCAGCCCTTCCACTCTGGCAATAAGGAATACACCTCACCCAGGATCCCATTTATTAGGTCACAAAATATACCCTTTCCTTACACGACAAGATTTAGCTGGCTCATTAGTCCACCTTCATACGCTTTCCTGGTCTAAAGCCTACAGCTTCTACCAGTGCAGGAGACACACCCACCATGTCTATCAAAAGGCACATCGTCTTCTACAAAAGGCTCAAAATCCTGTCGATGCTTGATCATGTAGTCCACAGTCTCCTGGCGGTGCTTCAAATGATTGCGGGAGTGGCCCTCCAGCTGGTCACCAAGTGCCCTGAATAAGCAGTTCCTGCAGAGGAAAAAAGTGTTAATTAAAATCAGAGTAATAATACAGCCCAGAGCAGCCTATTGGCAAAACGAAAAAGGAATCCACTTCTACCCTAGGTCCATCACAGCTGCTTGCCACCTACATCCATCAGAAGTGCATATTAGTCACCACCACCAGGATGGCACAGCAATGGTCAATGCCACCGGCTGGCTTTCCGTAGATGAACCAGACATGACCAAGCCCATCAACAAACATCGTCAAGGAACTTTACCACCCAAACTGGACATTCTTGTCAACCACTGCAAACAGACTTTCCACTGACAAACTTCTGAAAATCACAGTGGGCCCCACCACAGCCACCCCCACAATCTCGATACCCAAGACTTTTGGGCCAGCACATTGTCAAATTATTGCAAAGATCAGGCTCTGGACTGCTGGCTTGGCCATACAGTTCCCCTAGCATCCATGCTGTCACTTTTGTAAGCTTGATTGTTACAAAATCAAGTGGATTCACCATACTTCCCACATGCGAGGCAATTCCATCTGAGGCAATTGCATCTTTTAAAATCTAGGGCCTAACTACACAACGCACTGTCGTTCTGCCGCGTTGTGAGCAGCATATAAATAAGCCATTGGTTTGACAGTTAGTGTTTCATAGTGTGGGTCTGTTGGAGATGAAACATTAAGAATGTGACTTGCTGTATTTTAAGTGCATCACAGAATCCCAATGTTTTGAGAATCGGGATTTCTCTTCAGTTCTTGACCTTGAACCTCATTGTTGTGACCTGAACAGTGTAGTGTTTCAAGACATTCATTGTTCCTCTTGGAAGTTGCAATTTCTCTAGCTCCACCTGTTTCTATTTTCACCTTCCTCCGGTTTCTTTTTTAAACCCCTCATTACCTGGGCCCAAATAGAAATCTGAAAGTGTTTCCAAGAGCCGTCTTTCGCGAGTGTGTCAATGGGAAAATCAAAAGCAAAAGGAACATATGATGGACGGAATGCTGAACAATGCAAATATTCACCCCCAGTCACAAGGATCTGGGTTTAATCCATCGTTCTTTTGCTCACCACGCCACCCCAGTTTGGACCCAGCCATATGCAAATCAGTCTTGACACTGTGCCTCATGGGAACAGTCCAGTCCGAAAATCATGGCAAAAAGAAAAGTGGAGAGCTTTGACTTCCTAGGAATCCAAAAATGAACTGTCTTCACTTCAGCACTGTAAAGTTTACGGTTAGAATACTGAAATCAATTGTGCCTTAACACTCAAACCTCAATTTCCCCAAGGAGCCAATAAGCCAGGACAGAATATGAGTTTGCTACTCTCAAAGAACTTAGTATGCTTAATGTTGCAGCTAAAGACAGAATGTTCAGCTTTACCAGTCTCTCAAAATTATCTACGTTTATTTAATAATGAATTGCCTTCTCTAATGCTTCTCGCTTTGTAACACCTTTTTCTCACCTGTTCCTTCAAGGATTAATCACTTTGCCAAACTCAAAATGTCCTTTTTCACAGAATCATCATCTTTATTCGATTATGGTTCACAATCATATAAGCACATCAATAAAAACAATTAGCAAATATATTATACTTATCACGTCAAAACGATTTACAAAATTGTACAACATATAAAACATAATCCACCAAAAGATTAAGCTGTTGCGGTACAGAGTAGCAGAATTCAGGAAACGATCAACACAAAAACACGTTTCACTGGAGGGCAGAATTTGGAAAAAAATTAATGCCGACCTACATCGTCTGAAGTCTCGTCTCCTAAAAAATAAATATTTATGGGAAAATTACCCATTAAACCTGCACAAAAAGTATAAAATGTAACAAAGTCCGAGGTGATTTCTGAAGTGAGGATTTATCACAGGGACATGTGTATATGGAAGCAGCATCATATTGTGCCAGGGAAAACTCAGTTGCTCTCTAACAGAATCAAGTCTAAATCTATAAGGAGCGTACACTGCCAGGTATGAGTAACCAACTCAAAATACCGAATCCAGATAATATTAAGACCATGGTCGTATGATAAACGGTTTTCAATTATTATTTTACTTAAGGAGGCATGAGCTTTACCTCAGATCGAAGACCACAACAGCAAGGGTGCCATTTAAACTTGGCCTTCCACATAATCTAGTCCTAGCTCTTTGTGTATGGCGTAGTGTAGGCTACACCTAGGAAGCCCCAAAAGACGTCTGCACAGTCGATTTTCTTCTATTTGCAGACTTGCTACATCAGCATACCCCCAAATACTGGCCCTATTGGAATATATTTCCTGTTGTGAATATGCAGTAGAATGGCTACTGGCTTGTTTCCTATGCTAACAAAGGTTAAATAAAACACCTATTGATCACGCAAAAGGTTGTTTCATAATAGTTAAGCAAGGGCCCCAGGTGCTCGAGCTGTCAGGGGTAACCAATATATAAGGTAAATGATGACGGTTCTCAATATAGTGGCCTTTGACAGAAAGACATTGAGACTGTACATTTTTTGGGTCATAGACCACAGTAAAAGTTTTAGATAAGTTGGTTTCTATGTTCAGTTGCCCCATAAAGAGAACAAGGGCATTGATAGTCTTTTTTTAAAACATTGGGGTACGGGACAATAAAACCATGTCATACGCTTGTAAAAAGACAAGTACTGGTTTCTTATTAATCACTGGCATATCCCTTCCTTCTGTAATCAACACGGATTCTAGATCATTAATATACAACATAAATCGGATTGGTACAGAAAGCAACCTGGCGCACTTCTTGTGCCAGCCCAAATGTACCTGTGGATTACCCATTTTCCCCAAATCTCATTGATGCAGATAAGTCAAAATAAATGATTCCAAGGAAATCCACCAACCTATTAATCAAGACCCATACCATAAAGTAAAACGCACAGCTTCAATCTATTTACACTATCAAAAGCACGAGAGGTGCATAAAGGCCTACCATAAAGCGGTAGGTTTTGCGATGTACAAGTGTACTTAGATATTATTAAATGCAAATTTAAGCATTGCTTAAATGTCCCCCAGACTAGACCTAAACCCATACTGGACCTCATAATATATTGTGGTAGGAAACCCAGGTTAATAGTCTCTCTAGGACAACTCAGTAATTTTGACTGTTAGATTTAACAGTGAAGTTGGACAGAAGCAACATGGATCATGCCAGTTTCCCTTTTTTGAAGATCGGTACAATGATTGCTGAACACCAGGCCTTCGAGCACCCAATTTTACATGCAGAGTTAATAGCATTTGTGAGAAGGGGGCCTACAGCACAACCTTAGGTTTATATAGGTCCATTGGGACCTCATCTGGTCCCGGAGCTTTGTTTGAAGGACTTATTTATTGCAGACTCTATTTCACGGAGCTGAAAGTGAATTGCCAATGGGTAGATTAGGTTTCAATAAGGCATCATCAGATTCACTAGCCGGTATACTGAATATGGTTTCAAATTTGTCAATCCAGTAATCTGGTCCAAACGTCACATTCAGAGTTTGCTTTGGGATTTCGGATAGTTTACTAGTGCTAACTACCTTCCAGAAGGCATGGATATCCTTTCGCTTGCATGAAGTTTTCCCAGGTCTCTTTATGGAGATCTTCCAGCCTTAATTTCAATGCTGGCATATATATACTTCTGCATTTTACACTTTCATCTCTATTCTTAGCGGTTCACTTTAAAGCCCTTCGCTATCTATTATTAGCAGATCTACAGGCCTTATCAGACCACCCACAGGAGTTCTGGCTCAAAGTTCTCGGTGGCTTCACAAATAAGTCTATTGTAAATCCTCCTACTTTTACAAAGGCACGAATGACACCTGAGAGACAAGCTGTAGATGATAAACTCCCACACACAAGATCCAAACTGCCTTCAATAAGCCTAAGCACTATATCTCCAAGGCCTGCAGATTTCCCAACCTTAACCCATTAACTTTTGTGGTTCATGTTGTACATCCACCAACTGTGCTGAAATATTTGTCCTTAGGAGATGAGAAAGTGATAAGTGTACTAAGGTCACTGTGGACACTTGGTCTTATCCCTCCTTCTAGGATATAATTTCTTAATTGCCTAGATATGAAAATGTAATCAATAACAGAACTGCAGCCCATTCCTACAAAAGACGGCATCAATGGATTAAGGAATTCTGTCAACTCTAGGACATTACTTAAATCATAACTCGAGAGGTAATTATATAAATTATTTTCTCTGGAGTGCCTGGGGTAATCCCCACCTATAAGACCTTTCTGCTGAAAAAGATTTATAGTTGTTAGCGATGTCCTAACCCACAAATTAGCATTAAAAACCCGCCTATAATCACATTTAGGCCCTTACCAGAGCAATAAGCTGTGTTACCCAGTTCATCTATAAATTCAAATAAAGACTGAAAATTATGGTTGTCCTTAGGTAAAAAAGCAATACAAAAATCAATTAAAAAACAAATTACCTGCCCATTTTAAATGAAAGGCCTGGATGAACCCACAATTAACAAGTATCCGTGTTGTAGAACATTGCAATGTTACCTTGAATCAGATTGTTAGGCCTGCTCTAGCCGGCCTCCCTTTAGCAATATTGTCCGTACAAATTACTTTAAGGCCATTTAATAAGAAATCTACTTCATATGCAGAAATTAATTTAATTTGGAAGTCAATTGTTTTCTGAGATATATTGTGTTGATATAATTAGCTAAATTTTGTGTGGGCTATAGTAAAATGAATGAGGGAAATGACTTGCATATAATCATGTAACTATAAATGAAAATAATCTGGTTTAAAGAGTGTATATAAATGTAATACTTTGAAAGAGCAATGATTCCATTGATGGTGGTAACATGCACATAAATAGGTTTTTAGATGTAGGGTGTTTGGTATGTGTGATACGTATTTTTATAAGGGGCTGAACGCATAGGAAGTGGGAATAGTAAATTGGCTGTCATTACAAAATGTTTTCTAAATGAAGATAAAATAAATATTATTTGTAGAAGTATGTTTTGCACACAAGAACTATATCCTAATAAAGGGAAATTTTAATAACAATTGACTCTAAATGAAATTTCTGCATATGAAGTAGATTTATTAATAAATAACCTTAAAGTAATTTGAAAGACAATATTGCTAAAGGGGGGCGGCTTTTGATGCCTTTTCACCTATTCAACACCACCACCATGGCCCAATTTGCAATTTTCTGTATTGTAGCCTCTTTAATAGAAACCGGTCAAGGAGCTTGAACCACGGCTCCAGTCACTTCCATCCCAAATTTTGTTAAAGGAGCGTCGATGGTGTCCAAATGATCATACAATGGATAAAGACTTAATTTTAAAAGAGATTTAAATTCAACACATAAGCTCTGTCAATTCCAAAAAGTCGCTCTCTGATAAAGTTGTTGCCCTCTCTTGCTGGGCAACACTAATAACCATCTCTTATATA
The DNA here is from genome assembly GCA_963921515.1 of Calotriton arnoldi. Lineage (NCBI taxonomy): Eukaryota > Metazoa > Chordata > Amphibia > Caudata > Salamandridae > Calotriton > Calotriton arnoldi. The sequence continues at coordinate 362,364 of CAWUFW010002061.1, forward strand.
ATATACTTTTTTGGTTGTCTTGTGTTTCGCAGCTGGCCCCATATCAGATAAAGGTGAAATGGCTGCTGTATTTCCTACACTATGTGAAGGAAAAAACAGAACTTGGAATATTGAGATTATGAAGAACTTGTCCCATAATTACAGTTACATGACTCAGAGACAAAGCAGGTGCTTCAGCAGAGAAGGAAAGGCGCCTTTCTGCCAGCTCCATTTTTTTTTCCTTTTCTTTTCAATGACACCCAACAGGAAGTTCAAGGAAGCAATGAAACAGTGTATTTTTAAGTCATGTGACTTTACACCCATCTATCACTTACCCATTGTTACAAGACAAAGGAAGGATTAAAGGGACTTGGCCCAGGCTAGGCTCTTCCGGCCACTCGTTGGGCACAGCCTGGATACATCCCACACTGTGGGAGACCCTTTGGCACTTAAGAGACTTGCCCCCTCCTCCTGGGCCAAGATTAATTATGGGCTCTGCAGGCAGCCCGTGTAACAGTCACAACCCTCCCGGAGCTCTATAGGCGCATCACGCACAGAATCATTTTTCAAATAAAATATAGCTTTAGTTTTACTAAAACACTCTGGAACTCATTCTTGTACGCCACTGTAGCAGACTGCGTTGCAAACAATTTTTATCATTCCCATTTCTTAGGAGAACTTTTTGAAACTCTGCCTTGCACCAAGTAAAATACATTATTTCAGCAAATACCAAAAATATCCATGAATGTCACCTCAACATGGCTACTTGGTTTTGGCTACTGAACAAAATAGGTTTCGGCACACGTCCACTGCATATATAAAATAAAAAAATAAAAAAATTATTAAAAAAGCAGGTCTGCAATGTGCACACTTCAAGTAACTCCTAAGATAAGCCTTTTTTGTTGGCAAACGGGTGGGGGATTAGTGAACTTCGATAGTGTTGTATATTTAAAACTGATCCACTTTACTATCTATCCAGAGCAAATGTGAGCCTACTAAGGATCACAGAGCCTTTCAAGTTTCTTCTTTTCCAAGCTGGTCAGTCCAAAGCCTCAAAAACAATGTTTACTTTGATGCCAAACATTGATGTGTTTAAAAGTATAAACACATTTGAAGACATCCCAAGGTAAAATGCTTTGTCCTCCTATGTTTTACTCTTAGTCATCTCTGCATGTATCTCAGTTGAGGCTCTAGGCTGTTTTAAGGGTCACTGGTATAAGAAGCTCACCCTTTACATGCTTCCACTACCTAGAAGACAATATTTTGGCACCTGTTGTCACCAGACATTTCCACCAGATCAACAGAATAAAGCCCCCTATGACTTTAAATCATAACATAATAAAAACCATCACAGAAAAACATTTATATCTGAAGAATCAAAGAAAACCATTCATCAATAAAGATAGGAAGGAAAAAAAAAAAAAAAAAAACTTGTATAGCTGCAAAATAAGCAAATAGAAAAAAAAAGAATCCCAAATCTCAATGTCCTGTCAATCAATCAATTATTTCTTTATTCGGTTTGTATCTTAAAATCAAACAAGAAAACAGCAGTATAAATACAGTATATAAAAATGTACTAAAAAAGACAATACATGTAAAAACAAGCGACTCAATCTGGAGAGGTATAATTAATCACCCTGTACACTCCATATAAAAATGGCAGCATTTAAAAAACGAATAACATTTGCAACAACAAATTCATCTGATAACATCTGCAGAAACAGTTGGGCTGGGTGATCTCGTTTAAAACCTCTTCCTTTGAACAACGGAACTATGAAGGAATTCCTGGGTTCCTTATAATATTCACAGAATATAATAAAAAGCAAGGTATCCTGCGGAGATTTGTTGTTGCAACCAGAGGGGTCCATGGATTTAAAATCATAACAACTACACGGTGAAGCTAAAATCCGATGCAACATATTGAATCTGAATCGAGTCAGACATCTCTATCCCTGTTGCACTTCAGGGTTAGATAGGGCTCCATCTCCAGACTGGTAGTTGTCAAAACATACATTTGGACTGTTTGTTTTGTTAACTCAGCCTTTTCCCACAGTATAACCATCTGTTCCCTAAATCTCTTTTTAACCCCTTCGATGCTCATGACGGAGCGATTCCGTCATGAGCATCGGTTGGGCTGTGCTCATGACGGAACCGCTCAGTCATGGCACCCACCCATGGGGGAAGCGCTGGCGCTCCCCCCATGGGCAGCCCAACATGCTGCCACAAACGGGGATGGCAGCGGAAGAGCTTCCGCTGCCACCCCCGACCCCCCCTCGGCGATCCTGTGACGTCAGCGCGCGCCGACGTAATGAGGAAGCGCTGGGACGCCTGGAAGCCATTTGCTTCCAGGCGTTCCAAGGAGAGGGTGAGTGTTTGTGTGCTCCGGTGGTGGGGTAGAAAAGTCCACTAGAGCCAGGGATTATTAGAAAATGTAAATGGAAGCGACCCCTTGGGCAAGGGTCGCTTCCAGGGGGCCAATTTTTTTAGTATGGGAATTCTGCCCCCCCTGGGGGCAGATCGCCCCGTTGTTTTGGCCTTTCTGCCCCTAGGGGGGGGCAGAAACCCCACTAGACACCAGGGAATTATTTTAAATTGAAATGGAAGCGACCCCTTGGGCAAGGGTCGCTTCCAGGGAGCCAATTTTTTTAGTATGGGAATTCTGCCCACCCTGGGGGCAGATCGCCCGTTGTTTTGGCCTTTCTGACCCTAGGGGGGGCAGAAACCCCACTAGACACCAGGGTGTTATGTAAAATTTAAATGGAAGCGACCCCTTGGGCAAGGGTCGCTTCAAGGTGGCAATTTTTTTTTTTTTTTATGTGTATTCTGCCCCCTGGGGGCAGATCGGCGTTTTATTGGGCCTTTCTGCCCCCAGGGGGGCAGAAAATACCACTAGACACCAGGGACTAATTTTTAAAATTAAAATGGAAGTGACCCCTTGGGCAAGGGTCGCTTCCAGGGGGCATATTGTTTTTGTATGCGTATTCGGCCCCCCCTGGGGGCAGATTGGCCTGGTTTTTTTTGCCTTTCTGCCCCAGGGGGGGGGGCAGAAAACCCTACTAGACACCAGGGACTTCTTTTAAATTAAAATGGAAGCGACCCCTTGGCCAAGGGTCGCTTCCAGGAGGCATATTGTTTTTGTATGCGTATTCTGCCCCCCGGGGGCAGATCGGCCCATTTTTTGCCCTTTCTGCCCCGGGGCGGGGGCAGAAAACCCCACTAGGCACCAGGGATTTTGTTTTGTGTGTAATGGAAGCGACATGGTTGCTTCCAAGGGGGTAACATTTGGTTAATGTTTTTCTGCCCCTCCTGGGGACAGATCTGCCCCTTTTTGGCCTTTCTGCCCTAGACGGGAGGGGAGGGGGGGGGCAGAAAACCCTACTAGGCACCAGGGATTTATTACTTTTGCAAGGGGGGCACATTTCTGTCTGCTGTTTTCTGCCCCACCTGGGGGACAGATTGGCCTGGCAGACAACCTCACCCGATCCCTTGGGCAAGATCACCCCCCATTTTTCTCAGCCCCATTTGATTGACCATTTGGGTAGTGACATAGCGTGTTATCATGTTAATTGCTTTATTTCTTGTGAATTGCAATTGTAATGCTTTATTTCTCCCTTTTTGTTCTAGTTCAAGGCTTTTGCTCTTTAGACTGTTCCAGGTTGCGGTTTCGTTACTGGTGGTTCTGCGGTTTGTATAGTTGCATGTGTTTGGTAAGAGACTTTTTTTGTACAATGTAAATGAGTTTCATTTCTCTGCATGAATGTGTTTTTTGCAAATGGTGTAATAATAGCAGTATGTTTGGCTTCTGTTTTTTGAGTGTCAAAAACTTTTTGCATTTGTGCTCGATGTGTATTTTGTGGTCTTGTGAGTAATTGGTTTTGTTTTTTTCTTTCTAGTGGGATATCGTTGGTTTTTGCGGTGTCTCTGCAGAGTAGGTGCTGGTGAGTGCAGCGGTCTCTTGCAAATGAATCGTATAGTTTTTGAGTATATAGATCTTTGTGATAAAGGCACACATTTTTTTACTTACTTATTTTGCACAGTGTTGGTTGTTGTTGACTTGTTTGTGCAGTCTCCTTTCTTAGTAAGGATAATGGCTAGCCGCATGATTACAGCTCAGCAGGTTGTTGGAATGCTTTGAGTCTTCCTCTGACCATGGTTCAGAGACTGACTCTGCATCTGAGGCAGAGGAGGGAGGGGAAGATTCAGGCAGTGAGTTCTCTCCACATGGAATCATCGGATGATGAAGCTACTCTCAGTGCGGATGAAGCTACTCTTAGTGCGGATTTAGTGCCTGTGTTAGAGGAAGACATTGATGTGCCGATAGTGCGGCAAGAGGCATCTGGGCTGCAGCCTGGGGCTGCAAGGCTTCTCGTTGAAAGTGCTGACCTCTGGGTTGCCCCAGGCATGGTGCAGCCGGCATTGCCAGACTTTACTGGTGTTCCAGGGTGTAGAGTGAAAACTGAAAACGTTTTGCCGATAAATTTTTTTCAGTTGTTTATGGACGATGTATTTTTGGCAGGGATTGTTGAGCAGACTCATTTGTATGCCGAACAGTTTTGAGGGACAACAGTGCCAGCCTTAAGCCCCACTCTAGAGCTACCCGGTGGACTCCCACAAATCTGGAAGAGATGAAGAAGTTCTTGGGTTTAAGTTTTTTGATGGGCTTGCTAAGGAAGCCATCAATGTCTTCATATTGGTCTACTAGTCCCTTGATGGCAACAGCTATATTTCCGGCAGTCATGAGTCGTGATAGGTATTTGCTTCTGCTTCGGATGCTGCATTTTGTCGATAATGGTTTAGCGTTGGCACGAGATCACCCTGATTGTGACCGTCTTTTTAAGATTCGGCCTGTCATTGATCACTTTGTTGATCGACTTTCTGAGATCTATGCTCCAGGGAAAGAAATAGCAGTGGATGAGTCTTTGGTGTTGTTCAAGGGCCGCTTGGTTTTTAGGCAATACATTCCTAGTAAGAGGGCACGTTATGGAATTAAGCTGTATATGCTGTGTGACAGTAGGACTGGATAGGTCTCTAATTTCAGGGTGTACACCGGTAAGGAATCCAGGATTAACCCCCTGGTTGTCCGTCCACTTTTGGAGTGACGGAGAAAATTGTGTGGGAACTTGGTAGAGGACTTTTAACAAAGGCCACCATTTATATGTAGATAACTTCTACACTGGTGTGCGGTTGTTCAGGGAATTGGCCAAAGTGGACACTGTTGCTTGTGGCACAATCCGCTCTAACCGTAAAGGTTTCCCAAAAGAACTGGTTTGTCAAAAGCTTGTGCGGGGACAGTACAGTGCGTTGCGAGGAGCTTCTAGCTGTGAAGTTTTCAGACAGGAGAGATGTCTACATGCTGACTACCATCCATGATGAAAGCACTTCACCTGTGACTGTTTGGGGTCAGGTTGCTGAAGTGCGCAAACCTGTGTGCATTTTAGACTATAATAGGCACATGGGTGGAGTTGATAGAGTAGATCAGAGGTTGGAACCTTATGCTGCTCTTCGTAAGGCTTACATTTGGTATAAGAAGTTGGCTATCCATCTTTTCCACTTGGCAACCTTTAATGCTTTTGTTGTATTCAAGGATTCTTGTCCTGAGTCAAAGATGACTTTTGCTAAGTTTCAGGAGTCTGTAATAGGCAGCCTTGTTCTAGTGGAACAGGCAAGTGTTCCTAGAGTTGGAGTGGTGGAGGATGTGGCTAGATTGAAAGATCGCCACTTTCCGGATCACATTCCTCCCACACCCTCAAAAGACTTTCCCAGTAGGAGATGTAGAGTCTGTTGGCGAAGAGGTATGCAGAAGGAGACTCGTATGTACTGCCCAAGTGTCCTTCTAACCCTGGGCTGTGTGTGCCGGCTTGTTTTAGAATGTACCACACGCAAAAGAATTTTTGGGAGCATCCATGAGTGGTAAAGTGAACTGCCTGGCCTCTATTGTTTAATATTTTGTGTTCAGTTTCAAGGTTGGCATTTGTGTAGTGTATTTAGTTTCAGATTGTGTGTTAGTAGATTTGTATCCATTTGCAATTTGTTTGTGTTTTCTTATTTGTATAAAAAAATCCAAAATGTGATGGCGGTGTGCGTGGAGTGGTGCTTGTCTGGCGGTGTGCATGGACTGGCGCTTGGCTGGCGGTGTGCGTGGACTGGCGCTTGGCTGGCGGTGTGCGTGGACTGGCGCTTGGCTGGCGGTGTGCTTGGACTGGCGCTTGGCTGGCGGTGTGCTTGGACTGGCGCTTGGCTGGCGGTGTGCTTAGATTGGCGCTTGGCTGGCGGTGTGCGTGGACTGGCGCTTGGCTGGCGGTGTGCGTGGACTGGCGCTTGGCTGGCGGTGTGCGTGGACTGGCGCTTGGCTGGCGGTGTGCGTGGACTGGCGCTTGGCTGGCGGTGTGCGTGGACTGGCGCTTGGCTGGCGGTGTGCGTGGACTGGCGGTGTGCATGGACTGGCGCTTGGCTGGCGGTGTGCGTGGACTGGCGCTTGGCTGGCGGTGTGCGTGGACTGGCGCTTGGCTGGCGGTGTGCGTGGACTGGCGCTTGGCTGGCGGTGTGCGAGTAGTGACTAGCTGCTGGTCACTACACACACTGCTAGCCAAACGCCACTCCACGCAATCCGTGAGCTGGTGTGGTTGCTGTGTCAGGAATGTGGGCATGTGAAAGTGATGGGCCCTTGAATGGCGCTGTCTGCTGTTGTGAGTGTTGTAATGTGCTGGGCCCGCGGCTGGCGGTGTGAATGGTTTTGTATGTGTCACACGTATGAAAGGTGTATGAATGGCCTGTAAAGAGGTTGGTGCCTTGTTGTGGCTTTACAGCTCACGAGCTGTGAGTCAATGGTTCAGTTTCTCGTCCTTTCAATTATTAACAGTGCATTTCATTTTTGTGAAATCTCTGGTTAATACAACTTTATATACTGAACCATCACTCACCCTCGTGCCAAATCCAACCAGTATGTATGTGTGTTTGAGGAATAGGTGGTTGTGTAGAAAAATTTGTCTTTTCTGTTTTTGTCAAGCAGGGTATACCTTGTCCCTTTTTGTGAATGTTGTAATGTGTTGGTTTTGTGCCTGGTGGTGTGAATGGTCTTGTGTGCATCATGTATGAAAGGTGTGTGAATGGCCTGTAAAGCGGTTGGTGCCTTGACGTGGCTTTACAGCTCATGAGCTGCAAGTCACTGGTTCAGTTTTTTGTCCTTTCAATTATTGACAGTGCATTTCATTTTTGTGAAATCTCTTGTTAATAAAATTTCATATACTGAACCATCACTCGCCCTCGTGCCAAATCCAACTAGTATGTGTGTGTGCTTGAGGAATAGATGGCTGTGTAGTAATCTTGCTCTTTTTGTCTCTCTGCCAAGGTGTACATTTCATCTAAGAATAACCTACCATCTGTAGATTTTGTCGTAAACTAAAACACCCATGGGAGTACATGGTGATGTCTCTCTTGTGGATCCCAACAAGTTTTCTTACCCAAAATGTCCTGCAAACCTCAAAATGTCTGTCACATTTTCCTTGCAATATTGTGCCAAAATTCACGCTGCAGAAAGAAACAAATTTCCTACCCCTTCCTCCAAGTATCCCAATAGAAATGGTACCTCACTCGCGTGGGTGGGTCAAGGACCCGTGACAGGCAAGGGCCCAAAACCTTCTGAGGCGACATCAAAATTGCCCATCACAAAACAACCTGGTTTTGCAACTGGGGTCACCTGGGTTTTTGGCCCTGTGCTCGGCGGCCATCTAGGGAAACCTATCAAACCCACACATTTCTGAAAACTAGACACACTGGGGATTCCAGGGAGGTATGGCTTGTGTGGATCCCCCAACGTGTTCTTACCCAGAATCCCCTGCAAACCTCAAATTTAGCTGAAAAAAAAAAAAAAAAAAAAATCACTTTTTTCACACATTTTTGTGTGGAAAAGTTGTGGCATCACCGGGCTGACACAAATTTCCTACCACCCAGCGTTCCCCCAGGTCTCCCGATAAAAATGGTGCCTCACTCGTGTGGGAGGCCCAAGTACCCGCGACAGGCAAGGGCCCAAAACGTATCGAGGCGACATCAAAATTGCCTATCACAAAATGTTATTGGCCCTGCCTGTCGCGGGTGACACACAAGTGAGGTATCATTTTTATCAGGAGACTTAGGGTAATTCAGATTTGTAAAGCAACTGTTATTACCTATTGACTTTCAATGCATTTCTGCCTTCCAAATGAAAGACAATGTGTAAAAAGAAGTCATTTTGAAAAATGACCGATAATTCTCATGCTAGTAGGAGTATTCCCAATTTCGGAAATGTGCAAATATCTATTGTTTCTAAACTCTATATTTTGTTCCCATTTCAGAAATACATAGGTGTCTTTCATACTGATTTTTCCATGTATACATTTTCCCAGAATAATTGCTACATACCCGGTACATAATAAAAAACCATTGCAAGACGCTGCTCAGTTTTTGGCTCTGGGTTCGTCGGGTTCTTGGTGAACCTACAAGTCCTATATATCCCCACAACCAGTAAGGTCCCGCGGATGTAACGGTATATTGCTTTCAAAGAGCTGTCATAATTAGAAGAAGTTACAGGTGAAAACGTTGACACAAAAGGCGGTTTGTCTCAACTAATTTTCAATTTTTCCTATTTTAACTGTTAGTTTCTATAAAGAAACCTTGAAGAATCTACACAAATGATCCCTTGCTGAATTCAGAATTTTGTCTACTTTACTAAAATGTATAGCTTTCCAGGATCCATTATTGCTTTCATACCCATTTCTACCATTAACTGGAAGGAGGTTGAAAGCACAAAAAATAGCAAAAATAGGCTATGTCCCAGAAAAATGCCAAAACTGTAAAAATTTTTGGTATTCTGAATAAAGTCCGTCATTCCCTAAAAGCTGGGAAAATGGTGATTTCAGCCCCACAAACCCTTTTTGATACCATTTGCAGGGAAAAACCCAGACACTTTCCTTTGCAGCACTTTTTTCCCATTTTTCCCAAAAATTTAGCTGTATTTTGGCTAATTTCTGGGTCCCCTCCAGGGGAATCCACAAACCCTGGGTACCTTTAGAATCCCCAGGATGTTGGAAGAAAAGGACGCAAATTTGGCGTGGATACCTTATGTGGTCAAAACGTTACAGGGGCCTAAGCGCGAACTACCCCAAATAGCCAAAAAAAGGCTTAGCACAGGGGGGGGATGGGGGAGGCCTAGCAGCGAAGGGGTTAACCCATTTGAGGTCTCCTCTGCGAATGCCCTCTGGATTAAAAAATAGGTCCTTCCTCCCCAGTTGAACAAAGGAGTTCCTTATATACCACAGCCAGGGTATTTTGAAAGCATGATCGAGCGACAAGAAATCCCCCATAACTAAACAGTTTAGGCTGGGCTCCTCCCATGACCATATCCTAATCCAACTCTGCAGTGGGCGCAAGGCTATCTGGTCACTTAGATACCTAACCCCTCATGCACACAATAGGTTGACGTGCTCTGTGGAACACAGAGTACACGCCTACAGAATTTATTTTCCTTTATCTGGAGATAGTTTACTGGAAGGTACCCCCAAATGTCCCTCCCACAAAGTACTTTTGATATACACTCTCACAGATTTTAACTAAGGCTTTAAGGGGTCTACTGCCCAACCTAGAGGCGAAGCTAAAAGCACCTCCTACAGACTTCCCAAGCTCCTGCTCCTTAGCCTCAACCAGGGGTTTCAGGCTTAATTTTGACTCAAACAAAACTCCTAAATAGGAAAATCTTGCAACATGTGCTAGAGTATGCTGATTCAAGGTAAAAGTCTTGGTTCTTGTTGACTTGGTTACCACCACCATAACATAAGACTTAGAGAGGTTGACAGACCGGTCTAAATCTCTCATAAAGCAATCAAAGGAATTCAACAAAGTTTTCAGGCCACTCGCACCACCAAGACCGCATCATCCACGTAAAGTAATACTGGCAATACACGGAAGCCAATAGATGGACAATCTGCTTTAGCAGCAACTAAAGCCTTTTCCAACCCATTTATGTATAAGGAAACAAAAAAGGGTGAGAATACACCACTGTTGCACCCTACAGCTCGTTTTAAAACTATCCGTACATGCAGAGTCGTTTGAGAATCTTACTGTGGCAGTGGATTTCAGCGTGGACATCACGTAAAAAGTAAACTATGTTAGGGTCCAAATCTAAACTCAAAAGGATCTTCCACAATTTGCCATGATTAACCCAAAAGAACGTGGCCGTAATGTCCATGAAGGCCAGGTGTATTGTTTCAGAACAGGCAATAGTATATTTGCTAATCACCATATAAAGATTTAGACACTGATCTAAGGTAGATTTACCCGGCCGAAAGCCATATTGGGATTCATAATTAATATTCGCATCAGCCCAAATTCGCACTCTGTCCAATAACACCCGTCCCAGGACCTAAACAACTGAGTCCAAAAGTGTTATTGGCCTATAACACTCAGGTTTGTTCCCCTTTTTAAAAATTGTCTCCATCACTAATGATGACCAAGAGGGAGGTGGGCCTTCCCTTACTGCTGCATTTAAAAATCAGGGCCAATAATGGTGCCCAGAGATCCAAGTATAAAACAAATAAATCAGGCCATATGCCATCGGAACCTGGGGCCTTCTGTCTAGTGAAACTCTTAATGCCCTGTATGGCTTCTTCCAAAGTAAAAACAAGACTTAATTTATCCTCCTCTACCAGATCCAACTCAATGGTGACAGTCAGGTCAGTACAGTTATAAATATCCTTAAAGTGAGTCACCCAATCCTGGGCAGGAATATGAGGACATAGGCTAGGGGTATTCTCCTGGGTAAAAAAACGAGGCTGGTTGATTATACGCCAGAAAGCTGAGTAATTTTTTACCAAACTGGCTTGTACCAACTTCTCCCATGCCTTTTCCCTTGATATCCCTTTCCTCTTCTTTAATTTCTCCTTATAAGTACACCGGCAAGAGGCAACCTGTGCCATATCCGTTGGTATTATTTTATTAAAGCGCACTTTTTAGACTGTGCAAAGCCTTTGAGCAACTAGAATCAAACCATTTTGGGGCAGGGAGGGAGGGTTTTGTTCTTGGCAAATACAGAAGCTCAGCTACCTGCAATGTGGCCGAAGGCCGCTAAAAGCATATGGTTAGAGGTATTGTATTGTAATTGCATTTATATAGCGCTTACTACCCCTGACGAGGCATCGAAGCGCTTTTCGGTGAGTAGCACGCTACTCCGGGACCCATAAAGGATTAGTGTTGAATTAGTATAGTGAAATATGAAAGTAATTTTAAGTGGTGGATAGGTTAGTCAGTTATTTGGATTCGGAAGGATAGCAGAAGGATAGAAGAGGAAAAAAGGTTTGTATTTATATAGCGCTTGTTACCCCTGATGGGGTGTTGAAGCGCTTTTTTGGCGAGTAGCACGCTACTCCGGAAACCCATGAAGGATTAGTGGTGAATTAGTATGGTGAAATATGAAGTAATTTGAGTGGTGGATATTAGTCGGTTATTTGGAGTGAGAAGGATAGCGGAGGGATAGAAGGGGAAGAAAGGTTTGCATTCATGTAGCACCTGTTATCCCTGATGGGTGTTGAAGCGCTTTTCTGGCGAGTAGCACGCTACCCCGGAACCCATAAAGGATTAGTGTTGAAAATTAGTATAGTGAAATATGAAGTAATTTGAGTGGTGGATATGTTATTCAGTTATTTGGATAGAGAAGGGTAGGCGGCGGGATAGAAGAGGGAAAGAGGTTTGTATTTATATAGCGCTTGCTATATATAGCGCTTGCTACCCCTGATGGGGTTTTGAAGCGCTTTTTTGGCGAGTAGCACGCTACTCTTGAACCCATAAGGATTAGTGTTGAATTAGTATGGTGAAACATTAAAGTAATTTGAGTGGTGGATATGTTAGTCCGTTATTTGGATTGAGAAGGGTTGGGGAGGGGTAGAAAAGGGAAAAAGGTTTGCATTTATATAGCGCTTGTAACCCTGATGGGGTGTTGAAACGCTTTATTGGCGAGTAGCACACTACTCTGGAACCCATAAAGGATTAGTGGTGAATTAGTATAGTGTAATATGGAAGTTGAGAAGTGAACATGATAGTCTGTTATTTTGATTGAAAAGGATAGTGGAGGGATAGAAAAGTGAAGGATTTTGATTTTTTTTTTTTTGGAGGTCACAGCAGTAGGAAGAGGCTTTTCGATGAGTAAAAAGGGGTTTTGGAGGGGAAGAGTCAGAGGGAAGAGTTTAGAAAGGTTTGTTTTGGGGGATCCGTATAGTAAAAGAAGGTGTCAGATGATGCAAGGAGGGGAGAGTCTAGAAAGGGTTATTTTGGGGATAAATGAGAGAGTGGATGTAGAGGATATATTGATAGATGTATAGGGTGAGAAATAGGGTAGTGCATTGGAAAGAGTTGTAGAAAAAAGTTTGAGATGAGTCAGAAAGTTGGGCTAGAAGATATATTGAGAGAAGTATAGGCTGAGAAATCGGGTAGTGCACTGGAAATGCTAAATAAGAAGAAAGTGATGAATATATAGATCCATAAGTACATAGAAAGTATATAGATGCATAAAGGAGGTAAGTATATGTAGATTAAAGATATTGATAGAGGTGCAGGATGAGAAATATGGTAGTGCATTGGATATGCTTTTTCAGGAGAAAAGTAACAAACGCACAGATCCAAGTGCATGGAAGGTACATAGATGCACAATGGAAGCAAGTACATGTAGACCAAAGATGCACCAGATAAACTCCGGTTTTCAAGTGTTATTGCACTTTAATTTTTTTTCCCACAACAATTATTCTACATGTTTATACAAAGCAATACACAAAGATAGGTACATATCTATAGTGAAAATAAATGCTTATATACAGAGGGATATGCTGTAAATTTCTCTTTACGTATGGTGCTTATGTGGGGAAGAGCCAATTCTTGAGTAGTTTTCTGAAGATAAGGTGGCTGTCGAATGATCTTATGTTGGGGTAAAGAGTTCCATAGAGGTAGAGAGATCTAAGAAAGTTTCTAATTCTTAGGCACAGCACCAGAGTAGTTTGTTTAAAAAATGTTCAGGTTCCACCATTGCCCAGCTTAGTCGTCTGCCCTGGCTCTGTATCTGAGGAACTATACAGGCCCTTAAAGATGTACTTGGCCCCCCCTCAATGTTAAAAGTAACGGATTATGGTCGCTAAAAGATTGACAAGAGATACTAAAATTAACAATCACAGGAAGTAACAAGGCTGACACAAATATAATCAATAATGGAGGCGCAGCCCATCCCTATACAAGTTGGGAAGCAACTCAGCGCGAGATTCTGTCTGTTTATCCATTGTAAATGCAAGGTTAAAATCATGTAACATCATCATTAACTCAGTCCCCACTTAGGTGTTTTCCAGGTGTAGTTCAAGGTCCTGTCAAAGTATTATCCGGCAATCCACGGTACAAATCGGCAAAGGGATTCTCCAACATAAATGTCACTTCTTTCGCAATGGTTCAAAAATGCAAGATGGTCCCCATCCCCTCGTACCTTTGTGAACTAATAAAATTGGCAAAGAAAGGAGAGTCCATTTACTATCAGCACAGTCCTTGAGACAATGGTGCCCTTCATGTCTTCCCAGCAGAATCCACTTTTAATATTTTTCTGTATAGATGAGACTATGAAAATGGCATCTGTTGCCAAAATCAAGCTGATTCTTCCAATGGATGCAAACGCAGCACACCCTTTGCTTTTATCACCAGTGAACACTTGAGGGAAACCCGTTGTGACGTTTAGATTTCTTATTCTACTGTAAGATTGAGGAGACTCCTTCTTAATCTTTTGAAAGTCTGACTGAGGCCTGTGAAGCTCCTTAATTGTAGCGAAGTAAGCCCACAATACTACATAAAGTAACTAAAGATTGATACATAACGAGTCTCACACATGGATGCTACTTTTGAGCTAAGAAAATCCCTTACACCTCTCTGGACCCCAATACAGAGAAGATGCCATTCGATATCCCTCCAACTACTTGTGCAAAGTAAGCCTTTCACACTGGCTGCCATGGGATCAAAGCTGAGCATTCTAAATTGCCTTCTCATGAAGCAGGATGTTGGGAACAAGGTAGGGTCAGGTGGAATGGTGGCAAATTCACACACTAACAATGAACCAGTGATGCCCAAAAATGGACCTGGTGGGGGATAGTCACTAGTGACCTACACAGTTACATCATGTTTGATACCGTTTGTCTGGATAATGCTCGAGTTGGGGGCTTCTATTGTTTGCTTGTAGTTGATGGGGATAGTTATTGGATGTCATATTGGTGGGAAGCAGTACTGTCCGTGGTGATGTTACAGAAAATGCAATGTTTGTTAAAATTTGAAAATGCCAATTCAAAGATTCATATAAAAAAAATGGCCCTGGTGTCCGCCGACATAACGTTTATGAACTAACGGGCTTATTTACAAGCCCTTTGCGCCGCTGGTGCGTCACTTTGAATATGGGAAAAACTGACGTACAAGCGGCGCAAAGGGCTTGTAAATAAGCCCCCAAGTGTTATGTTAATGCAACGAAAGAAATTTACAACAAGTCAAGAATACAGATTACTCGTCAGTAGGGCCCGAACAATAACGCCAAAATAAAACTGTCAGTGAAAGCTGCGCTTTACAAAAAAATATACAATAAACTCTTTCCTCCTCTATCTCTCAATTATCAACTAACAGACTCACATATCCACCTCTCGAATTGCCAATTTATATTTCCTTATACTAATCCACTTCGGGTTCCGGATTAGCGCGCTACTCGCCGAAAACACTTCAACGCTTCGTAAGGGAGTTGTAAGCGCTATATAAAAACAATTCAATATGAACGTGAGGAAAACATAATAAAAACAAGACGCAGGATGATGGAAAACAAGCGCCTAAAAATTGTAAAGGAAAAATCATAAACCTCCTTCCTCATCATGCACCTCACTCCACACCAGAGATCAGCTTTCCCTGTCCGATTTTCATTCTTCCGCCCCCATTTCTTCCCCACTCCCAGATCCACAATATGTCATGCTCCCCCAGCTCTGCTTGCTGTAGCCTCGACTCCAATGCTCACCCATCCCCCGGCACCTCTCGAATCCGCAGGCCTCGCGTCCTCAACTGCTCATTGAGGCCGCGCTGCTCTCCGGGGTCTTCTTGGTTGCGCCGCTCCTTAGCCTTAGCCCGTCGGACTGCCCATTCCTCCCTTTTCCGATCCCCGGGCCGGGCCCGAGCCCCCGCAGTCTGCCGCCGGGACATGATACTTCCGACCCGCTTCACATGACCTATAGGAGGCCTCACCCTTCAGCACGTGATGAGCACAAGCCTTCGACTAACGTCATACACCGCTGCAGCTCTGAATCGTGCGTGATAGAACTATTTCGCATGATGTGGCCGAAACAAAGTGTCCCTAAGGAATCCATTTTATAGTCAGGCATAATAGCCTCGCGGCCCGTGGTGTAGCTCATTATGCCTGGTCCGATTATGGTCATTTGACAGACCAGCATTCACTCATGCGTGACCTACATATTTTGGATTTTTGCTGTCTATTTACCGTTATTTTTAGTTTGGTGTTCATACGGGACCCGTATATCGATAGAGGCTACAGGCTTGGATACCCTCACGGCTATAAAAATACTGATAACATAAGATAACATTCACTTGCCATTTAGCTCTGTTATTTTTAGTTTAATAACATGTATGGCATTCTGCTGCCATCATGTGTCCACTGTTGGTAGCACAGGACGTGGTTGTGATTGTAATTATTTGTAGGTCCAGTTCACTAGATACGCTGTCTGTTGTGAGGCCTATTGTGGTTTACCAAGAATATAGAGGCTTGGAGCCAGTGTTGCCAGATTTTGAGACCCCTCCGAAACCCAAAGCTGTTTAAGTACAAGACCAAATTCAGCCCAACGCAGAGCAGTATCAGCCCCAAAACTAGTCAAAAAATGCAACTCTCAAATTATGCAAAAATAGCTTTCAGAAAACATTACAAGGATTATTCTAAAGTCTATTCAATATGCATATAGTTGGAGGAGGTACAATGGGCACCAATGGAATTCTGCAGTCATGCCAAAGTTCTATTAAAAACACTAATTTGGGAAACCACTCCCATCTGTGACCTTCTAATTAATCCTTCTGTCACTACATTTCCAAACTCGAGCCAGGCATTCACGAGTTAAATCTGCAAGAGCAGATTATAATCAACCTTTAAAGAAATCTAAGAACGGGAACATCAAAGGAATTTCAGCAGTGTGGCTCCCAAAAAGAACATTGAACGGATTAACACCAGACAATGATACACATGTACAATGAAATGACCCTTGTGTTAAAATAATTCCAGTATGACCTGTCTGGCAAGGTTTGCATTATATCTATTTGGCTGAAGATATTCAAACAAAAAAGCATCTTTTACAAGACGTTCATGGCAGTATGGGACAACAATAAAAATAAACATTGAGGCAAACAACTAACAAGTGTTCTTAAATATGAAATGACCATGTGAAAACTTAAAAGACTAGAAGGAGAAGGGTCTTGTTTCAGAGCTGTGAGGGTCGTCACAATAAGATGAAAGGTCCACATCCCTTCAGTAAAATGTACTGAAAATGCCAGAAAAGAGACATTAACTTACTCTGACCAATTCCCTTCCCTGCCCTCCATTTCAAAGTCCTTCATCATGATCACATTAACTGGCACTAAACATTATACTAGGTGTGTGTTGTCTGTGTGCTGCAGCAAAAACTAGGCTAAAGCTCGCAGTCTTGGCATGAAGCAGATGCGTTTGTTTGGAGTCTAAAATACCTTTTTTCTCATAACATACTGCAACACCTTCTCCCCAACATCTGAAAATTGATGTTATGTTATGTTAGTGGATTTTATAAAGCGCGACAGCTGCCCCAGCAAAGAGGCGTCCCGGCGCTGACAGCAATGAGGTGGACAAAACAGGGAAGGACCCCAGGGAGGCCTACAAAGTGGGAAAGAGAAAGGTTTTGATGGCTTTCCTAAATTCTAGATAATTGTTAAGGCCACGAATGTGGGCAGGCAGCGAGTTCCAAAGAATGGCTGCTCTGTGCCGGAAAGAACGACCTCCGGCTCGAGCCCTCCTAACCCGGGGAACCACCACCAGGTGTTGTCCCATGGAACGAAGCTGGCGGGAGGGAACATAGGGTAAGAGCAGGTCAGCCAGAATACCAGGAGAGGCAGATTTCAGGACTTTGAAGGCTATACAGAGAGCCTTGAACTCAATCCGCCTGGCCACAGGCAGCCAGTGGAGACGGCGAATAGTGTTAGTCACCGAGCATGCTCTACGCAAACCGAGGAGAGATCTTGCGGCCGCATTCTGTACTCTCTGTAGCCTATGTATTTCTGTCTTGTTAGCTCCCAGATACAGTGAGCTAGCGTAATCAAGTCTAGACATAATCAAGGCCTTGTGCCTGGTGGGGGCATCAAAGAAGCCCAAGATGGGTTTGAGTCCTCGCAACAGCCCGAAGCAGGTTCCAGCCACCTTTTAGTTTGGGACTGAAAGTTCAGGAAGCATCCATCCCAACCCCTAAATTCTTCACTGCCTGCTTGGGGGAGGGATGAGAACAAAAAACAAGGAAACCCTACTCACGGGGAGCCTGGGTAAGTAAGTTAATGGGGAAACAATGGCTCCTGTGGAATAATAATACAGTATTTCTGATGCAATTCTGCACAATGGCAATATACAGGGTTAGTAGGATGTCAAAAGAAAGCTGGCCACTGACACTGAAGGAATAGTCAATGTGAATTTTTTTTCGTTTATATAATAAATAAATGAAATAAACAATATATACATAGGGCTTGAGAATCACAATATGATTATACAACAAACAATGATTACAAATAGTGAACGGTATCCCAGTGAAAAAAACATTGGAACCTAAACTAATAGTGACATAATACGTGACATATGTACAAGGTTTCACTTGAAAACATTTTGGCGACCATTAAATAATTCAAAATCAATTGGACAACACTTTATACAATCATAAGTGTTTGATAATAGTTCGCCTTTGTTAGTTGTCGACGACGTTTCGACCCTATCTGAAGTACAGGGTCTCTTCAGGACCTAAAGGATGTAGGGACACCTAAAAGAAATGTGAGGATACTGTCAGTGTGTGGCCAAGGCAGTGGCTTGCAAAATTGGAGGTAAAGGCTTCTGAAAAGGGAGGGAGCGTACCTGAGGGGAGGCCTGCACTGCCTAATGTGAAAAGCAGTGTCACCGTGAAATAAGTGAAGAAAAAACTCACAGGGACCCGGCCGGGCACTGTGAAAGGTAATAAATGCATAATAGTTAGATCAGTGTACAATGGCATGCCTAATGTTTAATAGTAGATTCAAGATGTGGTAGCATGGATAATGTTTCTAACAAGAACAAGCCACAAGAACTTACCCCTTGTGAGGGTAGTGTTAGGCAGAAAGGATGGCAGGGCCTGGATATCTCAGCGTTACTCGGGGCACTTGATATTCACAAGGTACAAGAACTGTATGTGAAAAACGAAAATGTCAAAAGCAGAAAATGTAATTCCTAGCAAATGATTGTGGGGTATTGGCGGGTAGCTGCAATGTTGCATTTAAGAAAAAGCTTACCCATGTGGGTTTCTCTGGCTGATCAGCAGAATGGCCGATCTAAGCTGCAGGCGATTGCTTCGTATATGGGCAATGAACGCCAAGGAAATAACAAGTGGAGCTCTAAAATAAGAAAATAGTAATAATGAGGACGGGCGCTAGATAAATAACCAAGGTCTTAAATGTAGAACCAAGGGCATTGAGGTCAGGGCTGTTAGTACCTTGGATAAGCTGAAATAGCCGGTGTTTGTCCCCCGAGTGCTGCTGGAACAGTGGAGCGTCCGTCTCCCTGTTTGGTGCGATAACAACTGGATAGTAGTTGTCTAGCAATGGATAAGAAAAAGTTCCCGCCAAAAAATGGTGAGTCAGGCATGGCTACATGATCCAGAATACCTATCTGCTCTATGGATCTGTGTGCCAAAATAGAAATAAACAAAATACTGGTGGATGTGGTGGGTCGAATTTAAAAATCAGAAAGTATGGAGGGAGGAGGGAAAATAGAAATAAAGAATAATAGTAAATAATAAATAATAAATAATAAATAATAAAAAATAAATAAAAATAAATAAATTGTGTGTTTGTTTGTGTGGACCCCTAAGAAATGCTGTGGCATTCTCTACGTGCAATAGGATAACAAGCCTAATAGCGGGGTTGCACAGAATGTGGTGGAAGTTACCAGTAACGGAAAATATAAAGGAGCATACAAAGGAGCATACAAGTGGTGATACAGTCAGTGAAGTGAAGGGCCGGGGATGGCTGATGACTCAGGGTGGAGTGGAATGGGTTTTGAGAAGAGAAAGAGTAGAAGTAAAAATTGAGAATTTGTTGGCCGGATAAACCATACATGTAGTAGTGTAGATAATGGAGGGAAGGGCAGGGGATGGCAAATAGCTACAAATGAAGTGAAACATTAGATAGAAAAACTACTGTGTAGCATGCGCATTCACATTGAACACTAAGACTTTTGAACATGGAAACGTGAAACACACGCTGGAATTTTTGCCAATTGTAACACGAAAAATGTTGTGTACTGCATAAAATGTCCTTGCGGTTTGCCCTATATTGGGCAAACACAGCAACCAGTGAAGGCTCGAATAGGACAACATCGTAGCAGAATTAGAAATTCAGTGCCTAATGCCCCCTTGGTCAGCCATTTTTCTAACAAAAATCATACGGCAGATGATATTACATGGCAAGTAATAGACAAAGTATCCATCCCACCCAGAGGAGGAGACCTGGCTCAAATCCTTCAACGAGTAGAATGTCGCTGGATTGAACGCACCAATTCTATCATTCAGGGGTTAAACTCTGCTGAAGAATGGCGTGGTTTTATCACCACACTTAGTGCCTAACCTCCAGCATGTGCAGCAGCGCGTTGACACCCCTTACTGAAACAGCACCCGTCTCGGTCCTTATTGATGGGATCTGTAAACACAGCATTTAGTTTTTCTATCTAATGTTTCACTTCATTTGTAGCTATTTGCCATCCCCTGCCCTTCCCTCCATTATCTACACTACTACATGTATGGTTTATCCGGCCAACAATTTCTCAATTTTTACTTCTACTCTTTCTCTTCTCAAAACCCATTCCACTCCACCCTGAGTCATCAGCCATCCCCGGCCCTTCACTTCACTGACTGTATCACCACTTGTATGCTCCTTTGTATGCTCCTTTATATTTTCCGTTACTGGTAACTTCCACCACATTCTGTGCAACCCCGCTATTAGGCTTGTTATCCTATTGCACGTAGAGAATGCCACAGCATTTCTTAGGGGTCCACACAAACAAACACACAATTTATTTCTTTTTATTTCTTTTTTATTATTTATTATTTATTATTTATTATTTATTATTTATTATTTACTATTATTCTTTATTTCTATTTTCCCTCCTCCCTCCATACTTTCTGATTTTTAAATTCGACCCACCACATCCACCAGTTTTTTGTTTATTTCTATTTTGGCACACAGATCCATAGAGCAGATAGGTATTCTGGATCATGTAGCCATGCCTGACTCACCATTTTTTGGCGGGAACTTTTTCTTATCCATTGCTAGACAACTACTATCCAGTTGTTATCGCACCAAACAGGGAGACGGACGCTCCACTGTTCCAGCAGCACTCGGGGGACAAACACCGGCTATTTCAGCTTATCCAAGGTACTAACAGCCCTGACCTCAATGCCCTTGGTTCTACATTTAAGACCTTGGTTATTTATCTAGCGCCCGTCCTCATTATTACTATTTTCTTATTTTAGAGCTCCACTTGTTATTTCCTTGGCGTTCATTGCCCATATACGAAGCAATCGCCTGCAGCTTAGATCGGCCATTCTGCTGATCAGCCAGAGAAACCCACATGGGTAAACTTTTTCTTAAATGCAACATTGCAGCTACCCGCCAATACCCCACAATCATTTGCTAGGAATTACATTTTCTGCTTTTGACATTTTCGTTTTTCACATACAGTTCTTGTACCTTGTGAATATCAAGTGCCCCGAGTAACGCTGAGATATCCAGGCCCTGCCATCCTTTCTGCCTAACACTACCCTCACAAGGGATAAGTTCTTGTGGCTTGTTCTTGTTAGAAACATTATCCATGCTACCACATCTTGAATCTACTATTAAACATTAGCCATGCCATTGTACACTGATCTAACTATTATGCATTTATTACCTTTCACAGTGCCCGGCCGGGTCCCTGTGAGTTTTTTCTTCACTTATTTCACGGTGACACTGCTTTTCACATTAGGCAGTGCAGGCCTCCCCTCAGGTACGCTCCCTCCCTTTTCAGAAGCCTTTACCTCCAATTTTGCAAGCCACTGCCTTGGCCACACACTGATAGTATCCTCCCATTTCTTTTAGGTGTCCCTACATCCTTTAGGTCCTGAAGAGACCCTGTACTTCAGATAGGGTCGAAACGTCAGTCGACAATTAACAAAGGCGAACTATTATCAAACACTTATGATTGTATAAAGTGTTGTCCAATTGATTTTGAATTATTTAATGGTCGCCAAAATGTTTTCAAGTGAAACCTTGTACATATGTCACGTATTATGTCACTATTAGTTTAGGTTCCAATGTTTTTTTCACTGGGACACCGTTCACTATTTGTAATCATTGTTTGTTGTATAATCATATTGTGATTCTCAAGCCCTATGTATATATTGTTTATTTCATTTATTTATTATATAAACGAAAAAAATTCACATTGACTATTCCTTCAGTGTCAGTGGCCAGCTTTCTTTTTGACATCCTACTAACCCTGTATATTGCCATTGTGCAGAATTGCATCAGAAATACTGTATTATTATTGCACAGGAGCCATTGTTTCCCCATTAACTTAATTTGCTTGGGGGAGGGGGCAGTGCCTAGGCTCTTAGGCCACCAAAGCTCGTTCCATAGACCATGGTCCTTTCCCACCAACAACACCTCCGACTTGTTAGCATTAAGTTGGAGACAGTTGGCGGTCATCCACTCGGCGACTGCCGCAAGATCACTTTGAAACTTAAGAGCGTCCTGCTTAGAGTCGCTCGAGAGAGCCACCACCAGCTGTGTGTCGTCGGCGTAGGAGACCATGGTCAGCCCTCTGCTCTTGGCTACTACAGCCAGCGGTTGTACGTATAGATTGAAAAGCAGAGGGCTCAAGGAGGAGCCCTGTGGCACCCCTTGCTTGATGGAAAAGATGCCAGAGGTGAAGGGGGAGCTATCACCTGAAACGTCCTATCAGCAAGGATGCTCCCTCAACACTGCTGGCACTATCATCAGTCCTCTTGTCCCATCCCAATCCATTCTACTTCATCATTTGGGCTGGACTGCTATCATACAACTGCTGACCTAAGCAATCTCACGAGCCTGTGCAGCTCCTTTCTACCTATCACTCACAATGGAATTTACATGGTGTGGGTCCTAAAACTGACTTTGAAATGGATACCTAGATTCATGTTCTTAACTTTAAAGGCAAAAGCTCATATCAATTTCTCAACAATAACTGTAAAACCCTAAGGTAATCCATGGCAGCAAAACAGTCCCTGTTTACATTTTACGTGCTTAACCTCATCCATAAGAACATTAGCTTTTTCCAGATGTTGTGTTGCTGTATTTCTATTTTCATGCAACATATGACTATGATTTAGTACATATTCAGAACTGATTCAGTGTCTGGTAAGTTCATATTTTGGGTGGGTGTTCATGACGGGTATAATTGAGAGCCCCGAGGCTGAAGGCAGTATGGGTTTCTCACAGTGCCTAAATCAAAAAGAGGACCCCTGGGTAGCGGATGTACAGGCAGAAAATCAGGGAAGCAACTTCATGTATCTAAAGAGCAAACAAACTTCCTGTAAAAGATGAATTGGCGGAGTATCTCGCCGTACTTAAAGGATGCTTACCACGTCATCCACGGAGTCATAAAGTGCGAATATCTATCGAACAAGAAGTATTTTCTAATCAAACATAAAGAAAATCATAAATAGCTTCGTCCAGAGGAAGGACATTTTTTAATATCAAAAAATATATAGATTATTTATTATAAATATCATCACATAAAAATACATGTATCTATTCACCAGTGGATGTACAGCCCCCTATTTTTGCCCTTTGTTTGATAATTTCAGCGCCTTTAGAGCTGCATCAGATCTGGTTAGGCAGTTAAAACCTGAACACCCGATCCACAAATGGCGAAAGACCAGAAGAGGGAAAGGAAACAAGGGAGCAGTCAAGAGAGAAAGTGGCAATGCAAACGAGGAACATTGATTTATTTTCGGAGTGCTTGGAGTTTTTATCTTATGACTTACACTGATCCAGCAGAAGACGAAAAGGTGCTCTTCTCCCTTCTTGATGCTTTGTGCTGATTAAGACATTTTGAAGTGTGTGCGTCCTCTCTCCCCCGGCGCCTATCCTGGTTTTGAAAGTATTTTTTTTAATTCAATTTACTTTATAGTGCTATTCGTACTAATGTAGGGTGTCAGAGTGCTTTAAATCACACAAACATATTATACATAGACAATTAATCATACAAGTATATAAATCAGTGTACCAGGGGTTTTACAAAATGCAATGAGTAACATTATACGCTAAGAGCAGTGTTTAATTTTTAAAAAAATGAGTGCCAGGGTTCAAAGCCCTGCTCCAGATGTGCTGTTAAAAATCAGCACCCCAAATACAAAGGCTCCATACTCTGGAATTCACCTCAGGCCTCCTTAATCCACTACCAGACTCTGCTGCCCTATATTTCATTCTTGCCAGCCACTGCTTGCTCCCTTTCCAACAACTTTTCTGTCTTTCTCTTTCTCCTTCTTTCCAGTTTGTGTTTCTCTTTCTTGCTCACAGTCAATACCTGATGAGGAAAAATAAGTGACAGTTCCCAAAAATGTGTGCTGGTGTAAGTCAGTGGGAAAAGGAAGAATTACCTTTGGAATCGGACCAGGAATTATCAATGTGTGCTTTAATTCCTCAGTTGTTAGTGGACCTAATGGGCTGGATAATAATTGCCTGGATTTTCCCCACCCTTGGAGTTATCAGTACCCCAGGTATCAGTAAGTCAGGGGGGAGGCATTCCAACCCATTTTTCGAGTTGCTCATTATGAGCACCTTAGGTACCATAGCTGCAAGGTAGCCAATATCATGTTTAAAAAAAGATTAGCTTTGTTACCTTGCACTTCATGCGTGTTGCAACTGTTTTAATGGAGTTTCTAAAATACTGCACAG
The DNA here is from genome assembly GCA_963921515.1 of Calotriton arnoldi. Taxonomy (NCBI): domain Eukaryota; kingdom Metazoa; phylum Chordata; class Amphibia; order Caudata; family Salamandridae; genus Calotriton; species Calotriton arnoldi. The sequence continues at coordinate 386,595 of CAWUFW010002061.1, forward strand.
TTCAGAAGGGGTCCTTTCTGATATTTATCTCTACATGAACATCATTTCTTTGTTCTACTCTCTATAAAATATCACTGAAAGACTCACACATAAGTCATTAACAATGCCACATAGGTACCTTAAAGACATGGAAATGTCATACATAAGCATTTTAATACTTGTCAACTATGATGGCCCTCTTGACAAATAATCATTTTGGAAACAGCGGTGCCCCACCACAAACTTGAACATGAATTCCTATTCAACATTCTCACAGGGAAAACTTTACACACAGTATCACAGTATATGAGGGCAAGTTTGTTGCATGTCTCTTTCTACTAATATGGTAATCAAATTAGCTTAAGGCCGCTGGCCACGGTCCAGGTCAACGGCGATCACTCCATATCATTTCCAATCACGTGTGGCAGCAGACAGGGGTGTCCCCTATCACCCTTTTTATTTGCTCTAGTCATGGAGCCATTAACTTCCAAACTGAGACAACATTACAGGGACTGTGCCCTACGCTATCCATCCAGACACCTACTAGTGTCATTATATGCCGATGACATCACCCTTTACATTCGCAAACCCCACACTAACCTGAACCCTGTACTCATAGAGCTCATTCAGTTCGGGGAGATATCTGGCATAATTATTAATTGGGAAAAATCCCAGATGTTCCCCCTCACCCACAATACGCCTCAATTCTCGATGGACTACTCACTGACTTGGTGCGACCCGGAAATAAAATACCTGGGTGTGGTGGTCTTAAGGGACAGAGAGGAGACATTGCGAGCAAACTATGGCTCTGCCGTTGTGTCTATCACTAACTCAGTAACCAGATGGATCTCACTGCCCCTTTTGCTGGCTGGGCGGATATCCCTAGCAAAAATGGTAATATTGACCAAATTGCTCTACCTCTTTCTCAGTATACCATACCACCCTTGACGCCCTTTTTTTTAGCACTTCAAACCCAACTAATCAGATTGGCGTGGGGAGGCAAGCAACCCAGAGTGAACTGGAATACACTTACCCAACCCCTTTCGTTTGGAGGCTTTGAAGCCCCAGATATGGGCCTATATTTCTTATGCACGCAGGCCCACTATACGCACTATTGGTTCCAACCACCACCGTTTATGCCTCACCTGGCCATTGAGCAGGGGATATGGCTCCCATTCCCGCCACCTCCTACCTTGGAGCCCATGTTCCTGAAGAGGGCTATACTTACTCCACAGTGGCCTGCACCAATCTCGCATGGCGCAAACTTGCCAGGAAAATAAATAAACCCCTTATATACTCGCCATTACTGCCCCTACAATACCACCATCTCCTCCCAGTCACACATGAAATGCTTTGTAGTAACATACTTAGCAAGAGAGGAATTAATAATTGGGGGACTTATATCACGAAGGCTCGTTCAAGAATGAGGAAACTTTACTCCAGGGAGAGGACGTCACACCACTGGAAACTTTTATATATATCAGACTTAAGCAGGATGTCAAGGCCAACACCCCCGAGTTCCCCATGGAGCCCCTTACATTAGTTACTCTACACACCTTGTTACAGGTGCCGGCACCGGCGCACGTGGTGTCTAGATTATATCACACCGCTCAAACCGAACGCCCTGACATGCGAGACGGTTCCAGGGCAGGATGGGACCAAGAACTCGACACTCCACTTACTGACAAACAGTGGGTATTTTCCTGTCAGCAAACAGGAAGGATAACAGCCAGCAGCCGGCTACGCATCATACACTTTAAGTTCATACACCGGGTCTATTACACACCAGAGAGGCTATACAGATACAAGTTGCGATCAAATGACAGGTGCGAAATATGCGGGCAGGAGAGTGCGGGCTTCTTACATTTGGCGTGGCAATGTGCTTCTATTTATACATACTGGACGGAGGTGACGTCTGCCCTTTCCAAAATGGTGGGCACCACTGTCCCCCTATCCCCGATTGTAACACTTCTCGGCTACACTGAGGAACTACAAAATACACACAGATAATTCCATTCCTATCGCTGGGGTTACTCCTGGCAAAATGCAGGATGGCCTGCAGATGGGGTAGAGGCCGGGCACCCAAGTTTAAGGATTGGCTGAATGATATCATATACTGTAAAGACCAACTCACAACATATGCAGAGATACTACCCATTACTTCTCGTCCTAAAGATATATGGGATCCTGTATTGTCCTATTTGCAAACATACCCAGGTTGATGGCCCACACAGAGAGACTGTCACTTCCCACGGTTCAAACTACACATAGCTTGATTGCGGAGATGAAAGAGGGATCAGGCCCACGAAAGTAAACACAACATGGACCCAAAACCTCACCTTGTGTATCACGCCCATGAGGCATTGATGCAACTTGAAACACAACGTACAGTGTATAGCAGAGTCACACTTCTACACTTTAGGCTTGCCACCTCATGCACAATGTGCTTGGACAATGCAGATTTCTCCAGCGGAGGACAAATGGGCTGAAAGCTTTCTGAGGGGAATACATGTCTACTAAATTTCAGAATAATTGCACTGTATGACGAATTGTCTATGTAGTACTGTACTCATGTTTAAAAAACCAATAAAGAGATTCCGCCCCAAAACATTAGCTTAAAGCGAGTAAAAGCGGTCCTTAGCAAGAGAAATCTAGGATTTATCTTTGATCATGAACACTAATTTATTCTTCAAGTGAATGCAGTGCCCCAGACCGCACCCTTTCACCTTATTGTGTTCAGAAAAGTACCCCCATGCTCCACTTTCACCACAAGTGGACATTGTATCTGCATTGGTATTACCATATCTACATTACTGCGATAGCATGTACATAGCTCTCTACGAAAAGAACCTTCATCAATTCCAACTAGTTCAAAACCAACCATTCAAGACTAGTATTAGGTTTAAAAAAGTCATACCACATCAGCGTACCCAGCACAACCTACACGGGCTACCCATCAAAAAGAGGTTAACCTTAAATCACAGAGCATACTGGTCTCACTGCCCAAAATATCTAACTAAACTATTCACTAACTACAAGCTATCTTCGCGCTTTACAAATCGCTCTTTACGAATCTTTCCTCTTGAGATCTACCTTTGACAACACTATCACCCCGTCTTCCTTTAATAACAAGGGAGTCGGGGAAAACTCTGAGCACCTGTGACAGTAAAGCTTGGAACAACCTGACCCCTGTATACAGCTGAAACATCACCTCAGAACAAAAGGGAGCTGAAGATCAACCTGTTACAACATGTCTTCCAACCTCCTACGTTATAACCCCTTGGACTTTAAGCTTGAAGGGGCAGTCCCTAATACCTACATGTTTGCCTACTCTATTGTGGAGTGATCTCTAATTACAGTAACTAGACTTCTATTTAGCCTTTCTCTAACAGTCGAAGCTAAGAGTGGCCCATCTTCTCTCCTTCTTTGTGGATGTGGCCCCTGTAGGCTCTTTCTGGTAAGATGTCTTCCTGTATGGAAATATCTTCCAAATGAGAATTAACCTCATTTGAATTTATTAGAAAATACTTTTCCCTTTGTCTTAACTTATATTGAACAGGTGTAATTTTCTCCCTTATCTTTTTACATTGGTATGATTTCAAAGACATGAAAACAAATGTAATTTTTTCCTTATCTGTTTGTACTGCTATGATTTCAAAGAAGTGAAGACTCCACAAATTGTAGCCTTAAAGGCTTTCTAGACAATTGCTGTGTCCATAGTACAATGTTTATACTGAAAAAGTATGTTATTTCCATTTTGTATTCAGGTTATATGTTCTTGTATCAAAACTAAGGATTTGTCTAGTCTCCATGTGACCGCACACAAGTGTATAGTCTTGTGAATTTGTAAGAATACTAGGGAATGATCTGAAATATGGGCTGGTTCCCAGCTTATAGTGGAATTTGGAAATATGGAGACTAAGAATGAATCTATCCATGATGCAGATTTAAACCTTCCAGAAATACATGAATAGATCTTCCACTCTGGGTGAATTTGTCTCCATGGTTCAGTTAAGCCCAGGGTAGAACACAACTCTTGAAAGACCATTTTGAATGGCTTTTACTTCGTACTCAATTCAATTTGGAGGAGTCTAATTTAATATTTGGTAGAAAGTTAAAATCCCTGCCAATACAAATATGACTTGGTAATTGGGCTGGTTGCCATTTTAATTTTTGTAGAGAAGCAGGGTTGTCCTAATCAGCCCATAATACGAGACTATGTTCCATAGTTTTGACCCTAACTTAACAGTTAGTATTATCCATCACACTTGTTTATCTTGTATAGGTTTGGCCATAACTATAAGATATTTTTATTATTCAAAATTGCAAATCCACTGATAACCGAAGAAGATGATGAAAAATAAAGACTAGCTACCCAGGAACATCTGATTCTCTGTTCTCTTCCCCTGATTAAGTGGTTTCTTGAAGCAAAATAAATTCTGGATTTTGTGTTTTTAACCGCTCTAATAATGCCTGGCAATTTCTCTTATTATTTATACCATTGACATTAAGACTTAGAATAGTAAATATCATTTGTAAAAGAAACCAATATCAACTGTCCCTATTATTAAGCAAAATATACAGTGTCAATTGCTACAAACAGGAATCCTACGCCTGCATTTCCATTTTTACCTTTTTTCCTTTTCCCACATCCATTTGTGAAGCTCCCTGGTTCTCCCGCCCTCACCATCTTTGATTCCCCTAACCTGGGTGTTCAACCCTTCCACTTTATGGTACCTCACCGACCCTTGCCCCCATTTGGGTGCCTTCTTCTTGCACCTGTGATAGAGGTACTACCCCAATCCAACAACAATTGGAATCGTTTAAATTTTACATTATTTCAGAAAGATTAGATTCTTTGAATTGGTCTCATTTTACTGTCCTCTTTTGGTACTAGATTCAGCTTTTGAACTTCTGCCAGCAAGGTTTGGGCTGCTTGGGTATCTGCGAATACATGGAATCGTTTGGCCTTAAGTACTTTTAACTTTGCTTGTTGCAATAATGGAGTCTGTACACGGAAATTCTTGAATTGCTTCATCATTTGTTTAAATGACAATCTTCTTGTGGATGTTTCATAAGAGATGCCTGGATTGAGAAGTGGAATTCAATGGCCACGCAGACTGTGTTTTTCTGGATTGCCTTTGTAAGAATACATTCCTTTATTCTGATGTCCATAAACATAACTAAATATGCAGCTGGCCCCCTGTCTCGGGGTAGTTGAATGGAACTCAATGTGCTTTTAAAATGTTAAAGTCTTGGAGTGCAGTGGAGTCAGATGGCTGTTTAATCAAATTAGCCACAATTTGATTCAATCATGATTTGGCCATCCTCCTTTCGTTTGGAACACCCACTATGTGGAGATGTGATCTGTTCAACCGATTTTCAAAGCCTTTATCTTTTATATTATATGCCATCACATCCGTTGATGCTATTGAGGTCTGTTATTTGGGAGTCTTCTAAATCCAAAATCTTTGTTTCATGATATATGCGACTTGCTAAAGATGTCACCTGTTTGTGCAAATTATCGATCTTGGCTTGAATGAATGTTAGAGTTTTGTCTTGGGAGGATTTTATATATTGTATTTCCTGTAGTAGTAAGTGCAGCACATTAAATATTTGAGAATTAAAGGATGCTGCCTCCACCAAAATGTGACTCCTTTTAAAGTTACTGACTTGACGGGAATTATGGAGAGTTTGGGAGGAATCGGTCTCTCGACAATTTTCCTGCATTATTGTTGGTGAGATATCGTTGTACCAATATGGGCTTGGTCATTCAATTCTGAGACAAAAGACTTGCTCAGCGCTTGAGTTGTTATTAGAGATTCTATTTGTACACATTGAACAATGGACAGTTTTCTTAGTTTAGTATTCATTCTTAGACCTCAGGGTGTCTCAATTTAAAGGCTATGCTTTGTTGTTATTGCCCCTCAGCTGTATTTTCAAGTGGTAGTGATTTTCTTTTTCCCTATTATTTGGTTCTGTCGATGCTGCCCTTTGGGAATTATCAATCCAATCTAAAACGACCCCCTTAGTCTGTGTGGACAGCGCTTTGAGATCTACAGATGTCTCTGTCTTCTGAAAAAGAGGATTTGGAACACGAGTAGTGATTCGAGGTGTGCGTGGATTTTAATTCTAGCTGTTCTAGCCTGAGGGTTATTTCAGATTATCTTTGATTGCTTTTAGTCCCAGAGCTGTTCAATGTAATGTTGGCCATTTTACCTGCTCGGAGGGCTCTAAATGGTTTACCTTGAGGTTATATCAAAAAGGTGTTTGTCCAACTGCTAATAACAGAGATGTTTAGTGATGTATTTAGTCACATATTTGTTTAGATATCAATTGTAAAAATGCCATTGAGTCTCTAGTTTGAAATAGATTTTTCTGTGTGCCACCTTCCATTCATGGTACAACCACCCACCTCCACCACCTACAACCACTTCCCCTCCTCTTCACCCCCTCCTCTAACACCTTCTTACCTTACTTCACAGCCTCCCTATGAAGTTTAACGTAAATGATGGGGCCGATGAGTAACAGGCGAGAAAGAGTGTGGAGTTCAGAATAGCCACACGTTGCCTGGGTCAGCCACTGAAGAGGCATGAGCACACCCATTCACCATTGATTTTATGAATGAAATCCCATCAAAATCCATTCACATTAAACTGCATATTAACAGCACTCTGTGACAGCCCCAACATAACTGACACAGAGAAACTCTCCATCTACTCATTAGTGAGCATGTGAAGAGGTTCACAATCTTGGTGGCCGTGGTATTACAATGGAAATTGCTTAGCTTCTATTGACGTGGGCCAAATTAAGAGTCCCAACAGAGTCACTAGGCATAAAAGTCACTGCTCACTGTGCCAAGAAATAGAGTAAACCCAAGATGATGAGGGGATTCTGCAGCTTCCTGAAACTATATGAGGAAAGCCGACTCTTGCTCTGTCTGTCCAGTGATCAGCATCACTTGGCGGGAAGTGCTGGGCTAGGCGCTCAGCCTAAGGAATATCCAGCATAAGATTAGAATTCTCTTGCTATTTAAACAGCACTGTAAATTAATTTATGAGGACAGCTATAACTCTCATAAAGATGAACCCAAACATTTTCTTGCCAAGCTTCCCATCCCAAAACTTTCCAACATAGCAAGTGATAGTTAATTTATTTATTTATTTTAGTTTTATATAGCGCTAGCTAGACCCAAAGGTATCAGAGCGCTTTACATAAAAGAAGAAATAGCATAGTGTAGCTTCACATAGGATGCATAAAATAGCAAGCATAACTCATTAGACAGCATAAATTGGAGGAGTGAATGACATATTAGATAGTTGAAACAATCAAATAACCAATTATCACAAACGGTCTAGTCATGAGGAGAGTAAGCTATTGAAGCGTAGTTCAGCTGGCTTGTGTGGTAAAGTCTTTTTGAGGAGAAGCAGTTTCAGGTTCCTTTTGAATCAGGAGAAGGAGGGGTTGCATCAGAGATCTCTGGGGAGTGTGTTCCATATCCTGGGTGCAGTTCCACAAAAGAACAAGTCGGGTGGTTTTCCTTTTCAGTTTCGGAGGAATGAGAAGAAGTGAATTGGAGCTTCTCAAAGTTCTGGATCTTCCTGCTTCTAAAAGTTTGTTGTTTAGATAGTTGGGGGTATGTGTGTGAAGGGCTTTGTGTGTCATGCAGGCAGTCTTGTAAATACATCTTCCTTCAATGGTAAGCCAGTTGAGGAACTTGAGAGCCGGTGTGATGTGTTCAAACCGTTTAACACCTGTTATGAGCCGGGCTGCCATGTTTAGAATTGACCTTAGGGGGGCTGCGTGAATTTTTGGCGTTCCTGCGAAGATGGCGTTCCCATAGTCCAGTTTAGAGATGGTAAAAATAACCACCTCAAGGCCTTGTATTTTATGCGCTAGATCTTCAACACATTTTAGTGCAACCCTACAACCAGCCCTTAGGTGGCAATGCAATCCCAACTGTAGAGCAAAAGCTCCAGCCTGGGAAATGCCTTTTAAAAAATAATCTAAGTTCCCCTGGGGTCATGGTTTCAATGACCCAGGAGACTTCTGTTTTTTTAGGTCTCGCAGACCTGAGTTGCAGCGCGCATGCGCTGCTCGGTCTGCGAGGCTTATTGTAATCGAGGAGATTTCAGAAGTGGAGTTGAAGCCCCGCCCATCATTCTGATTGGCTGGCGTCATCATTTATGCTAAACGCTGGCCTCCGATTGAAAATGAGGCTTCTTTGTTACCGCCCTGTCTCCTTCTCGGACGGCCCATCCGGACTCGATCGTTTACTTGCGGCGTTACACTGTCTCCTTTATTAGTCCGTAAGCGCTCTTTTTTTTCCATTCGGCTTTTGTAATGGCGGCTGCGCCAGTAGTCCCCCCCTCCTGAATATGGCCCTAGTTAACCTTCTCCACCCCCACGGTTGAACAACACCGTTTCACGTATTGCTGCTAGAGTGTCGATTTCCCCACTTCCCACATTTATTAACCCTTTAAAAATCCTCTTGTTAGTAACACCGGGGAGTGAGTGGTAAACCCAAAGACACGTGTTCTTGTGAAGGGCCCGAGCACACTGGAACAAACAATGTCTCCGTGAGAGGAGAGTGTAATTCACGGGAAAGTCACTAACTTTCGGGCTCAGATCCCCTCTCACTGCCACACTCCCACTCTGACACGCAGGAGCCGACCCGTGGTCCTCGGAAATGGTCCTAGCGCTTTGAAACAGAATCTGTAGCGCCACGATAATAATCATTTCTCATCAAAAGCCTGTGAACTTAGGAAGGCTCCAGTCGCCTTTGGGAGCACACACCTTAATGAGACTTGCATTTCAGCAAATAAACTAGAGTCACGTTTATGTCCTCGGCGTCCCGAAAGGCCCCGTGCAGGGTCGCAGGTAATGGTGCCAAGGATGCGCAGAATGCTGTTAGCCGTGCCGGAGACATAGCCAAGATCACACATAGGATCCCTAGGCGTGCTACCATTCCCACGGGAACATGTGATGTTCTTCGGAACACAGGTCATGTTCTCAGGGGGAACTGGAATATACAAGTTTAACAGGGACACGGGCTCTGTCTGCAGGGAAACAGGTGGCCTTAATGCAATTATGGCCACAACTGAAGATCTGAGGAGTACAGGTGATGTCATGTGGCCAGGGTCACACGTTGTATCCTCAGTCACAGGGCAGGGTTCTCAAGCACACACAAGATTCCCAGGGTCCAAGTGATGTCCTCAGGGACACGGCTAGTACTGACAGGGATGTACACGAGTTTCACTGAGGGTGTCCAGCTCAGCAGGAAGCCTGGACATACTTACAAGGACACTGGTGGAACTCCAAGTCACAGGGTGGGATTGTAAGGGGCACGCGCTCTATAGTCAGAGAAACATACACGAGTCTCAGGGACACAGGCGAAGTACTCAGACACACGAACAATGTTCACAGGCAGGCATTGATTTAAGGGAAACACTAAATGTGCCACAGTCTCAGGGACACAGAAAATGCTGAATACTGATTAGTCGGGTAGAAACCTGGGGATGAAACACGAGCAGGGTCTCTTTGGAGTAGACGGTATTGTAACAAATCACATTTCAGACCCCAATATCTCAATGAGTAATAATCTTTTGCAGTTTTATATAGCGCAAACTCGACCTGAAGGTATTGGTGCGCTTTACACGAGCACCAGTTACATTACACAAGGACACATTCATTTTTGGTATGCACGGGAAGATAAAGTGATTTGCCCAGAATCACAGGATGTTGAGCCAACGCGATACTCGAATCTGGCTCCCCAGCTACAAAGTCGGCAGCTCTGGCCATTACGCCACACCCATCTGTAAAAGGAATTCTGCATTCTCATCAAGGGAAAGGGATTACAAGAGCTGATTGTGTCAGCAGAGTAACACGTGTGGCAGATTTAGGTCTGTGTGGTGCAGTTCTTTGAAAAAACATTTTTTTTGGTTTACGCAGATGGAGGGGTCATTTCAATGGGTTCGCAGATCTGCTGCGGTCCAGTGTGCAGTGACCCCTTAGCCGCTCCAGGTCTGAGGTGACCAAGGGGGTGATGGAGGGTTTAGGTGTTTAATTCCTCTTCTATGTCTCTATCCACTACCCCCACTTATGCATCCTGACCACACTGATGCAGCAAGACAAAAAGGAGGGACTACGGGCCACTTGAATAGGTCCAGCATACAGGCCCACGGAACTACAACAAGAAGAGGTATGCTGTTCCTAAAGAGATCCTACAGAACATTGGATACGTGAAAAACAATAAGGTGGGTGTTCATAAAGATCGAAGAAAATCTTTTCTCCTTTCAGAAAAAGACCCTCACACACCCAGCCAGCTAAGTGTCATGCTTCATCACTGGGTCTGCTCCTTATCGGGTCGGCGCTGCAATACCCGATCGGCACCCGTGATGGGGCCTTCTTTGCGGAGATCTTTTTTCTTAGCCGTTGGGTGAAGTGCGAGTGAGGGCCCTAATGAGTGTAGATGTGAAAAGTGTGTAGTATGTGCTGTCTAAAACAGGAATTAGTGATCCATCCAAAACTATTTTAATGACAATGGTCACTAACCTGATTAAAAACCAGTAAGAGACGCACGCGTCTGCTCAAGGATTGCAGAGTTGTTTGCTCAAACTCAGGTCAACATGTTTCTTGCCTTTTGTTAAGTTAACGGCAATTCTTCAGGACCGAATCTTAAATAATCTACACTTTATGGTCGGTGGTCTGTTCAGTACACTATATAATGACCACCCATACAGCACCCTATAAAGTGGTACCTGTTGATCCAATTCAATGCCTGCAGGATAGAAAAATTGTAAAGTTTTAAAAACATTTAAAAACATCATTCAACAAGGTCATAGTCTGTAATTCAAACTCCGTACCAGGTTTTTGAGTATAACCAAGTTGTCGCAACACTGGAAAAACATTTGTGAATGATGAGCATGCTTCACACATAGTGATGTATGTGATCATGCCAGTGGCGAATATAAACAAAATCTAAAGAAGAAATATTTTTAAAGTAGCAAGGAATATGCACAAGATCGTTATAAAACAGCACACTCACCCAATTAGGGTCATGTCAAAGCCTCAAGGTGTCACAGCAGGCGTAAACACTGTCGGGTTCAGTGTCCTAATAAGGTATGAAGAAGGACATCAATATAGGCTAGGTAGAAGATTGCCAAAGCGGAGCCCGAAAGGGAGCATCCCTATGAGAAAACAATGGCTCTCACCTGGAATACACAGTTTTATCCCACTTAATGAATGCAGGCGAGCCTCAGGGAATGAAGTGTGCCGAGCACTCCAGTCATAAATCCCACCAAAGGTCAAGGGAAATGCACTGGCGGGCGACAACCACAACCCCATGGTCTCTCCAGCAAACAAGAAGGGCAAAGGAGACAGTAAAGTGTGCTCAGAGAGGAGCGCGCGATGCATAGGAAACACGACCATAAAGTATCGCCATACGCTCCTTAGGCTATCCGAGAGGTAATACTCTCTCGGCTCACCTCTCTAATTCCCAAACTCACAGAGAGTAAGACCTCAAGGAGAGTGAAAACGGAGGATACGGGACACAGAAGAAGCCGGTCCCGCTTCACGGACACTCCTGGCAAGCGGAGCACTTCCGTGTAATAAAATCAAAGTGGCAGCCAAACGAACCCACATTACCATGCTCAGTGATCACTACTCACGTGTATCGCTCCGTCCGCTCGCGGTAGACCTACCCACACTCTGCCGGAACCGGGTGAATGTACAAACTCACTCATGTGCGAGTGATATTACCCGGCCGGTCAGCAGAGGAGGCGGGACTTCCGGTTGTGCGAGTAGAACAAAGACTAGAGCGTCAACACATACTTCCGGGTACCAATTTTGGAATCCCCATTGGATGTAAATTGATAAGGATGTCCCCAAAGTCTCTGTAATCAAAAAGCTGTATAATGGTTGGTAACTGGTCACTCAAATTACATATAGATGTATTTAATGAACCTAAAAAAGTAGAGAAAGTAAGGGAATGACAAGAACTCGTGTACTAGGCAACTAATATAGTGAGGAGTCTGATAACCAACAGCTCGATGTCTAGGAGTAAATAAGACCCCATGTGGATTGAGTGTAAAAGGTAAAAATCAATAAGTCGTCAAGTACAGGACAAGTATCCAGTTATCAATGGGTAACAGTTCTACCACTAAGTAACCGTTCCACCTCTATTAGAAAGGCACGTGGTGGAGACAGAGTTATGATGTCACACACACCCGGGGAAGAGGTCATGATAAAGAGGTGTCCCTGGCAATTGGGAGAGGTATCGTCTAACGTGTGATCTAAATAAATGTCAGTATAGCTCATATCGATAAAAATACACTCAAGAATATGGCAGAACATCATCTAATTTGTTACAACAGCAATATCCAAAGTATATATGCACAACTCATGCTGTGTTATGTCAACAGACTCCAAGGTATGTCATCATTGAGTCCCTCCTTGTCAGAGGACAACCTCAGGACCCATCTCTGTTCTAGTCGGAACAGCATGTTATTGGGCATACCGGGGTGGGCTTCCAAAACCACCCACCGAAAGGAGTCAGGGGGTGCTTGTGATCTGCAAAATGCATAGTCATTTTTGTGTTAGTTCTATGACATCTGAAATTACTCCTGTGTTCAGTCATGCGGATTTTAACCGGTCTTGTCGTCATCCCTATATATAGGAGTTCGCACGGACAGGTCAGAGCATAGATGCAGTTATTGGTGTTGCAGTTGGTGTGTTTCTTCATGACCCATTTTACCCCATTAGTAAATGTCATTTCTTTAGTAGTCTTGGTAAGAGGACAAACCGAGCAAGACCCACAAGAATAATGTCCAACTACGGGAGGGAGATCCCATAAACCTCTCTGAGCATTAGTTGTAAGGGTTTTGGGACGTGTGTGTATGAGCATATCCTTCAAATTGCTTGTGCGTTTAAACGCAAATCTGGGCTCGGGGAGATCTAAAATGCCTGTGTTCAGAATGCCCCAGTGTTTCTTAATAATGCTCCTCACTCGATTTGAGTCAGGAGTGAAAGTGGTTACACATGTAATCGTGGTGTCAGGTTCCCTGTGTCTATTCTCTAGCAGACTTTCACGATTGTTATTTCTCGCTCTTTTACGAGCGAGTGACACAGTATGTTGTGGATAATCCCTCTGTCGCAAGGCTTGAGCCAAGGTATCAGATTCGATGTAGTAGTCAGCCAATGAGCTACAATTCCTTCTTATCCGAAGGAATTGACCAAATGGGAGGTTCAGTTTGAGTGCTCTGGGGTGATGACTACTAAATAGAAGCAAGCTGTTTTTATCAGTTGGTTTACGATAAAGTGTTGTAGTAATGCAGTCATGACCCAACCTGACCAGTAGGTCAAGAAAGGGTACACTGGTCTCAGAAATGGTACTCGTAAATTTCAGGAAGGGATTAAGAGTATTAATCCAACCGCAGAATTCATCACATGTTGTGCGATCCCCTTTCCACAGGACTAAGATGTCGTCGATATACCTTTTCCATACAAGGACATTTGCTAAGTATGGGTTGTTGTGATGATGGATCTCCCTTTCCTCAAATGCTGCCATATACAGACAGGCCAGACTGGGCGCAAAGGTACTCCCCATCGAAGTGCCTTGCGTTTGATGGTATAGTTGTTTGTTGTATTCGAAAAAAATTTCAGTAAGTGCCAAAGTGGCACACTCCAGTATAAATGCTACCGGAGTTGGAGAAGTCCAGTCCTCTCGGTACAGCAAGTCCTCCACAACTTCTAACGTTGCCCTTTGAGGGATATTAGTATAAGGGCCTCAACATCCAGTGTCAACAAAAATTGATATCCTCTGGATGTTGGACCCCCTCAAGTATTCGTATGACATCAGTTGTATCTTTAACAAACGAGGGGGTATCCCTAACTAGGGGTTGGAGAAAGTGATCGCAAAATCTCGACAGAGGTTCCAAAATGGACCCGATACCCGAGACGATGGGTCTACCTGGGACCGGGGTAACCCCTTTGTGGATTTTGGGGAGGGTATAGAAGTATGGGATCTTCGGGTCGGTAGTCACCAGAAATTCTGCCTCTTTTTGTTGATCCAGCCTTCTGACTCGGCTGAAAATACCATAGAGGAGATGATGGTATTCAATCGAGGGTAGGGTCTTCTCTTACCGGAGTGTAATATCTCCGATTGCTCAACTGTCGCTGGCATTCTATATCATAGTCCACAGCCGACATAATGACCGTGGCTCCGCCCTTGTCCGCCTGTTTGATGGTGATACTAGGATCATCCGCCAAAGACCTGACGGCTGATATTTCAATAGATGACAAGTTATGAAATGGGGTAGAAGAAATGCCCCTATTGAAATCTTTCAAAACGGCCTGTTCGAAGGTCAACACTTCAGGAGGGACCATTCCATTATGAGGAGTAAAGGTAGAGGGTTTGTGTAATCCTGACCCATCCTTTTCAGGAGAAGGTTTATCTTCAAAGAAGGCTTTTAACCGTACCTTGCGGAAAAAGCCTTGTAACTCGCATATATCGCGAAATTTGTCAGTTTTGGGGTTGGAACAAAGCCTAGCCCTTTCTGTAGAACACCTTCTTCTGAAAGGAGAAAAGATTTTCTTCGATCTTTATGAACACCCACCTTATTGTTTTTCACGTATCCAATGTTCTGTAGGATCTCTTTAGGAACAGCATACCTCACACTGATGCAGCGCCATCAAGGCCCCCAATGCTTTCTTGGGATAAGTACCCCCTCTCCGTGGCGCCCCTGCCATGGGTGGCCTTTGCCTACCCCTTCTAATGACCCTTCTCTCTCAGACTCCTCTCTGCCCTTGTCCGCATTCACTTTATTTGTAAATCAGTGTGAAGTAAATGGTGTCCCCGGCGAGAACTCTCCTCACCGACCAACCTCCACCCATCTTCACTGTGAGAGGAGTTCATGCCTTCTCCCTCCCTGGTCATAAATCGAATAAGACTTTGCTCACTGACAGCAACCGAGGTTTAGAAACCACCTATGGAAGGCTTATTAAAAAAAAAAAAATAATGCTTTCAGAAACTGTGTATTTTTGACAGATACATTCTACACAGTGGTGGTTGGCACGCATTGTTGTGTGACAGCGCATGGAGTACCAGAAGAAGCTAAGCAGGAAAAGGTATGAGATACACCTTCTGGTTGGCCAGCCCATGGTTGCTGAAAACAGGCCCCCTTCACCAGCTTCACTGAGGGAATTCTGATTGGTCATTCCATGGATTGGGCGTGGTTGGTTATAAAGGACACATAGTAAATGAAAAAGCTTCATCAGAATTTAAAATAAATGTTTATTATTTTCCTTTTATGCAGTTTTTATACCACAGACCAGGCCCAGTAAGAACATCAGGGTGTTGTACAATCCAAAAGATAGTGAAGGGTAACATAAGATTTAAACAAGCATTTAAAATGTAATAGGTCTCGCATTTGCGAGACTTTGAGCTATTGGCATTGTAATTGACAATGCGTTTTATTTATGTGTTGTTTTTTTAAAACAGATAAATAAAAGGCATTGTCATTTACAGCGCCAATAGCTCAAACTCTCGCAAATGCGAGACCTATTGCATTGCAAATGCTTGTTTTCTATTGTTGCTGGGGGGCTGCAGAAGTCCCTACAGCCCTCCCACAACATTTAAAAAAGTGTTGGTGATGTCCCTGTCCCTTCTAGAGATATGACCAAAGAACAAAATATATGTACATAGCCTTCCCAGCGCATTATGGGGCGTTTCTTCAAGGAGCAGTAAATAATAAATGAGCTTCTGTGGCCACTCATTTAGTATTCATTTTTTGCTTTTTAAAAAATATTTTTTTATGGGTTTCCCTGTCCCATCCTGGATACCCACTCTTTTGTTTTTTACACGGGGCCATAGGGGGAGCCCCAGGGCCCCTGCGGCCCGCCTGCTCCCTGCATGCAGCCCCATTTCATAGAGCCACACAGGAGCCTGCATGTTTTATTTACCGGGTGCCCCGGTGCCCACCCATGGCACCCCACATAATATATTATAATTCTTAGGGGCTGCAGGGGGAGCCCCAGGGCTCCTGCCCTCTCTCTGCTCCTGCAGGAGCCAGCATAAAGTATTTTTAAATATATATATATGATCAAGGCCGCAGGCTTGCGGTCGAAACGCGTCATCTTGACATGATACTGCAATAAATCTTTCTTTGCATCTACAACAGAGTCTGCGCCCGTGTTCTACCCGGCGTGGTGTTACTTTGGGATCCTGTTATATATATATATATATATATATATATATATATCACAAAAACCAAGAGGCTCAATGCTGGCAAAATACAGCGTTTATTCACAGTCCAAACACTGCAGGTTCCTTCTTACACCTAACGTTTCTGCCTATTACTGGCCTTGTTCAACTAAGTCACGTGAGTTTTAAGAACTATATAACACGCAGCTGAATGCAATGTGCTTTTGAATTTCCTTCGACCTGTGAACAAGGCCAGTAATAGGCAGAAACGTTAGGTGTAAGAAGGAACCTGCAGTGTTTGGCCTGTGAATAAACGCTGTATTTTGCCAGCATTGAGCCTCTTGGTTTTTGTGGTGTTAGAAAGATGGGCTGCTCCGTGCCCATTGTGAAGAGGCTACCATGAAGGGTCGGGGCTCCGGTAACAGGAGGTTTGTTTTGATTCAAATTGAGGAGCATGACCCACTCACGCGCCCCAGCCTACCAAGGAGAGGCCAATGTGGCGAATGGGCACGCGTGTTGGAATGGATTCGGGGTGAATGACCTTCACCCACGATCGTGCTGGCTGGATTTTGTGCTTATTCACGTCATGAAAAGAGTTACAGCAATGTGCTAATGACTGTTTACTCACCTGACTTTCTTCAGCATTTTCCATGTAAGAGTGGCACCGCAATGAAGACATTGTTCTTACTAACTTTGAATAAGGCGGACTTCCAGTTGTATTACTATCACACTGGCGGTGCACTCTGGGACTAGTATTTTTCAACTAAGTCACTTGAGTTTTAAAAACTATATAACACGCAGCTGAATGCAATGTGCTTTTGAATTTCCTTCGACCTGTGAACAAGGCCAGTAATAGGCAGAAACGTTAGGTGTAAGAAGGAACCTGCAGTGTTTGGACTGTGAATAAACGCTGTATTTTGCCAGCATTGAGCCTCTTGGTTTTTGTGGTGTTAGAAAGATGGGCTGCTCCATGCCCATTGTGAAGAGGCTACCATGAAGGGTCGGGGCTCCGGTAACAGGAGGTTTGTTTTGATATATATATATATATATATATATATATATATTCACTGAAAAACCATAGGTTTCAGGCACGTTATAGTTAGAAATTAGCATTTAAAAACCTTAGAAATTCACTGAAAAAACCATAGGTTTCAGGGGCGTTATAGTTAGTTGGACATTTCACTCGTACAAAACCATAGAAATTCCCCCGTTATAGTTAGTTCAGCTAACTATAACTCATGCGCTCGCAATGCACTGCTGATGACGTCACATATTACATCACTCATGACATGGTCAGTGACATCACTCATGACATCACTCATGACATCACTGATGACATCATCCTTGTGATAGAGTGGCAGACCTCCTCTCACCCTAATATAACCTTTGATACACACACTCAAAAATACAAACTACCATTTTCAAAACAATGGACATACCGATACCAATTACAACACACCTATTCAGTAATTCCAAGATCTACACACACATCCACTCATTCACCAACAGTCCCTATACAGTCATCCATACATGTACTCACTCATCATATGTACTCATACACCTATACATCCTGTTACACACCGCCACTCATCCATAGAGTTACTCACACACATAGTCACACATGCAAACAAAGTATCAAACATCCATTTACTTGCATATACAGTTATACACACACTACCACACTTACTTCTACAGAAACTTACACATGCAGGACCTGAATTCCTGAAAAAAGCCTTTTTAGCATATATGCCTAGTAGAGCCTTGCGTTCAGCAGATGCCAACCTTCTGATCATCCCCAGAACCAAGAAAGTTAACTGGGGTGATAGAAGATTTATAGTGGCTACAGCTAAACTATGGAACTCGCTTCCCATACAAATTAAGACCAGTCCTACATTATTATCTTTTAGGAAACAGGTCAAAACTTGGCTCTTTGAACAATAGGTAACCGGTCCTCTGCTACTCTTTACAGTCCATAGCGCCGAGACACCCAAGGGTATTTGTGCGCTCTAGAAGTTGTTAAAATAAATAAATAAATAAATAAATACTTACTCTCTTAAACAATCACTTATAGAAACACCTACTTATTTGTACAGGAACTCTTCCAATCTCTCACTCTCACATATACTCACTTATATACACCAATACTCACATATACTAGTTTAAAACATATGTAGTTACTCATAAAGACACTATTGAGACAGTCATTCACTCACTAACACACCCATACACATACTCATCCACCTATACAGTCCTGCACACATGCTGTCTTCAACACATACAAACAGTGAGTCACTCATTCATGCATCTATGCACTAAGTAATACCCCCATCGAACCATACAGACACTCATACTGATACTCAAAAACCAACTAATAACCCATATAGACACTCATGTAGCTACTCACCAACCCATGCAGCCACTTATACACAAAGTGAGAGACTGATACAGATATTTTCATATTTAAACATTACTCACTAACCCATGTATTCACTAAGATACACTTAGTCAGTTATACAATCAATTTTACCAAAAAAATCATCCATTTAGACACTTATATACCCATTTATTCTTCCATCGACCTTGAGATATACATATATAAAACATATTTAATTTTCAGAAAAACACACATTCACTGGATGATGTCATCAGTGATGTCATTTGAGATGTCATCAGTGATGTCATGAGTGATGTCACTGACCATGTCATGAGTGATGTAATATGTGACGTCATCAGCAGTGCATTGCGGGGCGCAGTGAGTTATAGTTAGCTGAACTAACTATAACGGGGAATTTCTATGGTTTTGTACGAGTGAAATGTCCAACTAACTATAACGCCCCTGAAACCTATGGTTTTTTCAGTGAATTTCTAAGGTTTTTAAATGCTAATTTCTAACTATAACGTGCCTGAAACCTATGGTTTTTTCAGTGAATTTCTAAGGTTTTTTAAATGCTAATTTCTAACTATAACGTGCCTGAAACCTATGGTTTTTTCAGTGAATATATATATATTTATTATACTATGTATACATGTGAAAATGTCTCGGTCCCCTGTTTGCCTCGGTGGCACGGAAAAAATGGGTGGAACTGACGTCAGCACGCCGACGAGGTCCTCTTATGGCTCCGATGACGTCATATGGTGTCGCGAGCGGAGCCGTGCTCGTTGACGTGGGAGAGCTAGGAAAGAATTTCCGTGGAATGCTGGTGCAGGGATATTCACCTAAGTGTTCAGGCTAGTCCTTTGGGAGCAACTGTTTATGTTGCCACTCCAGAAACCGAAACCAGTGATCCGAGGGCAGAGGCCCTGCAGATGGCACACGAAGTGGGGTGCCCAGTCGTGTGCACCGGCGGGGCATCGAAGTGACAAGCACCACAACCCACAAAAAAGGTAACGAGGGCACTGAATAACACAGGATCTTCTCTTTGTATCTGGCAGGAACAACGAAGTTAAAATGCCCTAGTACCAAAATGTAGAATTAGTGCTACAACGGTCTTCAAGAGGACCTGCGATGCCGCTTCTGCCTCCCGTACCCTGGAGGCGGCACATGGATCACGCGGTACGGTCATACTGCGGTGGGACGTACACTCGTTGACCTCTCATGGCACTGCTCCACACTTCAGGGAGGACGCTTTCCATTAGCTATGTTTTCTGATGACATGTCGCGCCGGCCCCGTCCAACAACAGAACTCCTTTAGATCCAAACAGACTCTTCCACTCTCTCACCGGAAGTGAAACCAGGCCACGCAGACACTTTCACAATACAACAGCCGGGAATGCACTTTTCGGTAAAAACCACATTCCTTCCTCCTAATTAATCAAATAAACGTCTCACTGAAGAACAGGGGCCAGCTTCGATCGGTAAACAGCCGTTACAACGACTTTTTACTTTGCGATACCATTACAATGCATGCATTACCACGCATGCGTTGTACATCACGAAGTCATTACTACGCATTTTTAGAACGCATGGTCATTTACCATGCATGCCTTTACAACGAATTTTGTTGTAAAGGTATGTATGGTAAATGACCATGCGTTCTAAAAACATGTAGACGATCCATGTCGTTGTAAGGAAGCAGAGGCTGTTCCGTTTCCTCACAACGACGTGCACCGCCCTCAGAGATGACGTGAAGCAGGTGTCACGACTTGCTCCCTGTATTCCCGTGTCCACCACCAGGGGGCTGAACTGGGGGACTTTCCAGTGCTCTAATAAACTTCCAGACCCTCCCCTGCATGCAAAGCCTGACTTCCAGCCGTTTGGACATATAGTGGGAACTAACATCCATTCCCAGTCCGTGCCGGGTTTTCTGAAGCCAGCCTACTCAGGCCTGAAAACTCCATTACCCAGGATTCCCTGCGCGCTGCTCAGTCTCCACCCCTGCAGGCCAAGGATGGGTGGAGGAATTCAGATCACCTGTGGCTGGCTGCTGATAGCCTGCTCACACCAGCTGCATGTGATTAATGTGAGCTCTTTAAGCCCCAGCTCCCTTCAGCCCAGTGTTGGTCATTGCAAGCTGTTTACCGGTGATGCCAATCCTTGTTTCCAGTGTTTCCTGAGCCTTCTGCTATTTGTTTCCAGTATTTTCCTGAGCTTTAGTCCTGCCTTTTTCCTGGCCTGCTGCTATTTTCCTGTTTCTGAACCAGCACTGCTTGCAGTGCTTCCTTGATTCCTAAACCTTTAAGTTTCCTTGTTCCTGATCTGTAGTGCTACTTTGACTCCTGAACCTTTGCTCTATTCTTGCCCCAGCTCTGCATCCTATGCTACTTTCTTTTCTGGTTTCCTAACCCTGCATTATTCTAGTACACCCTTGTAGCCTCCCTTTCTGTATATCCTTTTCCAGTCCCTGCCTTTCATCCCATTTCCTTGGTTCCAGTTCTAGTTTGCTATCTTTCTATTCTGCTGTCTCGCTTCTGTTACCTTGTATGTTTGTTACCTACTCTCTGCCAAGTGTGCCCTATGATTTCCTTCCTTTTCTGTTAAGCACTCCTCCCTGCTAGCTCCTTGTCTATTGTGCTTGTATTTAGTTCTACCCCTTTGCTGTTACTGCCTTGCGTGTTCCTGTTTGATCGCCAGGATCCGTGGGCACAGCTGACTACCTAGGTGGTGTTTCTTGTTTACTGTGAGTATTGTCTTTGAGTTACTGTTATAACATCACCATAGGTATAAGCTCCACAGACCCTGCCTTTGTATACATATCCTATATGTGGGTATTTCCAGTTAGTGTCTGTAACAGCAATTGTGGGTAAGGAACTTACTGAGCTTCAGTCTTACCGTGTGGAGCTCCTGAGTGCTTTACCCCACACATCCCCTTTATTGTTAATGTTGTCTTATGTTTAAGTGTATTGCACATCCGTCCAAGGTTTAGTGATTCTGAATGCTGAGCCGCCTCATGAGTGCCCTTCTTTTCTGAGTCTCACCCTTCTTGTTCACCTCTACAGGCTTCCCCTTTTGGATCCCTTTTCTCCTCGGTCTTCCTGTGTGCTCCTGGGCAGCGCTGTACTCCTCTCTGTGTTTGTTTCCTACCCTGTTCCCAGTCCTTACCCAAGTCCCTGACTGTGTTCCCCACATAGTCCCGGACAGGCCCTGACAGAATGACCAACCCACATTTCCAGGGTCACTTGTGAGGTTTATTTTTTGCATTCAGCTAGCTATTTCTTTTATTTATTTAACCCACGCTGTCAGTTCTTGCCACGATGTTTAACAACAGATCCAAGAAGCCCTTAAACCCTAGAGAACAAGCCCTGGAACAAAACCGAATCTTACGTGCTAAATATCATTCCCTGTGGTTGGCTGATCCTTCCATGTTGGATTTTTATTCAATTTGTGACCCTGATCTTCATCTGATGTCAGCCAGTGACTTGCGGGATGAGAATGAATTCTTGCAAATCTTGTTAGCAGCAGAGCTCCCTACTGACAGCAGCGAATCTACCTTTTACAGCCTACCACCATTCACGGAGCTGAAAGGCTATGAACCATGTGTAGCTTTGCCCTTACCTTGTTTTCAGGTAAGGTTTCCAGAGCTCCCAGGCTCCCTGCCTCCAGGACCAGGGCTTCCAGGCTCCCTGCCTCCAGGACCCGAGCTTCCAGGCTCCCTGCCTCCAGGACCCGAGCTTCCAGGCTCCCTGCCTCCAGGACCCGAGCTCCCAGGCTCCCTGCCTCCAGGACCAGAGCTCCCAGGCTCCCTGCCTCCAGGACCAGAGCTCCCAGGCTCCCTGCCTCCAGGACCAGAGCTCCCAGGCTCCCTGCCTCCAGGACCAGAGCTCCCAGGCTCCCTGCCTCCAGGACCAGAGCTCCCAGGCTCCCTGCCTCCAGGACCAGAGCTCCCAGGCTCCCTGCCTCCAGGACCAGAGCTCCCAGGCTCCCTGCCTCCAGGACCAGAGCTCCCAGGCTCCCTGCCTCCAGGACCAGAGCTCCCAGGCTCCCTGCCTCCAGGACCAGAGCTCCCAGGCTCCCTGCCTCCAGGACCAGAGCTCCCAGGCTCCCTGCCTCCAGGACCAGAGCTCCCAGGCTCCCTGCCTCCAGGACCAGAGCTCCCGGGCTCCCTGCCTCCAGGACCAGAGCTTCCGGGCTCCCTGCCTTTCGCACCAGAGCTTCCGGGCTCCCTGCCTTTCGCACCAGAGCTTCCGGGCTCCCTGCCTTTCGCACCAGAGCTTCCGGGCTCCCTGCCTTTCGCACCAGAGCTTCCGGGCTCCCTGCCTTTCGCACCAGAGCTTCCGGGCTCCCTGCCTTCGCACCAGAGCTTCCGGGCTCCCTGCCTTCGCACCAGAGCCTCCGGGCTCCTGCCTTTCGCACCAGAGCTTCCGGGCTCCCTGCCTTCGCACCAGAGCTTCCGGGCTCCCTGCCTTCGCACCAGAGCTTCCGGGCTCCCTGCCTTTCGCACCAGAGCTTCCGGGCTCCCTGCCTTCGCACCAGAGCTTCCGGGCTCCTGCCTTTCGCACCAGAGCTTCCGGGCTCCCTGCCTTTCGCACCAGAGCTTCCGGGCTCACTGTCTTTCGCACCAGAGCTTCCGGGCTCACTGTCTTTCGCACCAGAGCTTCCGGGCTCACTGCCTGCAGCACCAGAGTCGCCGGGCTCCTGCCTGCAGCACCAGAGTCGCCGGGCTCCCTGCCTGCAGCACCAGAGTCGCCGGGCTCCCTGCCTGCAGCACCAGAGTCGCCGGGCTCCTGCCTGCAGCACCAGAGTCGCCGGGCTCCTGCCTGCAGCACCAGAGTCGCCGGGCTCCCTGCCTGCAGCACCAGAGTCGCCGGGCTCCCTGCCTGCAGCACCAGAGTCGCCGGGCTCCCTGCCTGCAGCACCAGAGTCGCCGGGCTCCCTGCCTGCAGCACCAGAGTCGCCGGGTTCCCTGCCTCCAGCACCAGAGTCGCCGGGCTCCCTGCCTCCAGCACCAGAGTCGCCGGGCTCCCTGCCTCCAGCACCAGAGTCGCCGGGCTCCCTGCCTCCAGCACCAGAGTCGCCGGGCTCCCTGCCTCCAGCACCAGAGTCGCCGGGCTCCCTGCCTCCAGCACCAGAGTCGCCGGGCTCCTGCCTCCAGCACCAGAGTCGCCGGGCTCCCTGCCTCCAGCACCAGAGCCGCCGGGCTCCCTGCCTCCAGCACCAGAGCCGCCGGGCTCCTGCCTCCAGCACCAGAGCCGCCGGGCTCCCTGCCTCCAGCACCAGAGCCGCCGGGCTCCCTGCCTCCAGCACCAGAGCCGCCGGGCTCCCTGCCTCCAGCACCAGAGCCGCCGGGCTCCCTGCCTCCAGCAATTGAACCTCTATTTTTCCGACTTTTTGACCCTGGGTTTCCAGTTTGCCAGCCTCCAGAGTTCTCATTACACATACATCCAGAGACTGAATCATCAGCATCAGAGTCTAAACCTTCCAGAACGTCACCATTTTTCTGCAGTCCGCTGGCATCTTGCACAACATCTATCAGGAAAATGGACTTACTTCTTAGGAGCCACGGCCTTGTATCCAGTTCCAGATTCAGGGAGAGGGTCTTTGGAGGGGTGTACTGTCACGACTTGCTCCCTGTATTCCCGTGTCCACCACCAGGGGGCTGAACTGGGGACTTTCCAGTGCTCTAATAAACTTCCAGACCCTCCCTGCATGCAAAGCCTGACTTCCAGCCGTTTGGACATATAGTGGGAACTAACATCCATTCCCAGTCCGTGCCGGGTTTTCTGAAGCCAGCCTACTCAGGCCTGAAAACTCCATTACCCAGGATTCCCTGCGCGCTGCTCAGTCTCCACCCCTGCAGGCCAAGGATGGGTGGAGGAATTCAGATCACCTGTGGCTGGCTGCTGATAGCCTGCTCACACCAGCTGCATGTGATTAATGTGAGCTCTTTAAGCCCCAGCTCCCTTCAGCCCAGTGTTGGTCATTGCAAGCTGTTTACCGGTGATGCCAATCCTTGTTTCCAGTGTTTCCTGAGCCTTCTGCTATTTGTTTCCAGTATTTTCCTGAGCTTTAGTCCTGCCTTTTTCCTGGCCTGCTGCTATTTTCCTGTTTCCTGAACCAGCACTGCTTGCAGTGCTTCCTTGATTCCTAAACCTTTAAGTTTCCTTGTTCCTGATCTGTAGTGCTACTTTGACTCCTGAACCTTTGCTCTATTCTTGCCCCAGCTCTGCATCCTATGCTACTTTCTTTTCTGGTTTCCTAACCCTGCATTATTCTAGTACACCCTTGTAGCCTCCCTTTCTGTATATCCTTTTCCAGTCCCTGCCTTTCATCCCATTTCCTTGGTTCCAGTTCTAGTTTGCTATCTTTCTATTCTGCTGTCTCGCTTCTGTTACCTTGTATGTTTGTTACCTACTCTCTGCCAAGTGTGCCCTATGATTTCCTTCCTTTTCTGTTAAGCACTCCTCCCTGCTAGCTCCTTGTCTATTGTGCTTGTATTTAGTTCTACCCCTTTGCTGTTACTGCCTTGCGTGTTCCTGTTTGATCGCCAGGATCCGTGGGCACAGCTGACTACCTAGGTGGTGTTTCTTGTTTACTGTGAGTATTGTCTTTGAGTTACTGTTATAACATCACCATAGGTATAAGCTCCACAGACCCTGCCTTTGTATACATATCCTATATGTGGGTATTTCCAGTTAGTGTCTGTAACAGCAATTGTGGGTAAGGAACTTACTGAGCTTCAGTCTTACCGTGTGGAGCTCCTGAGTGCTTTACCCCACACATCCCCTTTATTGTTAATGTTGTCTTATGTTTAAGTGTATTGCACATCTGTCCAAGGTTTAGTGATTCTGAATGCTGAGCCGCCTCATGAGTGCCCTTCTTTTCTGAGTCTCACCCTTCTTGTTCACCTCTACAGGCTTCCCCTTTTGGATCCCTTTTCTCCTCGGTCTTCCTGTGTGCTCCTGGGCAGCGCTGTACTCCTCTCTGTGTTTGTTTCCTACCCTGTTCCCAGTCCTTACCCAAGTCCCTGACTGTGTTCCCCACATAGTCCCGGACAGGCCCTGACAGCAGGAACCACGAGGAGAGAGGAACCATGAGGAGTGAGAGGTAAGGGGGATTGGGCATGGGGTGGGGGTTTCTTTTCTAGGGTTTAGGGTAGTGCAGTGGTGCTTGGGTGGTGTAGGGGGTCGTGCTGGGGGTAGGTTTTTAGGGTTTAGGGTAGTGCAGTGGTGTTTGGGTAGTGTAGGGGGGTCGTGCTGGGGGTAGTGTTTTAGGGTAGTGCAGTAGTGTAGGGGGTCGTGCTGGTGGTAGTGTTTTAGGGTTTAGGGTAGTGCAGTGGTGTATGGGTAGTGTAGGGGGTCGTGCTGGGGTAGTGTTTTAGGGTAGTGCAGTGGTGTTTGAGTAGTGTAGGGGGTCATGCTGGTGGTAGTCTTTTAGGGTTTAGGGTAGTGCAGTGGTGTTTGTGTAGTGTAGGGGGTCATGCTGGGGGTAGTGTTTTATGGTTTAGGGTAATGCAGTGGTGTTTGGGTAGTGTAGGGGTCGTGCTGGGGGTAGATTTAGGGTTTAGGGTAGTGCAGTGGTGTTTGGGTAGTGTAGGGAGTCGTGCTGGGGGTAGTGTTTTAGGGTTTAGGGTAGTGCAGTGGTGTTTGTGTAGGGGTTGTGCTGGGGGTAGTGTTTTAGGGTTTATGTTAGTGCAGTTGTGTTTGGGTAGTGTAGGGGGTAGTGCTGGGGTAGTGTTTTAGGGTTTAGGGCAGTGCAGTGGTGTTTGTGTAGTGAAGGGGGTCATGCTGTGTGTAGTGTTTTAGGGTTTAGGGTAGTGCAGTCGTGTTTGTGTAGTGTAGGGGGTCGTGTTTTAGGGTATAGGGTAGTGCAGTGGTGTTTGGGTAGTGTAGGGGGTCATGCTGGGGTTAGTGTTTTAAGGTTTAGGGTAGTGCAGTGGTGTTTGGGTAGTGTGGGAGGTCATGCTGGGGGTATATTTAGGGTTTAGTGTAGTGCAGTGGTGTTTGGGTAGTGTAGGGAGTCGTGCTGGGGGTAGTGTTTTAGGGTTTAGGGTAGTGCAGTGGTGTTTGGGTAGTGTAGGGAGTCGTGCTGGGGGTAGTGTTTTAGGGTTTAGGGTAGTGCAGTGGTGTTTGGGTAGTGTAGGGAGTCGTGCTGGTGGTAGTGTTTTAGGGTTTAGGGTAGTGCAGTGGTGTTTGGGTAGTGTAGGGTGTCGTGCTGGGGGTAGTGTTTTAGCACTAATTTTTCTTTCTACAGCACTAACCATAATTTCTATGGCAAAATGAACCCCCTCATTTTGTTCCTTTTTAAATTAAATGTTTTAAGTGTTACCAGTTTATTCCAATCAAGATGGCTTCAGGTGTGCCATACTTTTGTCATAAGTAAGACTGTTAGCGCTCTAGTTGTTCTTTAGAACACTCTGGGAAGCTGCAGTAGAACACAAAGGCATCAACTGACAGGCTGCTCCTGTTGAAATATAACAGGAAGATATTTGAGATCGCACTTAAAACATGTCCTAATTTTTCTTTCTACAGCACTAACCATAATTTCTATGGCAAAATGAACCCCCTCATTTTGTTCCTTTTTAAATTAAATGTTTTAAGTGTTACCAGTTTATTCCAATCAAGATGGCTTCAGGTGTGCCATACTTTTGTCATAAGTAAGGCTGTTAGCACTCTAGTTGTTCTTTAGAACACTCTGGGAAGCTGCATTAGAACACAAAGGAATCAACTGACAGTCTCTGCCCTTGTTGGGTGTACATGTTTTACTGAGAATGTCAGACTTCATTCTCACATGACTGAGAAAGATAATGTGAATTTACAGAAAATATGCTCTCATTTTAGCTTGTGGAGCACCTTCCAAAACTGTATGGGACAAGCATGTGAAAATAGTTCTCTCAAACATGATTCATGATATCCCAGCAGAAGGTTTTTCACAGGGTAAAATCACCTTAGAACACACCACAATTCCTGAAATTAGTATGGTACCATCAACAAATTAATTCTAATGTAACTAAAGTCTGTTATCACCCTTTATAGTTCTCCTTTTGGTAACCCTCACAATCTTCGATTCACTACAATGCATTTCAATGGGGTACTATCATTTATATTGGTCCCAAGATGGCTGCCAGCAATTCCAGGATGAAGTGCTGACAGCCAATCAGATCTCACGATGACATGTGTGGTTAGGCTCCGCCCAGATATATATGTGTTTTCTTTTCAAATTTCTCAGGAACTACTGAACGGATTTACACCACTTAAGCAAAAGGCACGACTCTGAACCAAGGGCTACCTTTTTGGCAAATTTGGTGTAATTCCGTTCAGCAGTTCGGGCTGTAGCTGCGACTAAAGGTTCCTATGGAAAATTGCATGGGAAAACACGTTTTGGGACCCCCTTTTTCTCAGCCCCCGCTTGCCAAATCACCCCGAGACTTTCAGGATAGGAGTGGACCGGAGCGCCCCAACAAGTTGGAAAATTTCGCGAAGATTCGTCAACCGGCGCCAAAGTTATTTCAAATAGAATGTTGCGGATTTCCTATGGAAAATAGGTCCTAACTATAACTATCTACTGGCGACCGCCAGTAGATAATATCATCCAAAGTTTGCCCAAAAGTGAAGATGCACACAAAAGCAGTTAGATCCTGCCGTCTCCAGCAGGTTCTGATGATTTCAGATACACTGAGAATCGCTATGGCAGAGGAGCAGTCCAGCGTTGTACAGATACCGGCAACATACCTGGAGGCTCATTAGAGCTGAGACTATTACTGAATGGCACGTTTTGAGGCAGACTCATTAAGGGTTGAAATAAAGGGCATGGACTACGAGTCCCAAGAGGCAACTGCGAATCACCCGTTGGAGGGAATTATGAACATTAAGTCATGTGCTTGCCCGTCAACTGCTGATAAACGCGGAGACGGTGAACAAGGAGAAATCCGAAACGCGTAGGACTACAATGTATCCAGTGATTCTTGCCGGTTTTTACTGAATAAAGGAACCTGCTGGAGACGGCAGGATCTAACTGCTTGTGTGTGCATCTTCACTTTTGGGCGAACTTTGG
Organism: Calotriton arnoldi; assembly: GCA_963921515.1. Taxonomy (NCBI): domain Eukaryota; kingdom Metazoa; phylum Chordata; class Amphibia; order Caudata; family Salamandridae; genus Calotriton; species Calotriton arnoldi. The sequence goes on from CAWUFW010002061.1 coordinate 415,202, forward strand.
ATGACATATATATAATATATATATATATATATATATATATATATATATATATATATTCACTGAAAAAACTATAGGTTTCAGGGGCGTTATAGTTAGACTGACTGACTGACTGAGATATTTGTAGAGCGCACTACTGCCGAGGCGTCTTGGCGCTGGGTAATAGCTATCCAACCTGAATGACTGACCTAGATCTTGGAGAAAAGCCATGTTTTAATCAACTTTCTGAAAAGGGGCCTGCTGTTCTGCAGACTCAGATGTATTGGGAGTGAGTTCCACAATTTGGCCGCTTGATAGGAGAACCCCCTCCCGCCCCATCTGGCTCTTCTTATCCTGGGAATAAGGACCAGTCCAGTGTTTGCTGACCTAAGGCATCGAGCAGGCAGATATCGCGGAAACAGGCGTTGAATGTCTACCGCCCCTCCTCCATATAGGGCTTTATGAACTAGACAAAGCGCTTTAAAGTCTATTCTTCGGTGGACTGGTAACCAATGGAGGAGTCTTAAGCTCACGGAAGTGGGGTGGTGTTTTGGTAAGTTTAACAGTACTCTTGCAGCCGCGTTTTGTAAGGACTGTAGTTTGGAAAGCTGCCTGACTCCCGCACCTAGGTATAGGGCGTTGCAGTAGTCAATTCTGGATGACACCAATGCGCCGACCACTGTTTTCCTTAATGAGAGTGGTATAAAAGGGAGAATCTTCCGTAATACTTTCAGTGTGAAGAAACAGGCGGAGGACACTTGGTTAATCTGAAAAGCGAGCGTTAGGTCTTTGTCGACCAAGAAACCCAGATTTCTGGCCTTCGGTACCGGGACAGGGTACGTACCGGCTTCAGACGGCCACCAGAGTTCGCTCCAAACCGAGGGCTTCTGGCCGAACTCTATGACTTCGGTTTTACCCGTGTTTAATTTCAGAAAATTCGAGTTCATCCAGCCCATCAGTGCCAATAAGCAGTTTCGGAACCTTTCCGCCGTTAGGTCCACATCTTGTGTGACTGACACCACTAGCTGGGTGTCATCAGCATATGACACTAGAGAAAGACCATGACTTTTTATCAGTCTGGCCAGTGGGGCTACATATACATTGAACATGGTGGGGGACAGGGCGGACCCCTGGGGTACTCCACAAGGGAGAGTGAACTTTCCTGACTGAAGTCCATTCCAGTGAATTGCCTGCACCCTATTGGCCAAGTAAGAGGCTAAAAGGGCCAGAGCCTTTTTCCCAATACCAGCCGCTTTCAGCCGTTGTACCAACACCTGATGGTTTACGGTGTCGAACGCTGCGGTTGGATCAAGTAGTATCAGGATGGCCCTGCCCCCTCCATCCATCACATTTCTTATCTCTTCCATCGCCATAATCAAGGCAGATTCTGTTGAGTGCTGAGCTCGAAATCCATGTTGTGTTGAGTCCAGTACATTGTTCTTGTCTAGGTAATCCGTCAGCTCCTTGTTTAAGACTTTCTCAAGTAGCTTAGAAGGAAATGGGAGGCAGGAGATAGGGCGGTAGTTCTTGACCTCCAAAGGGTCAAGTGAGGGTTTTTTTAAAATGGGTCTGATACAGACCTTTTTCCAGCACTGTGGAAAGATCCCTGAGGTGATGATTGTATTCAATGTGGTGGTCAAGCAGGCACTAATAGCTTCTGGGGCAAGATGCATGATAAAAGGGGGGCACGGGTCCAACGGAGACCCGGACTTAGTTTTTAACAATAGATCTGTAACTTCATTCTGATCTAGCGTCCGAAATTGTGTTAGGTTTTCATCTGGGGCATGGCCTTCTTGTCCTTCTAAGCCAATCCCTCCTGGGAATGGTACGGTGATAAGGAGCTCATTAAATACTGACTGCACTTTGTGCTGAAAGAAGCCAGCCAGTTTATCTACTAATGATTGATTGGGTGAAAAAACCGTATCCCGTGGGCATCTGGATAGAGTAGTGACGGTTTTAAACAGTTCTTTAGAGGAATTCGACGCCTCCTGGATTTTAGTGGCAAAGTATTTTGATTTGGATTGTTTTATAGCGGACTTGTATTCCTCCAAAACGGAGTTATATTTGCTCCTATGTTCAGCGCTATATTCTGATCTCCAGATTCGTTCGTGGCGTCTGCACTTGATTTTTTGCTGTTTGAGCTCGGTGGAGTACCAAGGCGATGAGACTTGTTTTCTCCTTTGTGGTTTGGACTCTTCCGGCGCCAGCTTATTTGCTGCCTGAGTTAGCCAGCTTTCATAATTGTCGGCTGCCTGGTTAGAGTCCAAAGCATCTGGTAGGTTCCTAGATAAAGCGGAGATCAAATCCTGTTTTTGAATTGATTTCCAGGGGCGTGATTTCACCAGCGGGGAAATCCTGCGGCCTCTGCAGGTCGCTGCTATCCGGACACTAAAGTGGACGGCAGCATGGTCTGACCATAATACTTGTTGTACTCTCGTCACTTCTGTGGCGGAGTTGTTAGTAAAGAGTCCATCTAGCGTATGGCCCGCTTGGTTCGTGGGCTCTGAGACTAACTGGCTCATGCCATGTCCGGCCAGGTTATCCGTCAGACATGAAGTGTCGGTATCATTATTTAGTTCCAGATGGAAATTAAAATCCCCAAGAACGGTGTAGGTAGCAGTGTCTAGGCAAGATTCCAAGAAAGTCTGCAATGACGTGATAAAGGCGGCTCTCGAGCCAGGTGGTCTGTAAATAAGTACTCCTGGAAAAAGTTTGTGGTTGTTTCTTTTAATACTAAAAGACATTGCCTCAGCTTCTAGTGTGGGTTCGTGCCTCGTCATCAATCAATCAATCAATCACGGCATTTATAGAGCGCGCTACTCACCCGGGAGGGTCTCAAGGCGCTGGGGGAGGGGGTAAGTTACTGCTCGAACAGCCAGGTCTTGAGCTGCTTCCTGAAGGAGAGATGGTCCTGGGTTCGCCGAAGGTGAGTGGGGAGGGAGTTCCAGGTCTTGGCTGCCAGGTAGGAGAAGGATCTTCCTCCGGCGGTGGTTCTGCGGATGCGTGGTACGGTGGCGAAGGCGTGGCTGGTTGATCGTAGCTGGCGTGTGGGCGTGTAGAAGGTCATGCGGTCGTTGAGGTACTTTGGGCCCAGGTCGTGGAGGGCCTTGTGTGCGTGGGTGAGGAGTCTGAACGTGATTCTCTTGCTGGACGGGGAGCCAGTGCAGGTCTTTCAGGTGTACGGTGATGTGGCTGTGTCGGGGGATGTCCAGGATGAGTCGTGCGGAGGCGTTCTGGATGCGCTGGAGTCTTTTTGAAGTTTGGCTGTGGTTCCGGCGTAGAGGTGTTCCCATAGTCCAGTCGGCTGGTGACGAGTGCCTGGGTGACGGTCTTCCTGGTTTCAGTGGGGATCCATCTGAAGATCTTGCGGAGCATGCGCAGGGTGTTGAAGCATGAAGATGAGACGGCGTTGACTTGTCTGGTCATCGACAGGGAGGAGTCCAGGATGAAGCCCAGGTTGCGTGCGTGGTCCGTTGGCTTGGGCGCGGTGCCCAGGGCCGGGGGCCACCAGGAGTCGTCCCAGGCGGAGGGTGATGAGCCCAGGATGAGGACTTCCGTCTTGTCTGAGTTCAGTTTAAGGCGGCTGTTCCTCATCCAGTCGGCGACGTCTCTCATCCCGTCGTGTAGGTTGGCTCTGGCGGTGGTGGGGTCGTTGGTGAGAGAGAGGATCAGCTGGGTGTCGTCGGCGTAGGAGATGATGTTGAGGTTGTGTTGGCGTGCGATGGCTGCGAGGGGCTCATGTAGACGTTGAAGAGGTTGGGCTGAGTGAAGATCCTTGTGGAACGCCGCAGATGACTTCGGTGGCTTCGGATCTGAACGGGGGAGGCGGACTCTCTGGGTTCTTCCGGCGAGGAACGAGATGATCCATTCCAGTGCTTTCTCTCGGATTCCGATGTTGCTGAGGCGCTTCACTAGGGTGCGGTGGCAGACGGTGTCGAACGCCGCGGAGAGGTCCAAGAGGATGAGGGCAGCTGTTTCCCCGTTGTCGGTTAGGGTTCTGATGTCGTCGGTGGCTGCGATAAGGGCGGTCTCGGTGCTGTGGTTGGCCCGAAACCCGGACTGCGAGGGGTCGAGGGATCCATTCGTCTCGAGGAACAGTGAAGTGGGAACGGTAGATCAGAGCTAAACCTCCCCCTTTGGTTCCCACTCTATCTACATGGGCCACAAAGTAGCCCACTGGCACGGCAGCTCCCCAGTCAGGGTCAGAGAGGTTATTTGCCCAAGTTTCAGTAAGAAACAGCAGGTCGGGGTTTTCAGCTTGAATCAAAAGCTCAAGCTCATATTTATGTTTGGCCATGGATCGAGTATTGAGTAGGATACAGCGAATAATTTCAGGCTCGTTCTGGTCAAATCCCTGAATGTGAGCGGGTAGCTGGGGATCCCTGGACTTTCGGGGGACTGCATAATTATCCCTATTATGACCGGGTGTGATGATCGTCCCTTCCCAAATTGGGGGATTCAATTTAATTGGTAAAAACAGGGTTACCAGACCACATGAGCTGCATCTCAACGAATTTAAGTTTAATGTGTCTGGGATTGACTCAGGTTGCAAACACTCACCATGTCTGAGGGCGAGGAGTTCCTCCCGGGAATAACTGAATCTCCTGCCAAGAGCAGGGGTCCAGGCGCTGGGCGCTAGTTGGACATTTCACTCGTACAAAACCATAGAAATTCCCCCGTTATAGTTAGTTCAGCTAACTATAACTCGCGCGCCCACAATGCACTGCTGATGACGTCACATATTACATCACTCATGACATGGTCAGTGACATCACTCATGACATCACTCATGACATCACTCATGACATCTCAAATGACATCTCAAATGACATCACTGATGACATCACTGATGACATCATCCTTGTGATAGAGTGGCAGACCTCCTCTCACCCTAATATAACCTTTGATACACACAATCAAAAATACAAACTACCATTTTCAAAACAATGGACATACCGATACCAATTACAACACACCTATTCAGTAATTCCAAGATCTACACACACATCCACTCATTCACCAACAGTCCCTATACAGTCACTCATACATGTACTCACTCATCATATGTACTCATACACCTATACATCCTGTTACACACCGCCACTCATCCATAGTTACTCACACACATAGTCGCACATGCAAACAAAGTATCAAACATCCATTTACTTGCATATACAGTTATACACACACTACCACACTTACTTCTACAGAAACTTACACATACTTACTCTCTTAAACAATCACTTATAGAAACACCTACTTATTTGTACAGGAACTCTTCCAATCTCTCACTCTCACATATACTCACTTATATACACCAATACTCACATATACTAGTTTAAAACATATGTAGTTACTCATAAAGACACTATTGAGACAGTCATTCACTCACTAACACACCCATACACATACTCATCCACCTATACAGTCCTGCACACATGCTGTCTTCAACACATACAAACAGTGAGTCACTCATTCATGCATCTATGCACTAAGTAATACCCCCCACCGGGGGCGTGGCTTGCTGAGCCGCGAAATGGCCGCTGCATAAGCGAGCTCCGCCGGCCGGAATCAACATCCTAAAATAATATGCGGTACCGGTGAGCAATCTCGGTATATAACCGACGGCCTGGGAGGCGGAAGACACGAGGCGACCAGCGACCTCACAAACAACAAAATCGGTGCCCGAGCGGCGTAACAGTGAGCTCCGATCGCCGCGACTCAAGAGGACAAAATGGCGGAGACCGTGTAGGTCGGACGGCGAAATCACCTGAGACCGCGGCGCGGAGGCCGACGAGGGCCGCGCTACATCTGTGGTGGCGCCGGGGACGTACGCGCAGCTCCGGAGTGACGGAGTGGACCCCACAGGCTGCCGGAGGATCGCGGGGCCGCTGTACGCTCGCGCCTGAGCTGGACAACCCGCACGACACCGGTAAATCTACCCCAGCGGGCGGTGGACTGGTGCGCCTGGAGGAGGGCCAAGGACTACTCCCCGACATTCCGGAGGCCTTGCAGGTACAGGTGGAGGCCAACACGCCGAGCTGACAACCTGTGGCCGGTGGATTGTGCCGGTGTGAAGACCCGGGCGGAGGCCCGAACCCTGCGCTCCCTCACGAGATAGGGTGGGTGCTGCTGAGTCCTGGCACAGGGGAAGGGGAGCGGAGAGGGCCTGAAGCTGCCGATAGCAGGCTGGGAGTTGCTGCGTGCGTGCCTGACTGCCTATTCTCTGTGACCAAGGGGGCTGAGTGCACCTGGACAGTGCCGTGAGGTTCCTCTTCGTGGACTGATGGGCCATCGTCTTTTGATGCGTGCTGTGTAAGGCGGCCCAGCAGAAGGAGGTGGACAGATTGCTGTGGTCGGTGCGGGCCCTGCTGCATACACCTACTCAGTGCTGTAGACGCACGGGACACTACCTCAAACGCCAAGTGGAGCGCAGGGTGGGGTCGCGGTGAGGCGAAAACGAGGTACTCCGAGACAGGCTGGATGGTGTCCTGGGCGTTATCTCCCCGCCAAGCTTGAACATGGGCAAGCAAGATGCCAAGCAGCCGAAGATATCCTTCGACCAACGGCATACCACAAGGAACACGGATCCTGACTCAGATGTGGGCGCGGAGCGACAGCAGGAACATCAGCCCGAAGATCAGGGAGAAGACATGCGCACCATCATGTTGGAGATGAGATCTAGTCTCCGAAATATTGACGCCAAGCTGGACACAATGAACTCCCAACTGGACGCGGTGAAGACGCAGGTGGGGACACACGAGACCAGACTGGATGTGCTAGAAAACCAGGCCTCGGACTTCCATGAGTTTCAAGCGGATACAAAGGAACAACTCCTCCAAATGGACAAGGTGCTTGGGATCATCAGAGCAAAGAACGAAGATTTGGAAGCCAGGTCCCGCCGCAATAATCTCCGCATCACGGGGATACCGGAGACGACAGCCATCGCCAAGATGGAAACATAAGTGGCGGATATGCTCCATGAAATGTTTGATCCCAGTTTCTCTTCGGTGTTTGCGGTGGAGAGGGCGCACCGTGCGTTGGGCCCTAGGCCACCGGTGGGAGCACCTCCCAGACCAATCTTGGCCAAAATCCTGAACTACCAAGACCGTGACACAGTCCTGCGACTGGCCCGTGGCAAGGGGACTGTTGTGTATGGGGGTAACACAATCTCATTCTACCCTGACTTCACTCCTGCGGTGCAGGCTGCACGGCGGGAATTTCTACAGGCTAAACGGATACTACTTCAGGCGCAAATCCCGTATGCACTCCTATATCCAGCGAAGCTGAAGGTCAGCCACGACGGGACTACTCACCTATTCGCAGACGCGAAATCGGCGCTGAAGTTCGCCAAGCATGTTGGCGGGAAGGAGGCGAAAAAACACAGCGCAGGGGCAGCCGGGGAACGCACGGGACACAGTGATACGGACTGAACGCATCCCGGTCCAGGAGCACTCCTGGTACTGGACACATTGCAATCCGGGACTATGGTTGGTAAATGTGCTGGCTGTGCGACAGCGGGGTGAATGTGGATGTTTATGGCAGTATCATTAAAATGCGACAATTTGGTGTTGGGAAGTTAACCCTGCTGGAGTGGGGGGGGCCGAGGAGACTCGGTGGGCCTCCGATGATCGGCAAAAATCTTTGATTGTCACTACGTAGATAATGCGGGTAGGGGATGGGACTTCCGGCCGCGCGCTCTAAAAAGCTAGGTACTAGACCTCTCAGGCTGTGCGACTCTGAATAAGACTCACCGAACATAGGTATTTCCGGCCACCCTGAGAAATCAGAGGAGTGTGCCGGCACTACTGCGCCCCCATGGGAGAGCTCCCACAAGTTATTGCAAATGTTTTGTTGTTTTGGATGGGTTCTCTACAACCTGATTGGGGGGTTGGAGTGGGCGGTGGGTGGAGGGGGGATTGTTTTATTGTTCACCAGACCTATGCCTTACATTATGCATGAGACTCAGCTTGTACCCGATTGCGGGTTCCTGTGCTTAACTCCGTCTACCCCGCCACGATGTTGCAATATGGGTCCTCTATGACTGCTTTAAATTTTCTTACTTGGAACATCCGAGGGTTAAACGATGGCAGGAAAGTTAGGCTAGTACACTCCTATCTCACTAGGCACCACATTGATGTCTGTATGCTACAGGAGACGCATCTCAGTACTCACTCATCTCCTAGACTGAAACACAACAGATGGGGATCGATTTATTCAGCTGTCTATTCCAATTATGCAAGGGGGGTGACGGTTCTGATAAAAAGGGGGTTGGACTGGACAGAGGGCTCGACGCACTTGGATCCTGAAGGCCGCTATGCCATATTACAGGGGTACCTCAGCGGCAACGCAGTGGTATTGGTCGCAGTATATGGTCCAAACTCTGACTCCCTGAATTTTTCCAAAATGTGTGGGCTAAGGTTAAAGCCACGAATTGCGATACAATAATCTGGGGGGGACTTTAACGCAGTTTTAGATGATGAACTGGACAGGAAGGGGACCTCTAGGACATTGCACCCATTGGCTAGCGGTACATTGAAGGCTATATTAGCGGACGGAGACTTGGTGGACATCTGGCGGCACCTTCACCCAGGGCTGAGGGAGGGCACATGTATTACGGAATATCATAAGGCATGGTCCCGACTCGACTACTGGATAGTATCTAGAGATGTGACCACATGGGTTAGAGAGGCGCAGCACTATTCCAGATCTTTGTCAGACCACGCGCCCTGCCTGCTGCGGGTAGACCTGCCTAACTCTGCCCAGCGGGTATACACATGGCGGCTCCCACAGGACGCGCTATTGGACGAGGCCTTTAAGGAGGAAATCAGGGGGGACATAGTGGACTATTTTTCATTAAACACAGGCTCGGTCGACTCGGTGGCCACACTGTGGGAAGCTTTTAAGACTGTGGTGAGAGGGCACTGCATTGCCCGGCAGGCTGGGGTGTTGAAGGCCATCAGAGGATCTTTGGAAAAGATTGAAAACCAAATAAAGGAGCTGGAGGTTCGGTTTTACTCTACTGGGGATCCCACTGTTCTTGCGACCATAAAAGACAAATTGCTTGACTTTGACGAGGAGGCCAGTAGGGAGGTTAAGTTCCTAGGGAAACATGCTCAGGCCAGACGATATGGGGAAGGGGACAGACCTGGACGAACTTTGGCCGCCATGCTTCGCCCCCACGTAGCACTGCATTTGTCGCTGCACTCACTCAGGCCGATGGGTCACAAATCAGGGGTCAGAGGTCTATATTAGAGGCGTTCTCGAGTTTTTACTCTGGGTTATATGCAACCACACAACAATCCACCCCTGAGGGTTTATTGCCATTTCTTGACTCCCTGGAATTGCTGTGGCTGAGCAGAGGACACAGAGAGTACCTTGACTCTCCCTTTACAGTAGAGGACATAGCCCGGGTTATAAAAAGTTTACCACTTAATAAGGCCCCTGGATCGGATGGTCTGACCACTGCCTTCTATAAGGCCTATGTGGAGGAGCTGGCGCCCGGCTGTTTGACCTATACGAAGAGACATTAGAGTCAGGAGTGTTACCCCCATCTATGCGGGAGGCGATCATAGTTACCCTCTTAAAACCGGGCAAACCAGAGGATGAACTGGATTCCTACCGCCCGCTTTCTCTTATAAATGTGGATGTCAAGATACTGGCAAAGCTAATTGCCAATAGGCTGCAGCCTTTACTCCCACTGGTCGCACGACCAGACCAGTCGGGGTTTATTCCGGGAAGGTCAACATCGCAAAACCTGAGAACCTTGTTTTCAGTGTTACACTATTTACACCCGGACGTACAGGCGGCCGTGGTCTTTTAGATGCCACAAAGGCATTCGACACCCTGGAGTGGCATTACCTCTTCATGATCCTGGGCCGCATGGGCTTTAGTCCGCTATTCATAAACATGGTGAAATTACTATATGCGCAACCTATGGCGCGCGTGAGGGTGAACGGACTACTATCGGAGCCCTTCGCGATCTCGCGTGGAACAAGACAGGGATGCCCACTGTCACCGTTGCTCTTCGCGATAGCGATGGAGCCACTGGCGGCTCGGATAAGGCAACATCATACCGCCAAAGGAATAGGCTTTAGTGCGCGGAGTCTCCTGGTGTCACTATATGCTGACGATGTTACACTTTATATCTCTGACCCCGCGCGAAACCTAGATCCGATCTTAAGGGAATTTATTAAGTTTGGGGGCCTCTCAGGAATATCAATAAACTGGGCTAAGTCTGTTATCTTTCCGCTGACAGACACTACTGCCCAGATCACCTCTGAATTCCCACTCAAATGGACAGCGGAGCCAGTAAAATATTTGGGCATTTGGATCAGCAGAGACATGCAGGAGCTGTGGAGGTTGAACTATGGATGTGCCATGACCTGGCTCGAAGTGAAGATTAATGCCTGGACGCGACTCCCGCTCTCATTGGCAGGGAGGATAGCGTTGATAAAAATGGTGGTACTGCCGAAATTCTTGTACTTATTTGTGAATGTGCCTATGGTGCTCACACAGGCCTTTTTCACCACCCTGCGATCACATTTGATCTCATTAGCCTGGGCGGGTGGGCAAGCCAGAGTCTCCTGGGAATTGTTGACGCTTCCTCTGCGACAGGGGGCCTGGGGGCACCGGACATGCAACTATACGCTTGGAGTGCGCAAGCTCAATTCTTACATTACTGGGTGCACCCCACTCCATTTCAGCCACATGTGGCCGTAGAGGAAGACATGGCTAAACCTCTGCCCCTGCGGGTTGCACTCTTCGGAGCGTTCAAACGCCCGAGGGCAGGCATAGACACAGTGGAAACATTGCGCTGGGCCTGGCATAAGTTGAGGGGGAGAGCGGGTGTACCCATTCTTTATGCCCCGTCCATTCCCCTAGCCAACAACCCGATGCTATTTCCCGTAGGAGATGGAATAGGAACAGATTTGGCACGGGAGCTGAGTCTGGATACATTTGAGGATCTATACCCGGAGGGATCGTTTAGACCCCCCAATAGCTGGGGATGATCGCCCAGTGGCTTTCGCCGAACTATTTGCATACCATAAACTCAAACTGGCATGCCGGTCCTTACATGATACATTCCCGGACGCTCCACCAACGCTGTCTGCTCTAGAAAATGTACTCGCAACAGCTTCACCGCGCAAGCTTATTACTAGAATTTACAACCACATGCAGACATCGGCCCCAATTCTGAAGCCCCGAGCACTGCTGGCATGGAACGAAGAACTTCTGACCCCCATATCGGAAGAACAATGGCTCTATTGCTGTAACCAATTGACGGCCCTATCCCCCAATTACAAGCTTCGTCTTATACTTAAGTTCCTACATAGATTCTATAGAACGCCTGCCAGTCTGCATCATATGGGCCTCCGGGAAGATGATGGCTGTTGGCGATGCGGTTCTGCCGCAGCAGGGTTCATGCATATAGCATGGGCCTGCCCACGGTTGGAAACATATTGGATACAAGTGTGCACTATCATACGGCAAATTACGGGGGTGGGTGGAGATCCTGACCCTCTGCTGGGACTGTTGGGATATGTTAAAGACACCCCAGTGGGGTATCGGAAGCTGCACGCCCTGCTCTTGCTCTATGCGAAACGGCGAGTAGCCATACACTGGAGTGGTAGAAGAGTCCCCACTAAGGATGACTGGCTCAGGGATGTTACTTTCGGACACACACAACTGACCACATTCTGGGAGTTGATGCCCTCTGCATCGCGCCCGCGAGACATCTGGGAACCATTTGTAGTATGGGCCCGAGAACATCACGGACAGACAACATAAGGGATGTAAGATGCGACTAGGAGGAAAGTACAGTATAGAGCTCCTGGAGGGACACTGGACAGTAGCTGAGCAGGTGTGGTAGGAGACCTATGGTCCAAGAGAGGGTTGGAGTCATCGGATAGTAGCAGCACTATGGAGGGGGATATAAGGATGGCCCTCTAATCATCTCCATGTCGTGGACGTAACTGATGCCTAGGGAGGGATTGTGCCGGGAAGGGAGGGAGTGTATGGGAACACTTTATGATTTTACTACTGATCTCATGTTTTGTAAATGCTGTACCATATCTGTACTATTGGGCGCTATGTCTGGCTATGTTGTATGTTATTTGTGTTTATTGTGAAATAACAATAAATAAATATACAAAAACAGTAATACCCCCCACCGAATCATACAGACACTCAGACACTCATACTGATACTCAAGAAACCAACTAATGACCCATATAGACACTCATGTAGCTACTCACCAACCCATGCAGCCACTTATACACAAAGTGAGAGACTGATACAGATATTTTCATATTTAAACATTACTCACTAACCCATGTATTCACTAAGATACACTTAGTCAGTTATACAATCAATTTTACAAAAAAAATCATCCATTTAGACACTTATATACCCATTTATTCTTCCATCGACCTTGAGATATACATATATAAAACATATTTAATTTTCAGAAAAACACACATTCACTGGATGATGTCATCAGTGATGTCATTTGAGATGTCATCAGTGATGTCATGAGTGATGTCACTGACCATGTCATGAGTGATGTAATATGTGACGTCATCAGCAGGGCATTGCGGGCGCGCAAGTTATAGTTAGCTGAACTAACTATAACGGGGGAATTTCTATGGTTTTGTACGAGTGAAATGTCCAACTAACTATAACGCCCCTGAAACCTATGGGTTTTTCAGTGAATTTCTAAGGTTTTTTAAATGCTAATTTCTAACTATAACGTGCCTGAAACCTATGGTTTTTTCAGTGAATTTCTAAGGTTTTTTAAATGCTAATTTCTAACTATAACGTGCCTTGAAACCTCTGGTTTTTTCAGTGAATATATATATATTTATTATACTATGTATACATGTGAAAATGTCTCGGTCCCCTGTTTGCCTCGGTGGCACGGAAAAAATGGGTGGAACTGACGTCAGCACGCCGACGAGGTCCTCTTATGGCTCCGATGACGTCATATGGTGTCGCGAGCGGAGCCGTGCTCGTTGACGTGGGAGAGCTAGGAAAGAATTTCCGTGGAATGCTGGTGCAGGGGATATTCACCTAAGTGTTCAGGCTAGTCCTTTGGGAGCAACTGTTTATGTTGCCACTCCAGAAACCGAAACCAGTGATCCGAGGGCAGAGGCCCTGCAGATGGCACACGAGGTGGGGTGCCCAGTCGTGTGCACCGGCGGGGCAGCGAAGTGACAAGCACCACAACCCACAAAAAAGGTAACGAGGGCACTGAATAACACAGGATCTTCTCTTTGTATCTGGCAGGAACAACGAAGTTAAAATGCCCTAGTACCAAAATGTAGAATTAGTGCTACAACGGTCTTCAAGAGGACCTGCGATGCCGCTTCTGCCTCCCGTACCCTGGAGGCGGCACATGGGTCACGCGGTACGGTCATACTGCGGTGGGACGCACACTCGTTGACCTCTCCATGGCACTGCTCCACACTTCAGGGAGGACGCTTTCCATTAGCTATGTTTTCTGATGACATGTCGCGCCGGCCCCGTCCAACAACAGAACTCCTTTAGATCCAAGCAGACTCTTCCACTCTCTCACCGGAAGTGAAACCAGGCCACGCGGACACTTTCACAATACAACAGCCGGGAATGCACTTTTCAGTAAAAAAACCACATTCCTTCCTCCTAATTAATCAAATAAACGTCTCACTGAAGAACAGGGGCCAGCTTCGATCGGTAAACAGCCGTTACAACGACTTTTTTACTTTGCGATACCATTACAACTCATGCATTACCACGCATGCGTTGTACATCACGAAGTCATTACTACGCATTTTTTTAGAACGCATGGTCATTTACCACGCATGCCTTTACAACGAATTTTGTTGTAAAGGTATGTATGGTAAATGACCATGCGTCTAAAAAACATGTAGACGATCCATGTCGTTGTAAGGAAGCAGAGGCTGTTCCGTTTCCTCACAACGACGTGCACCGCCCCTCAGAGATGACGTGAAGCAGGAACCACGAGGAGAGAGGAACCATGAGGAGTGAGAGGTAAGGGGGATTGGGCATGGGGTGGGGGTTTCTTTTCTAGGGTTTAGGGTAGTGCAGTGGTGTTTGGGTGGTGTAGGGGGTCGTACTGGGGGTAGGTTTTTAGGGTTTAGGGGTAGTGCAGTGGTGTTTGGGTAGTGTAGGAGGTCGTGCTGGGGGTAGTGTTTTAGGGTTTAGGGTAGTGCAGTAGTGTAGGGGTCGTGCTGGTGGTAGTGTTTTAGGGTTTAGGGTAGTGCAGTGGTGTATGGGTAGTGTAGGGGTCGTGCTGGGGTAGTGTTTTAGGGTAGTGCAGTGGTGTTTGAGTAGTGTAGGGGTCATGCTGGTGGTAGTGTTTTAGGGTTTAGGGTAGTGCAGTGGTGTTTGTGTAGTGTAGGGGGTCATGCTGGGGGTAGTGTTTTATGGTTTAGGGTAATGCAGTGGTGTTTGGGTAGTGTAGGGGTCGTGCTGGGGGTAGATTTAGGGTTTAGGGTAGTGCAGTGGTGTTTGGGTAGTGTAGGGAGTCATGCTGGGGGTAGTGTTTTAGGGTTTAGGGTAGTGCAGTGGTGTTTGTGTAGTGTAGGGGGTTGTGCAGGGGGTAGTGTTTTAGGGTTTATGTTAGTGCAGTGGTGTTTGGGTAGTGTAGGGGGTAGTGCTGGGGTAGTGTTTTAGGGTTTAGGGCAGTGCAGTGGTGTTTGTGTAGTGAAGGGGTCATGCTGTGGGTAGTGTTTTAGGGTTTAGGGTAGTGCAGTCGTGTTTGTGTAGTGTAGGGGGTTGCGTTTTAGGGTATAGGGTAGTGCAGTGGTGTTTGGGTAGTGTAGGGGGTCATGCTGGGGTTAGTGTTTTAAGGTTTAGGGTAGTGCAGTGGTGTTTGGGTAGTGTAGGGGGTCGTGCTGGGGGTAGTGTTTTAGGGTTTAGGGTAGTGCAGTGGTGTTTGTGTAGTGTGGGAGGTCATGCTGGGGGTATTTTTAGGGTTTAGTGTAGTGCAGTGGTGTTTGGGTAGTGAGGGGAGTCGTGCTGGGGTAGTGTTTTAGGGTTTAGGGTAGTGCAGTGGTGTTTGGGTAGTGTAGGGAGTCGTGCTGGTGGTAGTGTTTTAGGGTTTAGGGTAGTGCAGTTATGTTTGGGTAGTGTAGGGTGTCGTGCTGGGGGTAGTGTTTTAGCACTAATTTTTCTTTCTACAGCACTAACCATAATTTCTATGACAAAATGAACCCCCTCATTTTGTTCCTTTTAAATTAAATGTTTTAAGAGTTACCAGTTTATTCCAATCAAGATGGCTTCAGGTGTGCCATAATTTTGTCATAAGTAAGACTGTTAGCGCTCTAGTTGTTCTTTAGAACACTCTGGGAAGCTGCAGTAGAACACAAAGGCATCAACTGACAGGCTGCTCCTGTTGAAATATAACAGGAAGATATTTGAGATCACACTTGAAACATGTCCTAATTATTCTTTCTACAGCACTAACCATAATTTCTATGGCAAAATGAACCCCTCATTTTGTTCCTTTTAAATTAAATGTTTTAAGTGTTACCAGTTTATTCCAATCAAGATGGCTTCAGGTGTGCCATAATTTTGTCATAAGTAAGGCTGTTAGCACTCTAGTTGTTCTTTAGAACACTCTGGGAAGCTGCAGTAGAACACAAAGGAATCAACTGACAGTCTCTGCCCTTGTTGGATGTACATGTTTTACTGAGAATGTCAGACTTCATTCTCACATGACTGAGAAAGATAATGTGAATTTACAGAAAATATGCTCTCATTTTAGCTTCTGGAGCACCTTCCAAAACTGTATGGGACAAGCTTGTGAAAATAGTTCTCTCAAACATGATTCATGATATCCCAGCAGAAGGTTTTTCACAGGGTAAAATCACCTTAGAACACACCACAAATCCTGAAATTAGTATGGTACCATCAACAAATGAATTCTAATGTAACTAAAGTCTGTTATCACCCTTTATAGTACTCCTTTTGGTAACCCTCAAAATCTTCGATTCACTACAATGCATTTCAATGGGGTACTATCATTTATATTGGTCCCAAGATGGCTGCCAGCAATTCCAGGATGAAGTGCTGACAGCCAATCAGATCTCACGATGACATGTGTGGTTAGGCTCCGCCCAGATATATATGTGTTTTCTTTTTCAAATTTCTCAGGAACTACTGAACGGATTTACACCATTTAAGCAAAAGGCATGACTCTGAACCAAGGGCTACCTTTTGGCAAATTTGGTGTAATTCCGTTAAGCAGTTCGGGCTGTAGCTGCGACTAAAGGTTCCTATGGAAAATTGCATGGGGAAAACACGTTTTGGGACCCCACTTTTTTCTCGGCCCCCGCTTGCCGAATCACCCCGAGACTTTCAGGATAGGAGCGGACCGGAGCGCCCCAACAAGTTGGAAAATTTCGCGAAGATTCGTCAACCGGCGCCAAAGTTATTTCAAATAAAATGTTGCGGATTTCCTATGGAAAATAGGTCCTAACTATAACTATCTACTGGCGACCGCCAGTAGATAATATCATCCAAAGTTCGCCCAAAAGTGAAGATGCACACAAAAGCAGTTAGATCCTGCCGTCTCCAGCAGGTTCTGATGATTTCAGATACACTGAGAATCGCTATGGCAGAGGAGCAGTCCAGCGTTGTACAGATACCGGCAACATACCTGGAGGCTCATTAGAGCTGATACTATTACTGAATGGCACGTTTTGAGGCAGACTCATTAAGGGTTGAAATAAAGGGCATGGACTACGAGTCCCAAGAGGCAACTGCGAATCACCCGTTGGAGGGAATTATGAACATTAAGTCATGTGCTTGCCCGTCAACTGCTGATAAACGCGGAGACGGTGAACAAGGAGAAATCCGAAACGCGTAGGGCTACAATGTATCCAGTGATTCTTGCCGGTTTTTACTGAATAAAGGAACCTGCTGGAGATGGCAGGATCTAACTGCTTGTGTGTGCATCTTCACTTTTGGGCGAACTTTGGATGACATATATATAATATATATATATATATATATTCACTGAAAAAACCATAGGTTTCAGGGGCGTTATAGTTAGTTGGACATTTCACTCGTACAAAACCATAGAAATTCCCCCGTTATAGTTAGTTCAGCTAACTATAACTCGCGCGCCCGCAATGCACTGCTGATGACGTCACATATTACATCACTCATGACATGGTCAGTGACATCACTCATGACATCACTCATGACATCACTGATGACATCTCAAATGACATCACTGATGACATCACTGATGACATCATCCTTGTGATAGAGTGGCAGACCTCCTCTCACCCTAATATAACCTTTGATACACACACTCAAAAATACAAACTACCATTTTCAAAACAATGGACATACCGATACCAATTACAACACACCTATTCAGTAATTCCAAGATCTACACACACATCCACTCATTCACCAACAGCCCCTATACAGTCACTCATACATGTACTCACCCATCATATGTACTCATACACCTATACATCCTGTTACACACCGCCACTCATCCATAGAGTTACTCACACACATAGTCACACATGCAAACAAAGTATCAAACATCCATTTACTTGCATATACAGTTATACACACACTACCACACTTCTACAGAAACTTACACATACTTACTCTCTTAAACAATCACTTATAGAAACACCTACTTATTTGTACAGGAACTCTTCCAATCTCTCACTCTCACATATACTCACTTATATACACCAATACTCACATATACTAGTTTAAAACATATGTAGTTACTCATAAAGACACTATTGAGACAGTCATTCACTCACTAACACACCCATACACATACTCATCCACCTATACAGTCCTGCACACATGCTGTCTTCAACACATACAAACAGTGAGTCACTCATTCATGCATCTATGCACTAAGTAATACCCCCACCGAACCATACAGACACTCAGACACTCATACTGATACTCAAAAAACCAACTAATAACCCATATAAACACTCATGTAGCTACTCACCAACCCATGCAGCCACTTATACACAAAGTGAGAGACTGATACAGATATTTTCATATTTAAACATTACTCACTAACCCATGTATTCACTAAGATACACTTAGTCAGTTATACAATCAATTTTACAAAAAAAATCATCCATTTAGACACTTATATACCCATTTATTCTTCCATCGACCTTGACATATACATATATAAAACATATTTAATTTTCAGAAAAACACACATTCACTGGATGATGTCATCAGTGATGTCATTTGAGATGTCATCAGTGATGTCATGAGTGATGTCACTGACCATGTCATGAGTGATGTAATATGTGACGTCATCAGCAGTGCATTGCGAGTGGGCGAGTTATAGTTAGCTGAACTAACTATAACGGGGAATTTCTATGGTTTTGTACGAGTGAAATGTCCAACTAACTATAATGCCCCTGAAACCTATGGTTTTTCAGTGAATTTCTAAGGTTTTTAAATGCTAATTTCTAACTATAACGTGCCTGAAACCTATGGTTTTTTCAGTGAATTTCTAAGGTTTTTAAATGCTAATTTCTAACTATAACGTGCCTGAAACCTATGGTTTTTCAGTGAATATATATATATTTATTATACTATGTATACATGTGAAAATGTCTCGGTCCCCTGTTTGCCTCGGTGGCACGGAAAAAATGGGTGGAACTGACGTCAGCACCCGACGAGGTCCTCTTATGGCTCCGATGACGTCATATGGTGTCGCGAGCGGAGCCGTGCTCGTTGACGTGGGAGAGCTAGAAAAGAATTTCCGTGGAATGCTGGTGCAGGGGATATTCACCTAAGTGTTCAGGCTAGTCCTTTGGGAGCAACTGTTTATGTTGCCACTCCAGAAACCGAAACCAGTGATCCGAGGGCAGAGGCCCTGCAGATGGCACACAAGGTGGGGTGCCCAGTCGTGTGCACCGGCGGGGCAGCGAAGTGACAAGCACCACAACCCACAAAAAAGGTAACGAGGGCACTGAATAACACAGGATCTTCTCTTTGTATCTGGCAGGAACAACGAAGTAAAAATGCCCTAGTACCAAAATGTAGAATTAGTGCTACAACGGTCTTCAAGAGGACCTGCGATGCCGCTTCTGCCTCCCGTACCCTGGAGGCGGCACATGGGTCACGCGGTACGGTCATACTGCGGTGGGACGCACACTCGTTGACCTCTCATGGCACTGCTCCACACTTCAGGAGGACGCTTTCCATTAGCTATGTTTTCTGATGACATGTCGCGCTCGGCCCCGTCCAACAACAGAACTCCTTTAGATCCAAACAGACTCTTCCACTCTCTCACCGGAAGTGAAACCAGGCCACGCGGACACTTTCACAATACAACAGCCGGGAATGCACTTTTCGGTAAAAAAACACATTCCTTCCTCCTAATTAATCAAATAAACATCTCACTGAAGAACAGGGGCCAGCTTCGATCGGTAAACAGCCGTTACAACGACTTTTTACTTTGCGATACCATTACAATGCATGCATTACCACGCATGCGTTGTACATCACGAAGTCATTACTACGCATTTTTTAGAACGCATGGTCATTTACCACGCATGCCTTTACAACGAATTTTGTTGTAAAGGTATGTATGGTAAATGACCATGCGTTCTAAAAACATGTAGACGATCCATGTCGTTGTAAGGAAGCAGAGGCTGTTCCGTTTCCTCACAACGACGTGCACCGCCCCTCAGAGATGACGTGAAGCAGGAACCACGAGGAGAGAGGAACCATGAGGAGTGAGAGGTAAGGGGGATTGGGCATGGGGTGGGGGTTTCTTTTCTAGGGTTTAGGGTAGTGCAGTGGTGTTTGGGTGGTGTAGGGGGTCGTGCTGGGGGTAGGTTTTTAGGGTTTAGGGTAGTGCAGTGGTGTTTAGGTAGTGTAGGGGGTCGTGCTGGGGTAGTGTTTTAGGGTTTAGGGTAGTGCAGTAGTGTAGGGGGTCGTGCTGGTGGTAGTGTTTTAGGGTTTAGGTAGTGCAGTGGTGTATGGGTAGTGTAGGGGTCGTGCTGGGGTAGTGTTTTAGGGTAGTGCAGTGGTGTTTGAGTAGTGTAGGGGGTCATGCTGGTGGTAGTCTTTTAGGGTTTAGGGTAGTGCAGTGGTGTTTGTGTAGTGTAGGGGGTCATGCTGGATGTAGTGTTTTATGGTTTAGGGTAGTGCAGTGGTGTTTGGGTAGTGTAGGGGTCGTGCTGGGGGTAGATTTAGGGTTTAGGGTAGTGCAGTGGTGTTTGGATAGTGTAGGGAGTCGTGCTGGGGGTAGTGTTTTAGGGTTTAGGGTAGTGCAGTGGTGTTTGTGTAGTGTAGGGGTTGTGCTGGGGGTATTGTTTTAGGGTTTATGTTAGTGCAGTGGTGTTTGGGTAGTGTAGGGGTAGTGCTGGGGTAGTGTTTTAGGGTTTAGGGCAGTGCAGTGGTGTTTGTGTAGTGAAGGGGGTCATGCTGTGGGTAGTGTTTTAGGGTTTAGGGTAGTGCAGTAGTGTTTGTGTAGTGTAGGGGGTCGTGTTTTAGGGTATAGGGTAGTGCAGTGGTGTTTGGGTAGTGTAGGGGTCATGCTGGGGTTAGTGTTTTAAGGTTTAGGGTAGTGCAGTGGTGTTTGGGTAGTATAGGGGGTCGTGCTGGGGTTAGTGTTTTAGGGTTTAGGGTAGTGCAGTGGTGTTTGTGTAGTGTGGGAGGTCATGCTGGGGGTAGTGTTTTAGGGTTTAGGGTAGTGCAGTGGTGTTTGGGTAGTGTAGGGAGTCGTGCTGGTGGTAGTGTTTTAGGGTTTAGGGTAGTGCAGTTATGTTTGGGTAGTGTAGGGTGTTGTGCTGGGGGTAGTGTTTTAGCACTAATTTTTCTTTCTACAGCACTAACCATAATTTCTATGACAAAATGAACCCCCTCATTTTGTTCCTTTTTAAATTAAATGTTTTAAGTGTTACCAGTTTATTCCAATCAAGATGGCTTCAGGTGTGCCATAATTTTGTCATAAGTAAGACTGTTAGCGCTCTAGTTGTTCTTTAGAACACTCTGGGAAGCTGCAGTAGAACACAAAGGCATCAACTGACAGGCTGCTCCTGTTGAAATATAACAGGAAGATATTTGAGATCTCACTTAAAACATGTCCTAATTTTTCTTTCTACAGCACTAACCATAATTTCTATGCCAAAATGAACCCCCTCATTTTGTTCCTTTTTAAATTAAATGTCTTAAGTGTTACCAGTTTATTCCAATCAAGATGGCTTCAGGTGTGCCATACTTTTGTCATAAGTAAGGCTGTTAGCACTCTAGTTGTTCTTTAGAACACTCTGGGAAGCTGCAGTAGAACACAAAGGAATAAACTGACAGTCTCTGCCCTTGTTGGATGTACATGTTTTACTGAGAATGTCAGACTTCATTCTCACATGACTGAGAAAGATAATGTGAATTTACAGAAAATATGCTCTCATTTTAGCTTCTGGAGCACCTTCCAAAACTGTATGGGACAAGCATCTGAAAATAGTTCTCTCAAACATGATTCATGATATCCCAGCAGAAGGTTTTTCACAGGGTAAAATCACCTTAGAACACACCACAATTCCTGAAATTAGTATGGTACCATCAACAAATGAATTCTAATGTAACTAAAGTCTGTTATCACCCTTTATAGTTCTCCTTTTGGTAACCCTCAAAATCTTCGATTCACTACAATGCATTTCAATGGGGTACTATCATTTATATTGGTCCCAAGATGGATGCCAGCAATTCCAGGATGAAGTGCTGACAGCCAATCAGATCTCACGATGACATGTGTGGTTAGGCTCCGCCCAGATATATATGTGTTTTCTTTTTCAAATGTCTCAGGAACTACTGAACGGATTAACACCATTTAAGCAAAAGGCACGACTCTGAACCAAGGGCTACCTTTTTGGCAAATTTGGTGTAATTCCGTTCAGCAGTTCGGGCTGTATCTGCGACTAAAGGTTCCTATGGAAAATTGCATGGGGAAAACATGTTTTGGGACCCCCCTTTTTTCTCGGCCCCTGCTTGCCGAATCACCCCGAGACTTTCAGGATAGGAGCGGACCGGAGCGCCCCAACAAGTTGGAAAATTTCGCGAAGATTCGTCAACCGGCGCCAAAGTTATTTCAAATAGAATGTTGCGGATTTCCTATGGAAAATAGGTCCTAACTATAACTATCTACTGGCGACCGCCAGTAGATAATATATATATATATAGGTATATTTGCGCAACAACATTACACAGGTTGGGAGGTTTTGAACTGTGGGGGTACTTTGCCCGATAAGATTGAAGGGAAACGGGGCCAGACTCCACAACGGTGCGCTTTTTAAAATTATCACACAGTTTCTAACTATCACCATGTCTGCTACAGCGATAAGGGATCGCGAGTCTGCAGCGGAGGAAATGTTTCAAGACAATCCTCCAAATAGACAGCAACCAAGTGACATTGGGAATGATAATACACGGACAGGAGTAAAGGGGCTAAAGGAAAATTACTGCATTTTGGAGAAACTTATGCGACAGGAAACAGCAAAATGGTGGGAGGCTAAGTCCCTCCAAAAGTATCTGGATGTTGGAAGGATACCGAGGGGGCTAAGAATTATGCTAGCCCCCAGTTACGATGCCCCAAACCCACTCATGATGTTGGAGTGGGCAGAAAGCAACTTGGACTCCTCGCGGCGTTTGGTTCAAATTTTAGTCAAATACGCCGAAATAGATCGAGAGGAGTTGCAGAAAAGGATTGAGTTGCTTACAACTGAGATTGAGTCACAAGGAGATGCACAACTAAGAAAAAAACACCACGATGAAATGACAATTCGATTGAATAAAGAGGAGGAGAAGATTAAGCATAGAAAAACATACAAATTTCAGAGAGATAAGGATGATTATGCCAACGGGCAAATCTTTACATTTGCTAAAAAGTATGATTCTTTTAGGAATAAGCCAACACGAAACAGAAAGTATCCCCTGGAACATAACGAGATTCAGGGGGAGGCAGTATCGGCATCAGAATTAAGCTCAGTCACTGAAAGTGAAACGGAGGGTGAAAGTACTGATGTCAGGGTAGCTCTGGGAGTAGTGAAGCCGTCCCTAGGTGAAGAATTGGAATGTTTAAGAAGAAGTCATCGGGAAACTCTTAGATCAGGTGTTGCCAATCCGGCAAAAAACGAAGGACAAAGAGCCGGCGGGAACGTAGAAGGGCAACCAGAAAAAGGAGGAAGCAACATAAATCCCAAACCGAAGAGGGGACGTGGCCAATGGAGAAGGAGGCAGTAAATGATGGTGGGGACATTGACAAAAGGGACAAAAGTAATATGGACAATACGATTGTTAATTTAACGGATGTTAATTTTAGTACAGTTGAACAGGAGATTTTGTCCTTAGGTTTGTCATTCTGTCCCAAAACCAATTTGGATTATACGAATACGAGAGCAGATATTTATAAATTTGTGAGGAAATTGAAACTCCAGAAGTACCATAAAACAAAAGCTGGGCAACAGTAATTATTAAGTGGGGAGAGAAACGATGATCCACCGGGTATGATGAGTAGTAACCTCACTGTTTCTGATTTAAATACTCTTTAATTTGTATAGTTTAAGTTGTGAAAATCCTGAGAACGAAGATAGTTTTAGGAATTTGACTACTCAAGATTTTTGTCCCCAAGATTTGAAACCTGTGCTAAGCCTGACACGAAGTTTAAAGAAAAATCTAAATTTGTCCCTATGATGCCAAAGTATTCTTTGGATTTATTTAGTGAAAATGTGGTTAAGGAAATTAAACAGCTCCATGTTCACACAAATAAAACTAAAACAAAAATGACTGATTTTGATTGGAAATATGGACAGGTGATGTCTAAAATTAAGGATGATAAGCAAATAGTGGTAAGGAAGGCGGACAAAGGTGGGAATGTGGTTCTATGGTCCTTGAATGATTATTCTGAGGAAGCAGCAAGACAATTAAATGATACTGAATGTTATCGTAAAAGTTCTTTTCTTAAATTTAAGCAAGCCCAGGATGAGTTTTTTAACAAACTGTTGGCTTGGAAAAGTACAGGGTTGCTTAATCTGCAGGAATTTAAGTATCTTAAGAAAGAGAACCCCACAATCCCGGTACTGTATTTCCTTCCTAAAATCCATAAATCCTTAACAAAGTCACCAGGTAGACCCATTATTTCTGCTTGTGATGGGCCACTAGCAAATATGTCTGTTTACATTGATTCTTTCCTACAAGAACATATGAAATCACTTGACTCTTATGTGCAGGATACTACTGATTTTATTAGCAAAATAGAAAATATAATTTGGCAGGATACTTATCACCTAATAGCTGTGGATGTAGTATCACTATACACTTGTATTAGGAATAGTGATGGAATGAAAGCAGTTGAATATTTTCTATCTAATAGACCGCTGAAATTT
Organism: Calotriton arnoldi; assembly: GCA_963921515.1. Classification (NCBI taxonomy): domain Eukaryota; kingdom Metazoa; phylum Chordata; class Amphibia; order Caudata; family Salamandridae; genus Calotriton; species Calotriton arnoldi. Next base: position 439,582 of record CAWUFW010002061.1, read on the forward strand.
GCTAAACATAACCAGATGATATTGGATTTATTGCTGTTTTGTCTTGAGAACAATTTGTTTTTGTATAAAAATCAAATTTATCAGCAGATACAAGGTGTGGCAATGGGGGCCAGCTTCTCCCCTAGTTATGCCCGTCTCTTTCTGGGATGGTGGGAGAAGCTGGTCCTTAAAAAGAAGTATGCCCACACTTTGGAGAACAAGGCAATTGTTTGGTTAAGATTCATAGATGACTTATTTGTCATCTGGAATGGAACAGAACAAGAGGCACATGAGTTCCTTGGAGACATCAATATAAATAATCTTAATCTGAAGTTTACATATTCTATTAGCCGTGTCAGCATAACCTATTTGGATACTGAAGTTTATATCTGTGGTAACAAATTGGCAACAACCCTTTTTAGAAAATCTACTGCTGGCAATGCCATATTGCATGCTTCAAGCTCACACCCACAACACCTCATACATAGCATCCCCTATGGGGAAATGCTTAGGATCCGGAGAATATGTAGTGAGGATTTGGATGCTCAGGAAAAGCAAAAGGAATGTAAAAGTAGATTTCTAAAGAGGGGATACAAGGAACAAACAATTGAGGCTGCAATGTTAAAATCAAGAAGTAAAGCAAGGCAGGATCTGATAAAACACCGAGTCAAGTCTGGTCATGTACCGTACAATGTATCAGACAATACAACGAGACTTATACTGGGGTTCTCCAGACAGGAGGGTCAGATCAGATCCATTATACGCCGTAATTGGCACACGGTATTAGGTGATCCAGTTATTGGAAGTTCTTTACCTAAACAACCTGCTATTACCTTTCGTAGGGCACCCACGATGGGAAATGCTTTGGTAAATAACAATCCGGAGGACATTGAACCTAGTTCATGGCTTAAGGAAAGGTTTTTTTAAATGTCCTTCTTGCAAAGCGTGTCAATTTGGTGTCAATATCAAAACTTACCAGACACCTTTCAGTGATAGGGTCTATTCAATTAATAAATACCTGTCGTGCAAAACTGAATTTGCAGTCTATGCTTTGCAATGTAGTTGTAATTTGCTCTATATTGGGAGCACAAAATTGGCTGTCCATAAGAGGGTTTTACAGCATACCCGGGCTATAGTGAACTGTGACCCGAGTTACCCGGTAGCTAGGCATTTTAAAGATGAACATAACAGTAGCCTTAAGCATTTTAAGTACTTTGTATTGGATTCTATACCATTCTCTAAACGTGGTGGAAACAGGGAATCCAAGCTTAGGCGCCTAGAGACAAGATATATTCTGGAACTTGATACTAAGCAGCCAAATGGTTTGAACACGAGTGAAGATTTGTACACTTATCTTTAAAATTCCAATTTTATCTTTCAGTAAGAGCTTTCAGTTGAGTAGGATTGTTGTATGCCCTTCGGCTCTAAACTAGGTTGAGCTATCAATTTGTGTATGACGAAAAAATCTCTATGCATATATCAGTTGTTTATGAAACATTGGGTGTCTCTATAAATTTCCACAATATCCTATGTAAATGTTTTTATATATCTATTTATATATTTAAATTTACATATTTATTGTCTTTTTAGGTTGGAAACCTTTTTAACTTTTCTAGTGGAGTGTTTTAAGGTTGAAATGTATTTTATATTAAGGATATGTAAAAACATTTGTGGGAATCAACCTTGTTGCTCTTGATTGGTTGTACTCTATATCTCTCTTTTCTTCTCTGTGTATGTAATTATTTAAATATATCATTTTAGATGGTACAATGTCGCTTGGCAGCTAGCTTAGAATTTTGCACATTGGGGTCAATTATTAACACTTTTACTTTGCACCATATTTGTATATTTGCACAAACTGGTTGGTTTAGCATATAGGACCTGATTTTTTAAGATCTCTTTTTTTAGGTGGGATATAGGTTGTATTATCTCTCTTTTTAACCTTTGGTATCCATTTTAATAGGCAATTATTCGTAATGATTTGTATTTGTATTTTGCAAAAGAATATACATCCTCCCTGTCTTATCTATTTGTCAGGTTGAGCAAGTATTTTACCAGTATATTTAGAGTTATTGTAATGTGCTTACATCATTACATTTTATTACTGTATTTAAACAGAGACATGGAATTGCATAGTATTTTTACTATGTCTATATGGATTGCCATTGGTCACTTGCACTTTAAAAATGTACCTATCCTTTCTAAACGCTGTCATGTGATCAAGGCCGCTTGTACGGCCGAAACGCGTAATGGCAACATGGTGATGGCTGTAGGAAAATAAAAAAGCAACTTGCACTGAATTGGGTCTGCTCTTGCCGTTTGTTCATTGAGTACTGGGCTTGTCTGCAGCTATATATATATATATATATATATATATATATATATATATATATATATATATTTGTATATATATATACACATACATACATATATATATATTGGTGGGCCCCTGTGCCCACCTAGGGCATGCCACATCTTTTGCTACATTGGGGGCTGTGGGGGGGTAGAGGGCCCCACAGACATACACAGCCATACTAGCTCCCTGCTCCTGCAGGAGCCAGCATGTGTTTTTTTAAGTGGCATGCCCCGGTGCCCACCCAGGGCACACCACACCTAGTCTTGCCCTTTTTTTAAATGGAGTGCCCTGGTGTCCACCTGGGGCACCCCATGTCTAGTTCCTTGTTGAGGGCTGTGAGGGGAGGCCCAGGCCCCAACAGCCCTGCCTGCTCTCCTGCTTACACCTATTGTGGGTGTGGCGGAAGCTGGCATTGCCCCAACCCTGTGGGGCAGTTTTCTTTTGCCCCCGTGAGGCGAGAGCAATCAAAGCATTTGCCTGCCCAAGAGCACGGGCAGGGAAATACTTCGTTCTCCCACCGAGCCGGAGCAGCTTTGTGCTTTCACTCGGTGGGAGAACTTTACATTTTTCCTGCCTGCCCTTGCGGGCAGGGAAACAGAGGCTGTCCTGGGGGTTGGGGACACTGTCACTGAGCCGGCCCTGAGGGATGTGGTCCCCGGGGCCATTGAATGGCTCACGGTGGGGGCCCCCTACCCTTTATTTGAAAGATGGCCCTGGGGAATCGGGTCCACAGGGCCTCTCCTGGTTTGATGAGGGGGGCCACAATGCCCCCTCCCCGTCAACAAAATATCGGCCCTTGGGGATAGGGTCCCTGTGCCTCTTGGAGTTGGTGGCTCGGGAGGGGAGGGGCATGAGCCACCCTCCACTTTAAGATACCAGCCCGGGGATATGGGGTCCCCGGGGCCTTGTGGAGGCTTGGGGAGGGGGGCTGATTACCTCCCTCCCATTTACGATACCGGCCTTGGGGAATGGGGTCCCCGAGATCTCGTGGAGGCTTGAGGAGGGGGACCACACACCTCCCTTCTGCTAAAACATACCCCACACCGCCCCCCAGGCCTGGCTCACCCAGGTGATTTTTTCTTAAAGGAGCAGGAGGACAGGCTTTCTTCTTTTTTTATTTTGCCACTGGTCCTCTGTGAATTTGTGGAAAAATAAAAAATAAACATTTTTGTCCCCAGGCAGGGTCCCTCTGGGACCCCACCACCAAGCCTAGGGAGTATACCTACCCTGCCCCCTTCTGTCTTTTTTTAATGGATTTTAGTACTCAGGACTCAGTCACGAGTCCTAAGTTGGAAGCCACTACTTCCTGTTTGAGGTGGTGGCAGCCAATCAGACATCAGGATGAGATCTGACAGCTTAGCGGATCCTCCTGGCATAATATATACAATTGTTTTTAGCCATAATTTACCAAAACTACTAAACGGATTTACACCAAAATACAAAAAGCATTCCTTCTGGATCAAGATCTGGCTTTCTGCCAAATTTGGTGTAAATCTGTTCAAGGGTTTGGGCTGTAGCTGTCTCTAAAGTTCCTATGGAAAAATGAATTGGGAAAACGCATTTTTTCGCACCCCTGCTTGATGGGTCATCACAAAACTTTCCATGCCCAAACTATTCAAAAAGCAGCACTTTTTAAAAACGTTTATTGGAGATTCGTCAAACGAGGCCAAAGTTATTAGCAATACAAAAAAAACATTTTCTATGGAGCCACAATCCTAACTATAACTACACAGAGGTGGCCACCACTGGATAATCTGGGATATATATATATATATATATATATATATATATATATATATATGTATGGCGGCGGTGCTGGGCGTACAATAAAGAAAAGAGCACTGCATTCTTGTGTTCAGCTTCGTCTTTTCTATGATTGGAAATTGGAGACGAGTTTGCAGGATATATATATATATATATATATATATATATATATATATATATATATATATATATATATATGCCAACTTAGCCTCGCAAACAAGGAATGACGACGCCGTGTTCTGACCAAAGAATTATACTTTAATGTCGGCTGTTCGGACGCGTTTCGCCTGCCCAGCAGGCTTGCTCACCAACAAGATTGCATAAAGTTTTAACCATTTTAAATGGAGTGCTCATAACAGTGTCACGTAATGGACTACAAACATAGTGCAATGGAAGGCAGACTCGTAGTTTTTAAACAAGTTTACATTTCAAGGCATGCCATTTTTTCTCCCATAAACGTTTACATTTCAATAAAGGATATTTGGACATGACCATTTTTATACTCTTACAGAGAATATTAACACTGTAAATGCAATACTAATTAACATTGCTCTCAACACTTCATAGTTATTAGGATCATAATTAAGCCCCAGTGGGCAGACCTTTTACCCCTGCCTGTCGATCATTATAATCAAACACAGAGATCTAAAACACATCCCGCCCCAGTGGGCAATTTCACACTGACCTGTTGATCATTATACTCAATCAAAAAGATCTAAAAACTATTTCACCCCCAGTGGGCAATTTAATGCTAGCAATTTAGTTATTATGGAAAAAAGTATTTTATGTAAACTATTGATCATATCACATATGAACTTTCAAAATGTCTGACTCCTTCAGTTTAATGTGCAATTTATCAAAACAAAACAGAAAATGTAATACAGTATATAAATGGTTAAAAACAGAGATTCTGGAGAGGGTTGTTCTGAAATATCTTTTGCAACTACAGTAATATTTACAAATGGGTATGCAAATCTTCTTCCATATTTAGACCAGTCGGGTTCTTGTGTCGAGTTCTAATATATAGCAGGATTCTAGCTTTCTTAATTTTTCTCCCGATCACCCCCTAATATTGGCTGGAATGGAATCGATCACAAAATAGGTTAGCCCTTGCACTTTTTGCTGTGGTGTGTTTCAAAATGGCGGGCTACTGGGTATGTTTTATCGCCATTTTTTATGGCTCTTAGATGTTGTAGCACTCTTTTGTGAACAGGAAGGATTGTGCTGCCTACGTACTTCAGGCCACATGGGCACTGAAGCACGTACACTGCAAAATCTGTTTTGCATGTGAAATGGCCCTTTATTTTCTTTTCTCTTTTTGAAAGGCCTGGTATGTATACTGCAGTGTTCTTTCCATGTAGACAGGCTTTACATTTTGTACATTTTATAAAGCCTTCTTTTCTTTTTAACCATGATGAATTTGCGGCTACTGAGCATACTTGGGGAATCATGTTGCTTACTAATGACTGTTTGAGAGATTTTGCTCGCCTGAATTTGATAGTAGGTTTTTTCTGAACTGTTTTCCCTAACACGGGATCATTACGTATAAGGTGCCAGTGTTTGCATAAGATACTCCTCACTTTACTGTGTTGTTTATTATAAGAGGTGATCATTCTACATTGGTTATTATTCGCCTCTTCACTTTGTTTTTTAGTTTTACTCTTATTGAAAAGAATTTCCTCTCTTGTTTTTGTCTTGGCTTTATATATGGCTGATTGGACACAGTCTTCTGAGTATCCTCTTGTCTTAAATCGACTTTTCACGCACTCTAGTTCTTTATCTAGGGTTTCTTGTTCACTACAGTTTCTCATTGTTCTTAGGCACTCCCCATAGGGGATGCTCCTGATCAAGTTAGTGGGGTGAAAACTTGTTGCATGAAGCAATGTGTTTCCTGCCGTCAATTTGCGGTACAACATAGTATGCAATTTTGCATTTTTTACATAGACAGTTAAATCAAGAAAATTCACTGAGGTGGCACTGACTGTACTAGTGAACCTTAAATTCAGATTGTTACTTTGTAGTTTTTTAATAAAGTTCTTAACTGATTGTTCCGAGCCTTTCCAGACAACAAACAGGTCGTCAATGAATCGACTCCAATGTAATATGTTGTGTTGCCATTCTTCCTGATACTCTGCCTGGACCACCTGCTCCTCCCACCAGCCCATATGAAAATTAGCATAGCTGGGGGGGAAGCGGGTGCCCATTGCTGTTCCGCAAGTTTGATGAAACAGCTCCCCATTGAACAGGAAGAAATTGTTTTTCACACAGGTTGCAATCATTGCTATCAGCATTTGTGTATGCGCCCATAGCTTTAATGGCCTGTTGCCTAGGTAGTGTTTAATGGCTTTCAAGCCATCATCATGCCTAATGCTGGTATATAGTGTTGTAACATCTATTGTTACCAGCAAAAGATCCTCTTCCCAAGGGACATCATAAATTCTTTTAAGAAAATCACCCGTGTCCTGAATATAGGACGGAAGTGTTTTCACTAGAGGGGCAAGAAATGAATCCACAAATTTCGAAGTGTTTTCTAGTGCACTGCCAATTGCAGAAATAATAGGGCGTCCTGGGGGGTTTTGTAGGTCTTTGTGAATTTTCGGTATTAGGTAGAGCACAGGAATTACAGGATTGTTGATTTTCAGGAACATTAATTCCTCACGTGTTAGTATGCATTGATTGTGCCATTCATGCAATTGAATATTATAAAGGCGGTGACTTGTGGTCCTGGTATCTTCAGATATCTTTACATAATTCAGATGATTGTTGACTTGTTTATATGCCTCAGTTAAATACAGCTGTTTATCCCATAAGACCACGTTCCCACCTTTATCGGCATTACGCACAATACAATTAGCATTAGATGACAATTTAGTGACTAGAGCATTGTACTCCTTTTGTTGCGACATTATTTTATTTTTAACACTAGTACATTTTTCGAGATTTTTTCAGATCATTGATTACCAGTACATTATAAATGTCCACTGAATCCTTTGTCATCATCGGTATAAATCTTGAATTCGGTCTGAACCTCGTTTGTTCACTTGCTGTAATATCAAGACCTTGTTCTGCTGCTAATTCCATAGCTTGATCAATAGAGCTTTGTGCACCACCCAAGTCACTTGAAGCAGTTGCTCCATCTTCCTGTTCTAGTTGCCTTAAGTCCTTTGCAAAGGTGTAGATCTGACCACGGTCATAATCGTTATTGCGCAAAAACTTTTGTGCCTTTCTTTCTTTTATTGTTTCTTTGAGTTTGCGGAGACGTTCTTTCATCTCTATTTTGAACTTTTCAATAGGATCTTGTTCCGCTTCTTTCTCTAGCATCTCAAGGATTTGATTGATTTCTTCCATAATTTTTTTTTTGTCGAGCGATTTCGGCATATTTGATCAGTATGGCCAACATTCTCCTCGATGATTCCTGGTTGTTGTCAGCCCACTCACGGAGCATGTTGGGGTTAGGATCTTCATACGTGGGGGCCACCAAAATTCTCAGGCCTCTGGGAATATGCTTTACTTCCAGATAACGCTGGAGCGATTTTGACTCCCACCATTTCGATAGTTCGCCCCGTTTTAATTTTTCTAGCCGTTTTAGCCTTGCTGTCACATCCGATACTTTCCCATTGCTAGTTGCATTCACAAGTTTCCTTGTCGTTGTTTGTGCATCAGTAAAAATAGACAGTGTTGCCTCCTCCCTCTCCTTCATTTCTGCAGCTGACATAGTTAATAGTTTAGTGGATGTCTATCCACTCGCCTGAAACCATCAGCGTCTGCACTCCGTAATGGGTGTAGACTCCGTTACACGCTGACTTTCCCTCTTCCTTCACCCGCTCTGCGCAAAGCCGCTTACCTGCGTGACGGTGGCGTTCTCCGCGGGTCCTCCGACTCTTCGGGTCCCGCCCCGCCCAGCAGGCTGGCTTCTTGCGATGGTCAAGGGTGCAATGCTGCTCTCCTTATTTTGAAGTGAAGGGGGGCGACGGTAAAGGATCCTGCCATCTCGTTGCTTGTTTACATCCGTCGCACACCTAATCAGCAGTGCTCATAACAGTGTCACGTGATAGACTACAAACATAGTGCAATGGAAGGCAGACTCGTAGTTTTTAAACAAGTTTACATTTCAAGGCATGCCATTTTTTTTCCTATAAACTTTTACATTTCAATACTTCATAGTTATTAGGATTTAGATCTCTGTGTTTGATTATAATGATCGACAGGCAGGGGTAAAAGGTCTGCCCACTGGGGCTTAATTATGATCCTAATAACTATGAAGTGTTGAGAGCAATGTTAATTAGTATTGCATTTACAGTGTTAATATTCTCTGTAAGAGTATAAAAATGGGCATGTACAAATATCCTTTATTGAAATGTAAAAGTTTATCGGAGAAAAAATGGCATGCCTTGAAATGTAAACTTGTTTAAAAACTACGAGTCTGCCTTCCATTGCACTATGTTTGTAGTCCATCACGTGACACTGTTATGAGCACTGCATTTAAAATGGTTAAAACTTTATGCAATCTTGTTGGTGAGCAAGCCTGCTGGGCAGGCGAAACGCGCCCGAACAGCCGACATTAAAGTATAATTCTTTGGCCAGAACACGGCGTCGTCATTCCTTGTTTGCGAGGCTAAGTTGGCAATTAATCGGACCTGGCTTGGTTGGTCCGCGACGACGACGCGCCCCCTGATTAGGTGTGCGACAGATGTAAACAAGCAACGAGGCGGCAATATATATATATATATATATTTGTAAGTTATCAGCTCAACTATCCATTAAAAGACTGCATTCCAGAACTCAGCTGGTAACACCCTTACAAAGCACCCCAATTATGCTTATCTTATTGCTAAAAAAGGGCGTGGGGACCCATTTTCCTTGCTAGTATTATGAACCAGGCCACCCTTGCTGTGTACAGAACAAGAATCAAGCAATACCGGGTGAGATGTTTGCTTTCTTTTTTTTTTTTACACAAAGGGGCTGAGAGCCTGCTTTTTGCCTCGGCCTATGAGTGGGAGCCCAGTGAAGGAGGAAGAGCAGACAGCCTGCTTTGCAAAGCTGTAGGTATCATTGGTGCAGTGGCACCAATACCCAGCAGTATGAGGGACCAATTAAACCCCAATTATGGCTTTTTTACTGTCCTTCCTTGCTTGCATTATGGCCCAGTTCACACTTGCTCTACCAGTATATCTTTGGGCATCGTAGCAATGGCCCAAGGGAGGGTAAATTTGAAGCAGAAGAGACACCTTAGTTTGGCCGTTAGACTGATGGCAGGAAGAGGAATGGGGTAAGATGAGATCCCATGTATTCTTACAAAGGGCAGATGAGACATCCCTCTTCTCAAGGCAGTAGCTATGATTAGTGAATCAGGTGCAGCAGTGCTGGTGTTCTCAAGCCTCAGGAGCCCACTGTATCACAATAAAGACTGTCTTACTGTAAAAAAGGGGCATGGGGGTTTATTTTCAACAAGTGGGAACTCATTTTTGTCTGAAAGGGACAGAGAGCCTGTATAAAGATTGGGGTGGTGACCAGGCATGGTGGGAAAGGGGAGAAAGAAGCAGAGGAGACAGTCTGCTACTCAGGGCCGTAACTATTATTAGTGCAGCAGGTGCAGTGCTTTATGGCCCAGGAATGCGAGTGACTCACAACACCCCAATTATGGAGAATAGTGCTTTTTGGTCAATTTCTGATTTTGTTTAATGCATTTGCCCTTCTAAAAGTCTCATTTATTGTGGATTAGGAGCTACACAAAAAGTATCCCTGTGCTCAGTCCTGCCCTCCTACTGCTCCAATTCCTGCCATAAAGTTTTTTGCGGGGAGGGAGAGGGGGTCCCATCTTCAAATTATTTTGCTGTGGGGGGCTCAGAGCAAAAATGTTTGAAGAGCTCTGCCGTGGAGAGCGGCACACACTTTGCGTTGACACACAGCTGTGCCAGAGTTTGCCACACTCACGCCACGGTGTCCTGCTAGCACAATGTGGTGCCAGATCTTTGTGGTCTTCTCACCTTTTCCAAAGTAGAAGCATATTGCGCACTGTACCTTTCCTGCCACTCCCTTTGCCAACATGACCTCGTGCTGCAGCCTGCCATGCTCCTGACGGTTTTGCAGTGTTTTTGCAGGAGTGCAGCAAACTCTGCCCGAACAGTAGACTCCTGTTTCTTCCCTGCAGAGCCAGCTTCAGTGCTGTTGGCACCCAGTGCAGTGGTGTAACACAGGCCCCCGCAGCCCCTGTGGTGCGGGGGGGCCCAAGCTCCAGGGCCCCCCTGAGCACAGTACTGTGACCGGAGAGCTCCCGATTGAGTCTGGAGGGGGGCCCTCCACGTACCTTGCAGGAGGGCCCCCTCAATTTTCGTTATGCCAGTGACCCAGTGCCACAATCTTTTTTGGCACCCCCCTCCCCATGACCGTCTCCTCGGATTCCCTCACTATCACCTGGCAAAAGTTCCCCTCATCTCTCCATAACCCCTCTCTCACATACGTTCCATTTGTTTTAAAGTGCTGGTAAAGGCTGGTTTTACTAATACCCTTACCTATCCACATAAAATACAGATCTGTTCTTTGCAGTAGGCATATTAACCCTCTGCGCTACTTTACCAGTCTCACCTTCCTTAAGCTGGCCCTGCTTCCCAGTGTCTCAGGCAATGGAATGTCGCACACTAATGATGTCACTCAATGGGCTGTTGAATTCAGATCTGTGCCTTCTAGGCCGCAGATGCATGAACAATGAGTTGGTTTAGCATACCACAAAAGTCGGCGCAGCCTTTTAATGCCAATACAAATAACGTGAGAGTAGAATGGGCTGTTTGGTGCCTATGGTGGTAGCGTATTTGTATATAGGTGTATATCATAAAACCTGCTGGTCTGTGTTCTATAAATCGGAATATTCATTTTAAGTACAGGAAGCGTTTGCACTTTGATTTTCTACTTGATGTAACAATACAACAATCCAGTTCAGGACATTTGGGTGCCGGGCCTTGGTAACACCCTTCCACTACACTCCCTGGAAATTCCCAGCCATTCTGCTTACCACCTTGGGAGGACAGTTACGTGAGTCAGCCCCTGGCTGGAGGAAATTTACGAAGGTTTCGAGGGTGAAAAGGGGAGGGAGAGAAGTGTGTGAATGTCCACAAAACACGAGTTTGTGATGTTACCAATCTTCCATGGCAAACTATACCTTGGCATTTCCACTACCCACTCCTTGAGCAGGGTTTAGGCTGCAGGCATCTCCGCACTGTGGCGGCGATGTCTGCTCCCGTAAATGTTTCTACATCTGCCGGGGAATTCCTTTGTAAACTAAACTCCTGTCAAGCGTAAAAACGTAAACTGCATGGTAAACCCAGGTTTTCGAGCGAATTACCATCGTAAATAGGCCTCAACATTGTTCTTCCATTGTAAATAGACCCAAGATAAATAGAGAAATATGTATCCTCCGCTAGATGGCGACGCTGCTTCACACAATAATATATAAGTACACCAAGACTGTGTTGAAAAGTGAACTCCGGCTTGAAGGTAGTGTAAAAGAGTGGTGTAAACCGCAGCGTAGTGTGCAATTAAGAGTAGACCATGTAAATGCTCACCGTCCGCTCAGGTAAAATAACATAACCCGCCCCTCTCTGCCACAAAGAGAACACAGAAAAGGCACTGATACTGCTTAACTCACTCAACACAATCTCTACCACTGCAATGTAGATAAAACTACTAATCCTTCTATGGAAGATGTTTATGAGATGAAAAATACTGTGCCTTTTTTGGAGTGATTCGATTTAGCGTAGTCCTGATACATTTCTACCCCCATGGACCGCTCTGGGTTCTTGAATTATTTGTTATAATCTCTATTGTTCCACTTAAACCGTGTGGGAAAACAATTGTACTTAAGACACCGACGTATACATTTTGCATAATCTCCTATAGTGTTAATGGACACAGCAGATATCTATGATAGTTTTGATTGGAAAAAAAGTCGATAAAGCCAACAGGTCTGGCTTTTGTATAACTGACGACGCTCCATCATTTATAGGCAGGTTTGTGTTTAGATGCGTGGATGGGAGAGTGGGTGAATGGGGCATGAATACATTGGAGATGAATGGGTGGGTGTCTGAGTGCATGGATGAATGAGTGGCGGTGCACGAAAGAATGGATGAGTGATTTGTTGAATAGTTGGATTAATGTATGAGTGAGCAACATTAGCTGGAGAAGGAGGCAAGCTCCTACCACCAAGAGATCTGTGGCCACATCTGACCCCCTGCCCTTGGCCATCCATGATGTCGCTTAGTATTCTACTCATGCATCCATCCATGCAGTCATCTATTCATCCATCCATCTATATATTCACGGACTAAGTCATCCAACCATTGTACTCATTCATTCATTCATCAATGCACTCGCTCATCTATGTATCCAATCACTTACACATTCGTCATTCATGTACTCAGTTACTCACATATTCATCTCTTCATGCACTCACTCATCCATCCATTCTTCCGCCCTTTCACTCATCCTTGGGTTACCGACTCACTGATCCGAACACCTTCGTACATTGAATCGGTAATCAAAGAAGAAGCACTGTCACAAAAAAAAAACCCAGATCTAACGGCATTGCCAAAGCTTGTTGTTGTTATTCTTGTTAGCCCTGACCTCGGAGACCTGAGCAACATGGCTGATGCCCGGTGGAGCTGCTAGACAGCTCTAGAGGAGATCGGCCCTGGCTTTCCCCCTCAGCCATCACCTACCCAGCCGGACATTGGGCACAGTTCTCCTTGTCTCCCTGCTGTGTGTCCTTCCTCCCCCTCCCTCCGACAAACTACTGTTACATTGTTTTTTGCCTGTGTTTTTACTATGCTCTTGTAACGGATGTAATTTGTATCTTGTAACTCAATGTTCCTCATGTAAAGCGCTCTGATACCTCCGGGTCTAGCCAGCGCTATATAAAACTCTTCAAATAAATAAATAAAATAAAAATAAATAAAAGCTTGTTTCATAAGCCATTCACCTGAGCAGCAGCTGTGAAATAGTATATGGGTTCCAGCAAAACTCAGGGCTGTGTAAATCATCCTCTGCTGCTGCCTCCCTTTGTAATGGCACCAGTGCTTAATTTGTAAAAACAAAAAATAAGCGCCAGGGCCTAAAATATTTCTTGGGAACCCGCTAGTGCTGGCGCCGCCCCAGCTCCTGCTGCTGATACCAGATACCAGTGATAGAAATATCTACCTGCTTGTTTTGAAAAAGTATATAAAATAGCCTTTGAGGAATCCTGCTAAAAATAATATTCACACAGCGCCACCATGTGTGGATAAATATGTGCCAGTGTTTAGAAAAAGGTGCCAGAGCCCGTTAAGAAATGCAAAACAGCCTTTTCATATGTACAAAGGCCAAAGACGGGTCACAATTTGCAATTTCAACCTAGTAGAAATCACAAATTGTGACCGCAATTTAGGAAACACAAATAGGGATTACCTATTTGTGATTCCTAAAACACGAATTGGGCATTTAGGAAATGCTATTACCATCGACTCAAAGTCAATAATAGCTAGGGGTGGGTGGCAAACTCCGCTCCGCCAGCGGAGTATGCGGAGTTTTGCCAACTCTGCGCTCTCTCTTTGTAATCCTCTTTATTAATTCAGTTTTTCCTTTTTCCTTACTAACACTGTCTTGGTTCACTACTGGGGTGATGTATTCTGGGCAGCACAGTGGCAGGTGAAACTCTGAAAGCTTATGGGACAAGAACCCTCTTACTGCTGACTAGCCAATGGCCTGCAGGCAGCCGCGGTCCGTGCAGGTAACAGCGGTGGGGCGGTGGGGCCGGGTGAGGGGGGGATTTCGAGGGACGATGCAGAGGGAAAATTAATTATTTATTTAATTTTCCCTCTGCATCGTCCCTTGAAATCCCCCCTTACCTGGCCCCACTGCCGTTACCTGCATGGAACGCAGCTGCCTGCAGGTATAGAAGTGATGGCTCCTTACCAAAGGTCAGGAGCTGGAACCCTGCTGGCGGAGCTGTCCTCCCCCACATCTTGGATGGGAGAACATGCTGTACCTGCTGGAGGCGGGGCTGAACAGGACCAGATTCACTGTAATTGATAGATAACAGTACCCCAAACTCTTCTGGCTTCACCAGGTCCAAACGGTCTCCATTCCATAGGCCAGGCAGGTTCAAGCGCAGACAGATATTGGACGCTTTAGTTCCTCCAGACCCGTTATGGCGTTTCTTGCATAGAAAGTACCTGACAGCGCCGCGGCAAGGGAGCTGATTCGACTTGGCGCCGCATGTGCTGCAATGCACTGGAGCAGCGTTTCAAGAGCCAGCTTAACATCAGGGGCACACTGTGATCACCTCTGAAAGTAAGGCCCCCAAAGAAACCAATGCAGTTTTCCCATGACACTTATGCCAATATGAGAGTGACTCCTCCTGGGTACAGGATAGCTGCTCTCACCAGAATAAAATATTGTTTGAATATAAAATCGCGGGGTGTTGCTTGGAGGCAGATGGTTTCTGAAGCCAAGAAAAGCCAGAACACAGGTTCCAGCAAATCTTATCCCACAGTCCTGCAGAGGCCAAGCCAGGGGTGGGTAGGCCTTTTACTGCACCGGGCATTTCGCCTGTGGGGCGGAGTCCTTGAAGGCCGGTTTAGAAAGCCCAGGGCTCTTCCTGGTGCCTCTGCCACTACACTCAGCTCCCGAGGTTTATTGCAGCAGGCAGTGCTGGAATTGGAAAACATTACTGTGGGACCAAATAAATTGGGGGACTAGGTGTGCCAATGGAAAGGGGGTGAAGTGTCCAGGCGAGGAATCATGAAAAGCAGAGTCTTATAGTCAACCTATTAATGTATGTTGTTTTTAAACTCTGCTGCACAGAAATTGGTGACAAGGACAAATGTGCCAGTACATCTGTTCTGACTTAATAGGTCACAAAGGTTGCATTTTGAAAATATCTTATGGGGTTAATGCACCTGCTGCAGAGATCATTTGGTGCCCAGCAAATCTCTGTGGATAATAATAATTGAAGACAACTCTGGCAGGTAATACACTTGTTCATAAAGTAGCATAGAGGGTTCATGTATATCCTGCAAGCCACGCAGTTAATATGCAGATCACAGATTTTAATTTTATGTAGATAGCTTAGCAGATTACTACTTTTGACACAGAGAACATTTTGTTATTTCCAATTCATAAATTGTGATCCTAACATAGCACAGTGAACTATGAACTGGCATCAAGGAGCTGCATGTTGACATGTTTAAAACCTTATTTTTTCTCAACCTGTCACCATTATAAGGCTGTTAAAAAGGGTTCTCTTGGCTAGTAATAAAGTCTTATTAGTACAGACAACCCCAAACAAAATTTTGTTTTAAATCCTGACTTTGTACATATCGGGACCATGCACTCTTGATATATAATGCCTACCAGAAAGGACAATATATCATTAGTAACCTTAATTGCCTTATGTAACACATCCTGTAAATTTATGTACACACCTCAATAATTTATTGTCATCTATAATGTCTGCATGTAATGCAAAGTGCTCTAACACTATACATTGGGATGATTAGCGCTATAAAGGACTTAAATAAAAAATAAATTGACAAGTGCTCTTTAAATTGCTATTTGTGTAACGACTCATACAGACCCATGCATGTGACATTGTTACAGTACATGCATATCTCTTATATGCAGGGGTTTGAGTAAAGTAAAACACCTGCCTCCAAATCATAGTTTCTCTTAAGAACTTGTGAAGTGACAACAAGCTAAATTCCTTTTTTCCCTCCATTGCATTGTCGCCTAGATGATAGACTCTAGAAAGTTCCCAGACAGGATCATACTCAAACAAAAGGAGGATTGATGGCCCCTTAAATTCAGCCTTTGTTTTGGGTCCAGCTGGAATTGAAAATAAGAAAGCCCATTCACCAGCTGCACATTGCTTCTTGGAATGGTAAATAGTGTCAGGATCTAACTTCGTGTGCCTGCTACAAGTCCAGAGATGGAGGAGAGCCTAGGAACTACACGTCCCAGAGGCCAGATGGGAGGAGTCACGTACTATTTTAGGCAGGAACGCACGTCCACCTGTGTGCGTAATTCTAACTATGAGGAAGGCGTTCCTCGAGGCTAAAGGATTGGAGCCTGTTCGTATTTGGTTAACAGGAACAACGGTTGCTGTTCCTCACGGCTTCCTGCGGTTCTGCGGGAGGAGCCGTCTTTGGTTATTTTGCCGACTCGCGGTCGGATTCCGATCGGAGCTGCGGGCATTCTCTGGTGACCCAGGGAGAGGCATTTCAGCTGTTTGGAGCGAGCAGCGAGTGGAGCCGCTTTCTTTTGCCTACGGTTCGGATTGAGTTTCGAAGGCTGTCGGGATTCGTTGGCTGCTCGGGATCGAGTGGTTGTTGGTGGTGAGAAACAGCGCTGGGCAGGAGTGGAGTTGCCCAAGTAAGGTACTGTTGGTGGGCGCTCTGCTATTTTCCGGCCAAGTAACTTTGTTTATTGAACTATCAGACATGTGACAGTGAAGAGAACTGCTTATGCTATTTTTTTGTTTTTCGTCATTACAACCAAAGCGACATTTTCCTGATGAAACACCAGAGTGCAAGGAGTGGGATTTCACATTTTCATGCCTAATATAATACAATAGGGTGGTGACTCTTCCACTGGACTTTTTCTTTCTACTTATGCTTTACTTTTGATGGGAAATCGATATCTAGGGTATGTTTGCGTAGGGGAGGCGGTTATTAGAAGTGAACAGGGGTTGAATGCGAAGGTAACCTGTGTGCTTTGTATTTTAGGAATATCCCCCTCCAGTTGTGAGCAGTATCATGTCTGGGTAGCGAGTTGGATACAGGAATACAACGGCAGGAGAAGCCTGTGTCATAGGTAACAGTCCATTTAGTGAGATTGTAATGAGAGTAGCGAGGAAAAGTAAACGCATGTTAACCTATGTGTATTCTGTTTACAGGTATCCCTTTCCCCGCTGATCCTTCCCTAATACCTTTTCCCTCGCTTGATCGCCTCAATACTCGGTACCTTTCCTGGTAGAGTTGGGGATTTCAAGAGGTGGACCCCTTTGAGCATTGCCCGAGTTCCGAGGAGTTCCTGTGGACGTTACAAATAGACAACATGTGGGCGCTGCTGTGTTCCATTGTTGGCAAATTACACTGGCACAAATTCAGCATATTTAACTGGGTCCAGCCAGGATCCTAGGTTTGGCTCAATAACAGCTGCCGTATCGGGCTGGATTCCCCTCATTTTCAGCACTGGCAGCAGGTACGGGGAGGCTTCAAGAGAGAGAGAGAGAAATATGGAGGGAGAAGCTAGAGAGAAAGCGGTCAGAGATGGAGTACAGAGAGAGGAGAGGAGGAAAGAGAGAGAATGGATGTATGGAAAGATACAGCATGAGGCTACATAGGGAGTCAGGATGGTTTCATCAATTTTGACAAGGCTGCATTTGGTTCCTCAGTGTGGACCTGGGTCCAGCACAGATAGCAAAAGAAACTGAGTGCAGAGCCCTTGAAACCAGAGCCTCACTTAAAGCATCACAAAGCCCGAGTTGAGACCCTCATAACTGCATTACCCCCGCAGAGGGCTAGATGACTTGAGTGGTCCCCCTGACTCTTTGCGGAATGATCCGTTGAAGTGAGGTGTGCTCCCCTTGGGGGGGGGGGCTCTATACACTTACATCTGGACAAAGTTCTTGCCGCAATAGTGGACACTAAGATCACCTTCCAACAGGACATTAGTGCAGAGTTGGTGGTCCTGGGCCTGCTACAAGCTGAACACCGTAAATTGGTCTACCAAGTTAAGAGGGTGGAGACCTCAATGGGAGAATTACAGCCAGAGCACAAGACACTGACCCAAAGAGTAGAGGACTTAGTGGAGAGAATACGTATCCTGGAATGGCGTGCCGAAGATGCAGAAGGATGAAACCGCTGCAACAACATCAGAGTGGTGGGACTCACTGAAGGTGCAGAAGGAAGCGACATGGTGTCTTACTTGGACCGTTGGCTTCGGACAGAAGTAGCGCCGAACCACCGTACCCCTTTCTTTCCTCTGGAGGGAGCCCTTGGAGTACCGGCTTGCCCGCTGGGACTGGGCTGCCCACCCTGCCCTGTGGTAGCTAGGCTGCTTGACTATAGAGACAGGGACATTATTCTTCAGAAAGCGTGAACCGAGGGACCCTTTGCAGTGGACAATGGGAAAGTGTTGGTGTTTCCAGATTTTACAGCATCCGTCCAGGCTCAGCAAGCTTCATTCCTAGAAGTCAAAAAGGCCCTCCGGGACGAAGGTGTGCAATATTCCCTGAAGTTTCCTGACAAACCTAGGATCAGTTTGGATGGCACCAGCCACTTCTGTGATGATCCAGGTGCAGCATGGGACTGTTTGAAGGCATATAGAGCTGGGTTGATGCTCCCCCAAAGCCCGGCCCAAGACAGGAACACCTAGGCAAAGACCCAGGAAACATACACAAGGTGCTTCCCGTGGTAGAGCCTTGAAGAAGCCACCCCCACCCAGACTGAATAGGAGCGGGTGGCGGCACTTCTTGCAGTGGCTGAGATAGCACTAACGCAAAAGACTGATGCTGAAACTGGCACTCCTTCAGAAGGTAAGTCAATAGCCATGGAATCAGACACTTCTTTACTTAATGGGGAGAGCCTGCCTAAAGTGACCTCACAATCTGTGGACGACCTGGTCTGAAGGGATGGCACTAGTGTTTCACTGCACTGCTGTTTATGATTTGGGACTGAGTATCTATAAAGTGGGGGGGACCCTCTGTTGATTGATTTTGTCCTTGCTTAATGATGTCAACCTCTTCATGTATCTATTGTTCAGGCTGGGGGCCCCGGCCAGGGGGTCCTCTGGAAACTGGACACCAACTGGCTCCTGTGCCTGGCCAAACACTGAGAAATGGGCTGGCATGGCATTGGTAAATCTCATACAATTTAGCCTACCCCGTCCGGATTAGCCCCCGCCAGGAGCCTGGAGGTGGCATTCTATTAACGATGTTTTTATTTTTCAGGTTTGGGTGGCCAGCTGTTGCTGGGCTGCTCTTGCTTTGGGGAGTTTGTAATTCGCATTTTGTTAACTTGTCTCGTGGTTGCAATACCTGTTTCTGAGATCGTGGGGGGGGGGATCGAGGAGGGTCACATGCACTGTTAGATTAAATGGCAGACCCTAAATTTACCTTAACTTTTATGTCCTGGAATATCAGGGGATGGGGTCCACCTCTAAACACCACAACATTGACAGATATTTAAAGAGGCGAGGAGTATAAGTGGCTATGTTACAAGAGTGTACCCTCACAGGGTAAGAGGTTTACCGCTTAAGGCGTAGATGGTGGGGGCAATTATATGCTACCTCCTATTCCACCTATGCCAGGGGAGCTCTTATATAGATGTGGATGGGGATATCCTTTGAACTTACACACTCCACCATCGACAAGGAGGGTCGATATGTGCTGACAAAGCTCTAGGGACAGATGAAGGCGCACAGGCCCGAAGCCAGTGAGCAATATGGTGACACATTTGAAGGCCTGCGCTGCCATGAGTACACTGACTATATTGCTAGAGCAGACGATGAATGGGGTAGACCTAGCAGGCTTTTGTTCTGGCTTATTAGACCCAAATACAGAGAGGCGCCTATCACACAGATTTGTACAGGCGATGACACACCACTCTAGTCAGCCAGGGTGATTAATATATCGTTTAGGGAATATTATGAATCACTTTATAAGCGTCCAGAACCTCTCACACCGGGAACCCCAACCACTTTCTTGGACAGCCTCTCCTTGCGTGGACTGGACCATAAAGCCTGGAAAGCCCTAGGGGGCCTAGTGTTGACTCAAGAGATCAGGTTTGCCATTAAAGAAATGGTCTCAGGAAAACTCCTGGGCCCTGATGGCCTGCCCGTGGAGTTTTATGCCACTTTTGCGGGGACTTTGGCCCCTCGGCTAGAGTCACTATACGCTGACTCTCTGCGACTGGGAGCACTGCCTGTGTCCAGAGGGACGTAGTGGTGATTCCACTTCCTAAGTCCAAAGCACAGGGTGCCCACACCTCTGCGTCCCACCCCCCCCCCCACTTATCCATGTTAAATATGGATTTGAAAATCCTTAGTAAGGTTCTGGCCCTCAGATTGCTCCCCCATATGCCTGCACTGATACATAGTGACCAAAACGATTTTATCCCAGATCAGAGCATTTCCCTAAACTTAAACACTATATCATGTTCTTTAACATCCAGATGCAGTGCTCCATCCACATGCTACCCTTATGTCGGTGGATCTTGAAAAGGCCTTTGACTCAGTGAGGTGGGACTTTCTTTTCAAGGTCATGCACAAGATGGGATTGGAAGAGAATTGGGTTAAATGGGTTAAATTGCTATACTCAGCCCCCACAGTGTGGGTCAAAACAGGCCACACCATTTCGACACAATACAATGTCTATAGAGGCACCAGACAGGGGTGTCCACTATCTCCTCTCCTGTTTGCATTGGCCATTGAGCCACTGGCGGAACTCTTCCGCCGGGAGAGGACAGGCTCCAGAGTGACGATAGAGGGCAGGAAACTTATAATCTCCTTGTATGCAGATGATCTGCTGCTCTATCTTGGCGATGGCCTGACAGGAGCCGTGAACGCAATTACCATACTGGGTGAATTTGCAACACTTTCTGGCCTCCCGGTCATTAAGATCAAGACATATCTGTTTCCCATAACATCAGGAGCCCAGAGGCCTTGGAATATTATATACCTCAGGAATTGACCTGGTCCCCGGCGACATTCCGGTATCTGGGTATCCGAATGTTCCACTCTTTGGAAGACGTATGGGAGGGTAACCTGGGGAGCGCTGCTAGATCCCCTAAATCCTGTGTACTCTTTTGGCGCTCTCTGAAACTGCCCATCATGGCTCAGATCTCGGTGTCCAAAATGGTCAAGCTACCGCGATTATTATATTTTTTCACTAATCTCCTGGTCAAGGCACTGGGTTCCTGGTTTCGGCATTCAACGCGCTCCTTAATGAATTGATATAGACGGCCGCCACAGGATTTTACTGGAGACCCTTAGGTGCCCCCTGGAAGAGGCTAGATTTTGAGCTGTATTTTTTAGCAGCACAGCTTCAGTGGGTCACTCAGTGGCTTGATGGGACCATAAAGAGGAACTAGGCCCAGTGGGATTGTCTAGTCATCAGGGAGCATTGATGGTAAAGCTGCTCTATCCGACGGTGGTGATCCCTCGGCCGGGTGTACTACTGGCAGTGGCCTGGAAATGCTGGAGACGGTGATTACAGAGGACCGCAGGAACTCCCCTTTATGCCCCAGTGCTACCCTTCGTAGGGCACCCCCATGGTGACCCGCTTTCTTTTTTTGCAGATGTACAATTGGCTGCCTGGATGGATGCTGGATTAGTTACAGTGGATGACTGTTATCAGCTGGGCACACTGATCCTGCTGGATGACTTAGTGACCCAATATAACTTACTCCCAGGTCAATTTTAAACATACGAAGCACTGGCGCAAACTTTTGGGGACTTATGGTCAGGCAGCCGAGATGAACCGGAGATGCATGCAGTGCTACAACTGCACAACATCTAGTGAAATGATTCTATAAGTCGCTATCGGAAATGGTTTGGAAGTCGCTGGTGGCAAACCGAGGATGATGGGAGGCACTGTTGGGGTGAGAGCTCACAGACTCAGAGTGGTGTAAGATCCTGGCATGCCCCAAGAGGGTTTTCTGGAATATGAGGCTAAAATACACCCAATTTAATTATGTCCACATGACCAATTTGACACCCCACAGACTTTAGGTCATCTATGGCGGGGAACCACAGACCTGCCCAGAAGTGCATTCCTAGACACAGATTTTGGTCACATGACCTGCAGCTGTCCCCATCTGCAACTATTCTGGGAGACGGTGATATGTACGCTCAATACAACTCTGGACCGCAATCTTACATGCACCTTGGAAACCTGCCTACTGGGGTTGTTTCCCAGACCCCAGGCATAGAAAGTGAGCAGTAAGTTCTTAGATCTGACCTTGGCTCTGGCCAAGAGATGCATAGCAGTGACGTGGAAATCCGTGGTGGGACCAGTGGCTGCGACTTGGGTGAAGGATGTTACGATTTGGGCTCGAGCTGAAGAGAGAGCTCTGATCAGGGTGGATGCCTGTGGCGTGTAAAGATGCCCATTTTGTGGGGTTGTGGGTGAAAGTACTAAAGTCATGGGAGCACCCAGTGGGGGATACAGAGGAAGACGTGGAGGGACAAGACGTGCCAGTTGAGGGAGCTGGAGATGACTCCCCTGGAGATACAGATGAGGAAGATGGCACACACTAGGAGCGATGGGTGGCTGTATCTCTTGAAGGAGGCACTCCTCCTCATATGGTTGCAGAACTGTGAGACACGAGAGGTTTCGCCCCCCCCCCCCCACCAGTCATCTATTCATAGATAACATGCCAGTGGAGTCTTCCTCTCCCCCCTCATTCCATTGGTCATTATGTGGCCTTTACTTCCTCCTTTTGGGATGCCCTGATATTTCCGCACCAGTTTGGTTGACCGACACCTGAGACAGTTTGGTTTGCTTCTTTTGTTTTACGAGTTTAAATTTATTGGCCTCTATGAATTTTCATAATGATGCCTTTGAATGCTAGAATTAGTGAACCTATGGTCTGGATGAAACGGTCAAACCCCCGGAGGACATGAACGAATGGCAAAGTTGGCTAAGCCCTACAAAAGCAGTTGTGAGGGAGAATGTGGAACACTGTGCCTTATCTGACTTCCCAGTGTCACTCAATGAACTGTTACTCTGACGCTTCGGGGGGATTGTTATGCTGTCATTTGTTATTCTTTTTATGCACATGAATTTCCCTACATGGCAACTGCATAAGTAGCAAGTGTTTGTATTATCTTCTACATGCCGACATTACACTAAGTACATCTCAATGTTCCTGTTGTGGGGCGTTCTGAAGCCTTCGGGTCTAGCTGGAGCTGTATGGGACTCTCAAATAAATAAACATCTAACTGAATTGTAGGAATAGGTATGCTTCTATTGTTTGTATATGTAATGTCCCAGATTAATTGATTTGATCTGATGTGACTTAGCTGCTCTGTATATACTTGTTATCTATGTTGTGAACATTTACTGTTGTAAAGCGCTCTGACTCAGATGCTCTGTATAGACTTGCTATCTTTAATGTAAACATTTACTGTTGTATAGCGCTCTGATACCTTCGGGTCTAGCGAGCACTATATACAACTCTCAAATAAATAAATATGCCTTTATGTTCATGTATTGTATACCCTAATACCAATAAAAATATGTTAAAAAAAAAAATAAAGCATCACAAAGCCCAGCGGAGCATGTGCTCAGATACCAGAAGCGCTTAAGCCAGGGGCCTTCAAACTGGGGGGCCTTACTGATCCCAGGGGGAGCACCAGGCTCTGGTTAAAAGAAGCATCATGCTGATAGCACTGCTTTGTTTTAAGCTGAAAACAAATGATCAGCAGTAAGCCACTCTGCAATGGGCCATTACTAACATATGTTGTCATTTATACCTGGCTGGGAGTATATGTCAAATGGGAAGGGACTCCAAATATTCTTAAAACCAACCCACATCCATTTCAGATAATCACTCTGTGGATACTTTCACACGTTAGTAAGGCCTAGCTAACCAGAATAGTATGTTTGTCAATCATGTATTTGCATTTTTAAAAGGTTTAACATAACTGTAATGTTTAATTAAGTCTAGACATATTTAAACATTGCAAATTTAATAGAACAATAGTGAACAATTCTGGGGGCCCCAATGATTTTTGTTTTATACTGGGTGGGGCGCAGCATTAAAAAGTTTGAAGATCACTGGCCTAAGTCTAAGTGGATGTGGCGTTACCACCGGAGCTGCTGACTTTGGAATTGGGGAACCAGGGGCCACATGTATGACAATTTTGAAATTCTGTGTTCTTAATTGCAATTCCATGCAAATTGCAATTAGGAAATCGCAATTTCTAATGTATGAAACACTTTAGAGTTTCATTTGCGATCCCCAGTGGGTTGCAAATAGACCTACCTCATTAATATTCATGAAGTAGGTCGCAATTTGCGACCCATTTGGAATCACTAAAAACACAGGGATGGTGGCCTGCTGGGGACAGCAGACCACCATGTCTGTGTTTGCTTTTAAATAAAGCAATGTTTAAAAAACAAATTAAATGCAGTCCATTTTCCTTAAAACAAAAGCGGTATGCGTTTCAGAAAGAAAAATGATACGTTTCGGTTTAATTTTTTAAGAGTAGGCAGTAATCCCAGGGACCACATTTTAGCAACCATTCACAAATTTGCTACTGGGTTACCACCTACATGAAGTAGGCGGTAAAATGCAAATGTTTAGCGACCGCATTTCGGTCGCAAAACAGTCGTACATGGCACTGCGAGTCGCTATTAGGAAGGGACGCCCTTACGGCGCCTCTTCATAAAACTTACACACAAAACCCAAAGTGCGATTCGTAACAAGTTACTGAATCGCTATTCGGGCTTTGTACATGTAAAAAAGCCTTTTTGCATTCGCAAACGGCAGAAAGGTTTGTAAATGTGGCCCCAGGTTCGAGTCACAGCATCCGCTTAGCATCCTGTGATAGTGGACAAATCACTTAGGGCCAGATGTACGAAGCATTTTGCCAGTCTCAAAAGGCCCATTGGGCCATTTGCAACCAGTAAAATGCATTTTGCCATGTACCGAAGGCAAACCGCGACTCTGTAACTTGTTACCGAATCGCATTTTGCTTTTGCGATTCGGTATTAGGAAGGAGCGTGTTTAAAGCGTCCCTTCCTAATACCGAATAGCAGTTGGTATGTATGAATGTTTTGCAAACTGGAATGCGGTCGCAAAACATTTGCAGTTACCACCAACTTCAAGTTGATGGTAACCCATTCACAAACGGGAAGGGGTCCCAAAGGGACTCCTTCCCCTTTGTGATTGTGGGCGCCAACATTTTTTAAGAACAGGCAGTGGTCCCCTACTCTTAAAAAATGAAAAAGTAGCTCTTCATTTTTATTTTTGAAATGCATCCTGTTTTCGGAAAACGGGCTGTATTACAAAAAAAAAAAATGATTTATTTATTTAAAAAGCAATCACAGACATGGTGGTCTGCTGGCCCCAGCAGGCCACTATCCCTGTGATTGTAGCCATTCCCAATGGGTTGCAAATTGCGATCTGCCTCATGGATATTGATGAGGTTGGTCCATTTGCGACCCACTGCGAATCACTAACAGTGTCAAACACTGTCTGTACATATATTACCCATATAAATGTCTTTACATCACTGAACTGGAGCCAGTGAATGCTAAAATCAGGGTGAACACCCCTTGTTCATTCAACCCACAAATCATTGCTATCAGGTGTCTCAGTCTATTAGCTCAATGGAGGCAGACCAAGACTACAATCCCCAGAATGCAGTAGGTTTTCATGTTAAAGTAATTTAATTGGAACGGTGCTCTTAATGACATGGAGTGAGGTGGCTAAACTAGTTTAAATGCAGTTTTCTGGGATGCTCCCCCAAACTCCTATTCCCCAGAGTAAACTCTGTAATGTACTCTCAACAGTGTGGCCCATTGATGCGTTTGCTGGCTGGTGGTGAACTGTCATGCAGGCAATCATAGTCTGTAATGAGTCGCAGACAATGCAGGCTACATGCGGGTAGGACACACTGCAAGTAGAATTCTGCAACTCTAAAGGGCTGAGACATGTTGGTGCTTGTTCTCATTGGGATGACAAGATAAGTGAGGTGACGCACAGCTGGAGATGGTTGGCACAGCAGTGGCAGGAAATAAGCTACAGAAAGCAGCAGTCACAAACAATAACTCCTTCCTGAGAAGCAAAAGTCTCCAACCATAAAGAAAAGGTAAAACTTTCTTTAAGGGCACGAGCCTCCTCCTCAGCCCCCTCCCCTAGGTGAGAGGCCAATTCCCTATAACAATACCTCCTGGGTTGCACAACTGTAGGCATGGGCGTAGCTACCAATAGTGCAGTAAGTGAAGTGGCTTTGGGTCTTAGGGCCTCTTGAAATCCAATATTAGCTGTATTTTACTTTTGAGGTATCAAGAGGTAAGTCTCGTTTTCTGGCTTGTACCAGAACTCTTGACA
The DNA here is from genome assembly GCA_963921515.1 of Calotriton arnoldi. Lineage (NCBI taxonomy): Eukaryota > Metazoa > Chordata > Amphibia > Caudata > Salamandridae > Calotriton > Calotriton arnoldi. The sequence goes on from CAWUFW010002061.1 coordinate 465,772, forward strand.
TTCTTGGTACGCCAATGACTGGTGGAGGTAAGTATGCATGTGCTCACAGCCTCTTTGCAGTCAGTTCAGCAGCTGTTGGCCTGAAATCCTAACTATGCAGGCAATGTGTGAGAGCCATATTAGTAAATGTCCTGTCTTGCTCGAGAGGTGGAGCAGTGACAGAGTTTCCACAAGGATGGGGAGCCAGTCTCCTCAGGTCCCCTCCTGAACAGTGCCAGATGTTTCACAAGGCCTTGGCACTGAGGAGCAACGACCAGCTACAGCAGGCCATCGTCCCTGAAAGGTCCCTTCAGAAAATCCCTGAACCCTGTCAAATGACTGCTAATGTACCCTCCACTCTTCAGGCTAACTTAAAGACATTCCACGCCAGTCTCTGAGAGAGAAGACCTCCCACCGGCAGACGTCATGGTTCGGAGCACTACCAGTAACTTCAGCTGCATAGCAGTACTAGTAATGATTAAACACCAGCAATGCATTGCCCGGTATCTCTTTGCTGTCCGCAGACCTTGCACCAGCAGCACTTGGTGCAAGAGACCATGGTCCAACCACCTTAACCTGTGTTTGGTCATCTGATTCTTGTTTACATAAATGCAAAGCAGGAACTACAAGTGGCGAACAGAAGAGGTCATCGGCTTATTAGTATTCGCTTCACTTTAACTAGTTAATTCCGACCAAGTTCACTGGCTTATGTCTCATTGGCTTAGAGAGGAATCGGCATATCTATCCCATCTTGCATTTTGGCATTGCAGATGCTGAAGGACCGAATGCCTTGTGCTGCCTGGCTGGAGATAGTGCTTGTAGCGAAATGGGTTTTGCCCATTTAATCTGCCCGGATTTTTCACATTTAGATCACCTGGTATTGGACTTTTTACTTTGGGTGAGCCTCACAAATGGTGTCTCACCCACGTTAATCACACAGTAAATGGACTGCACTTGTTTACCACCAATGTCTGCTTTTAAAGATAAGGCTGCTGTGGCGCAGCAAGGGTAAGGGGCCCTTGGCTGGTTACATGTGAACATGTGTGCACACGCATGTGCGCACATGTGAGGGCTGTGCATGTGAGATTACCGTTGTGCACAGCCCAGTAACTGCGCAAAGGTAGGCTGGTGCAGAGGGGTCTCTTCAGGGTTAGATTTTGACCAGCAGTAGGCCTTATAATATTAATGGGCACTCAGCGGTAAAGTCAGTATGGTTTACTGTTTTGTCAGTAGTGACACTTTATTATACACTGTTGGAAATGGCCCTTTTTGCAGGGTTATCCCCAAACTTTTTGCTTTTTCCTCCTATTTTTCCCTGACCTGTTTGTGTTGGTTTTAGGACTCTGGGCACTTTACCACTGCTAATCAGTGCTACAGTGCATATGCTCTCTGTGTAAATTGTGTTATGGATGGGTGTTTCCATGATTGGATATTTGATTTACCTGTTAGCCCCTAGTAAAGTGCACTGCGTGTGCCAGGGCTGGTGAATCAAATGCTACTCGGGGGCCTGCAGCACTGGTTGTGCCACCCCCGTGAGTAGCCCTGAAAACGGTAACTCAGACCTGCCATTGCAGAGTCTGCGCGCAGTTTGTAACTGCCATGTCGACTTGGCCAGTGCACACACTGGCCGGTTGTAACTGCCATGTCGACTTGGCCAGTGCACACACTGGCCGGTCCCTAACCTTCCCTTTTCTTACATGTCAGACATCCCTCAGGTAGGCCCAAGGTACCCCTGTGGGCAGGGTGCAGTGTATGTGAAAGGTGGTACATGCCCTGGTGTGTGTGTGGCATGTCCTGATAGTGAATTACAGCCAATTTTGTTTTTCACTATTGCAAGGCTACCAGTTCCCCATAGGATAGAATGGGAGGTTTGTTTATAACATCTTATAAACATAACTGGCCCAGGGAATTCGGTAAGAAAATAGAATTTAGTATGCCTGAACTCAGAATCTAAAGATGCATCTTTTAGTGATGGTGATTTTTACATTCTGTGTTTGAAAATACCACTTTTAGAAAGTAGGTATTTTCTTGCTCAGTCATCCCGTGTGCCTCTGCTGGAATGTGGATTGCCTGTCTGGGTTTTGGATGACAGAAGGCTGGGGGCCGGAGGGTCTCCAGATAGTCTAGGTAGGTCAGTAAAGGGCTGAATAGACCTGGGCTGCGATGGGGGAAGGGGGAGGAGATTTCCTTGCACCTCAAAGGGCCTGGTCTGCCTCTGACAATGCCGTCTCCACCTCCTGCCAGGAAATCACACCAGAGAAGGCAGAACTAGTTCTGGCCGGGCACAGACACCCTCTGCCTGAAAGATCAAAGGATTTTTGGATTCAAATATTGGGGCCCAGACCCCTGAACTTTAGAACTCATCTGGAACAAGAAGACTGCCAAGAAGAAGAGCCGGAGAAGCTGCGAAAAGGAACGACAGCTTTGCTGGGTGCTTTGCTGAGCTGACCTGCAGTGGCTGCTTCTGTCTTGGGCAGTGAAAGGCCTGGACTGGACTTTCTGCAACCTAATTTGTGAGTCTCTCCAAGGGCTTGAGGTAGAGCTTGCCCCCTGTTCACGAAGTCTCAGGAACATCAAAGACTTCAAGTTCTTCGACCCTCAGCACTGGGGACTGTGTGTTTTGTGCTGCCACCCGAAGAACACCAATTCGACGACGTCTACGACGCTACTGCCGACTCCGTGTCCTGAAGGCACCGCAGAGGGCACCGCCGCACCGCAACCCTGGTCTCACCGACGACGCCTGTTGACGCCGCCACCGAGCCGCTGCTGCACTGCGACCTGTGGGCACCGCACTCCGCCCAGCCTTGCTTCACGCCGAAGCTTTGGCACCACAGGGGGCACCGCCGCAACGCCGCACCGCAACACTGGTCTCACCGACGACGCCTGTGGACGACGCCACCGAGCCGCTGCTTGCACCGCAACCTGTGGGCACCACACTCCGCACCGCCTCGCGCCAAAGCTTTAGCACCGCAGAGAGCACTGCCGCAATGCCGCACCACGACCCTGGTCTCACCAACGACACCTGATGACGCTGCCACCGAGCCGCTGCTCGCACCGCGACCTGTGGGCACTGCACTCCGCACCGCCTTGCTTCACAAGGACGCCTTGGCCTGCCTGATGCCACCACTTCCCGCCGAAATTGACACCGCTGCTTGCACCGTAGGTCGAGGGCACAGCTCGTAAGTCACACGACGCACCGCCCTCATCCCGCACCGCAGCCTTGGCCTACCGACGCCGGCACCATCGACTCCAGTTCGTCAGCCGACGACAGCACTTCAGCAACGACGACGCCACTGCTTGCACCGTGACCTGCCATCACCGAGGCGAGCACCGCCTTCGTATCGCACCGCGACCCTGGTCTCACCGACGTCGCCATCTGACGACGCCACCGAGCCGCTGCTCGCACCGCGACCTGGGGGCACCGCACGCCGCACCGCTGCACTTTGCACCACAGCACCCGACGCCTGCCGGTGCCAGCGCTCCTGATTCCATCAGAAAGGGACTCGACCTGCAACGCGAGTGACTTCAAGGGCCTCAACGCCCTGCATCTCTCACAGGTACTGTTTGCGGGTCTTCCCGACACCGTAGCTGGCCCGCGACCCGCGACCAGCCAGAACTGTTGGATTTGTGGTTCACGACGCCGTGGTAGCTCGGACGGAGCTATCCACACAAGGAACTCTTTTAATCAGCGTATTTTTGGAACTGTGAACTTTTAAGTATAGTATTGTGGATTCTTATCGTTTTTGGTCTTATCTTAATTATATAAAAATATTGGATATTTTTCTAAACTGGTGTGGTGTCCTTTTGTGGTGCGAACACTGTATTACTGTCGGTTATGTGCAAATGCTTTACACACTGCCTCTAAGATAAGCCTGGCTGCTCGTGCCAAGCTACCAAGGGGGTGAGCAGGGGTTATTTTAGACGTGTAACTCCCTTATCCTGACTAGAGTGGTGGTTTTTTGCCTGGCTTTGGCCCACGCCCAAGCCTACCAAAAATCCCATTTCTAACATACACATAGGAGAAAATCTGCCTTAGTGTTAGAAATGGGATTTTTAGTAGGCTAGGGCATGTGCCAAAGCCAGGCAGAAACCGCCACTCTAGTCAGGATAAGGGAGTTACACTCCTAAAATAACCCCTGCTCACCCCCTTGGTAGCTTGGCACGAGCAGTCAGGCTTATCTTAGAGGCAGTGTGTAAAGCATTTGCACAAAACCAACAGTAATGCAGTGTAAGCACTACAAAAGTACACCACACCAGTTTAGAAAAATATCCAATATTTTTATATACTTAAGACAAGACCAAAAACGATACAAATCCACAATACAGTACTTAAAAATCTTCAGTTATCAAAAAATGCTTGAAAAACAGTTCCTTGATGTCGATAGCTCCATCAGGGGCTATCACGGCGTCGTGAGCAATCAAATCCAAACAGTTCTGGCTGACCGCGGCGTCGCGGGCCAGCTACGGTGTCGGGAAGACCCGCAAACAGTACATTTTAGAAATGCAGGGCGTCGGCGACCTCTCGTTGAGCTTCCGAAAGCACGGCGTCTGCAGGCGTCGGTTCCGGAGGTCGGTGCAGGAGTCGTCGGGGCCCTCGAAGTCACACGCGTTGCAGATCGAACTCCTCTCTGTTGAAGTCAGGAGCACTGGCGTCGGCAGGCATCGGATGATGCGGTGTGAAGTGCAGCGGTGCGGCTGGCGGTGCCCTCAGGTCGCGGTGCGAGCAGCGGCTCAGTGGCGGCATCAGATGGCGTCTTCGGTGAGACCAGGGTCGCGGTGTGAAGTGACGGCGGTGCTCGTCACGGTGCTGGCAGGTCACGGTGCAAGCAGCGGCGGCGTCGTTGCTGAAGCGCTGTTGTCAGCTGACGAACTAGAGTCGATGGCGCCGGCATCGGTAGGCCAAGGCTGCGGTGCAGGATGAGGGCAGCGCGTCGTGTAACTTTACAAGCGGTGCCCTCGAACCACGGCGCAAGCAGCGGCGTCGATTTCGGCGTGGACCGGCATCGTCGGGGATACCAAGGCATCGTCGTGAAGCGAGGCGGTGCGGAGTGCGGTGCCCACAGGTCCTGCTGCGAGCAGCGGCTCGGTGGCGGCGTCAACAGGCATCGTCGGTGAGACCAGGGTCGCGTTGCGGCGGTGCCCTCTGCGGTGCCTTCAGGACACGGAGTCGGCAGCGGCGTCGTAGACGGCGTCGGGTTGCTTTTTCTTCTGTTGCAGCACAAAACACACAGTCCCCAGTGCTGAGGGCAGAAGAGCTTGAAGTCTTTGCTGTTCCTGAGACTTCTTGAACAGGGGGCAAGCTCTACCTCCAGCCCTTGGAGAAACTCACAAAAGTAGATTGCAGAAAGTCCAGTCCAGTCCTTTCACTGCCCAAGACAGAAGCAGCCACTGCAGGCCAACACAGCAAAGCACATAGCAAAGTGGTAGTTCCTCCTCACAGCTTCTCCAGCTCTTCTTCTTGGCAGTCTTCTTGGTCCAAAAGAGTTCTAAAGTTCAGGGGTCTGGGCCCCAATACTTATATCCCAAAATCCTTTGATCTCTTAGGCAGAGAGTGTCTGTGCCCAGCCAGAACCAGTTCTGCCTTCTCTGGTGTGACTTCCTGGCAGGAGGTGGAGACGGCATTGTCAGAGGCAGACCAGGCCCTTTGAGGTGCAAGGAAATCCCCTCCCCCTTCCCCAATTGCAGCCCAGGTCTAATCAGCCCTTTCCTGACCCACCTATCTATCTGGAGCCACTCCTGCTCCCCAGCCTTCTGTCATCCAAAACCCAGACAGGCAATCCACATTCCAGCAGAGGCACACGGGATGACTGAGCAAGAAAATACCTACTTTCTAAAAGTGGTATTTTCAAACACAGAATGTAAAAATCACCATCACTAAAAGATGCATCTTTAGATTCTGAGTTCAGGCATACTAAACTTTATTTTCCTACCTAGTTTCCAGGGCCAGTTATGTTTATAAGATGTTATAAACAAACTTCCCATTCTGTCCTATGGGGAACAGGTAGCCTTGCAATAGTGAAAACGAAATTGGCAGTAATTCACTATCAGGACATGCCACACACACCAGGGCATGTCCTACCTTTCACATACACTGCACCCTGCCCACAGGGGTACCTTGGGCCTACCTTAGGGGTGGCTGACATGTAAGAAAAGGGAAGGTTAGGGCCTGGCAAGTGGGTGTACTTGCCAAGTCGACATGGCAGTACCAGACTTCGCACAGGCTCTGCAATGGCAGGCCAGAGTCACATTTACGGGCTGTTTGTGTGGGTGGCACAATCCAGTGCTGCAGCCCACCAACAGCATTTGATTTACAGGCCCTGGCACACGCAGTGCACTTTACTAGAGACTGACACGTAAATCAAATAGGCCAATCATGGAAACACCAATCCATAACACATTTTACCATAGGAGCACTTGCACTTTACCACTGATCAGCAGTGAGAAAAGTGCGCAGAAACACTAAGCCAGCACAAACAGAGTCAAAACCGGGAGGTCAGAAAGCAAAAACTCAGGGGAAACACGCCAAAAGATGCCAAGTCTAACACATGTCCCCTCCAGCTGAAAGTAGGGAGAACTATCCAACCTCCTGGGAGTTCTCTTCACTAAGGCGGAAGAACTTGGACAGACCATCTGCATTGGAGTGTTCTGTGCCAGGGCGGTGTTCCACCGTAAAGTCCATTCCCTGTAGGGAGATGGACCACCTCAGCAGTTTTGGATTCTCAGCCCTCATCTGCATCAACCATCTGAGGGGCCTGTGGTCTGTCTGAACCCGGAAGTGAGTTCCAAACAGGTAGGGCCTCAGCTTCTTCAGTGCCCAGACCACAGTGAAAGCTTCCCTTTCTATGGCACTCCACCTCTGTTCCCTGGGGAGTAGTCTCCGGCTAAGGAAGACTACAGGTTGGTCTAGGCCCTCTTCGTTCAGTTGTGAGAGCACCGCTCCCACTCCATGCTCTGGAGCGTCAGTCTGCACGACAAATTCCTTGGAGAAGTCGGGTGCCTTGAGCACGGGTGCCGTGCACATGGCGCCCTTCAGGGCATCAAAAGCCTTCTGGAAGGACTCAGTCCAGATCACCTTCTTGGGCTGTTTCCTGGAAGTCAGCTCTGTTAAGGGGGCAACAATGGTGCCATACCCCTTAACAAACCTCCTGTAGTACCCGGTGAGTCCTAAAAAGGCCCTCACCTCTGTCTGGGTCTTGGGGGGCTCCCAAGCCAGAATGGTGTCAATCTTGGGTTGTAGGGGCGCCACCTGGCCGCTTCCTACCTGGTGTCCCAAGTACACCACCGAACCTTGCCCGATCTGGCACTTACTGGCCTTGATCGTGAGGCCTGCCCTCTGCAGCGCCTTCAACACTTCACTGAGGTGCTGCAAGTGTTCTTCCCATCTGGAACTGAACACTGCAATGTCATCCAGGTAGGCGGCACTGAAATCCTCCAGCCCAGCCAACACCTGGTTGACCAACCTCTGAAAGGTGGCAGGGGCATTCTTCAACCCAAAGGGCATCACCCGGAACTGGTAATGTCTTTCTGGGGTTGAAAATGCTGACCTCTCCTTGGCCCCATCGGTTAAGACAATCTGCCAGTACCCAGACGTTAAATCAAACGTGCTGAGGAACTTGGCAGCTCCCAACCGATCAATGAGCTCATCTGCTCTGGGGATGGGGTGTGCGTCAGTCCTGGTGACGGCATTGAGCCCACGGTAGTCCACACAAAACCGCAGTTCTGGAGTGGCACCGGGTGCAGCAGCCTTTGGGACCAAGACCACTGGACTGGCCCAAGGACTGTTGGAAGGCTCGATCACCACTAACGCCAACATCTTAGAGACCTCCTCTTTAATGCTGGCCTTGACCCGGTCAGTCAACCTGTAAATCTTGTGCTTCACAGGAGGGCTGTCACCGGTGTCCAGGTCATGGGTACACCAGTGAGTAACACCTGGGGTCAAAGAGAACAGGGGGGCAAACCGTCCCAACAACTGGTGACAATCGCTCTGCTGTTCTGGGCTCAGTGTAGAGGAGAGGAGCACAACTTCCACTGACCCATCGTGCTTCTTGGTAGACAGGAGGTCAGGGAGAGGTTCACTCTCCTCTTCCGTCCCATCATCTGTCGCCAAGAGCATGCTCACTTCGGACCTCTCAAAGTGGGGTTTGAGGCGGTTCACGTGGAGGATGTCATGTTCGTACGTACGGGGGAGTGCGTGCTAACGGTTGTCTGTCTAGTCTATTGTGCTCTCCCCCATACGTGCAGTACCGCGGGTCACCACCTGATCACTTCCGGGTGGCACCACTTAAAACTCCACTATGCACGGCGCCTGGTGCTTCTGATTAAGACGCTACGTGCTTGGAGTAGAATCCGTTTCCCTGTCGGCATGAACCCTTCTTTGCCTCGCACTCTACGGAGGCTTCTACATTGCTTGTCTCCTGCACGCTCTCGAACGCGTTGCAGCGCCTCACGCAGTCTCCAGATCCTGTCAGCGCAGGAGCGCTGCTACTCCAAATAGAGAGACGGAGTTCTCTCCTTTCTTCCTGCAACATCCACGGTGAGCGCTGGAGCGCGTCACCGCCCTTGCCAACATCCCGGTGAGCGCTGGAGCGCATCACCGCCTTGCCCCTTGCCAGTATCCCGGTGAGCGCAGGAGCGCGTCACCCCCCTTGCCAGAAACCCGGAGAGCGCTGGAGCGCATCACTGCCCTTGCCCCTTGCCAGTATCCCGGTGAGTGCAGGAGCGCATCACCCCCCTTGCCAGAAACCCGGTGAGCGCAGGAGCGCGTCACCGCCCTTGCCAGCATCCCGGTGAGCGCAGGAGCGCGTCACCACCCTTGCCAGCATCCCGGTGAGTGCAGGAGCGCGTCACCACCCTTGCCAGCATCCCGGTGAGCGCAGGAGCGCGTCACTGCCCTTGCCAGCATCCCGGTGAGCGCAGGAGCGCGTCACCGCCCTTGCCAGCATCCCGGTGAGCGCAGGAGCGCGTCACCGCCCTTGCCAGTATCCCGGTGAGCGCAGGAGCGCGTCACCACCCCCTTCCCTTCTTCCTTCACACGACGCAGGAGCACCTTGCCGCTATTACCACATAGCAACAGCGCAGGAGTGTCCCTACCGTAACTACCGTTCCCGGGAATCCTCTACCCCCCTGCTTCCATGGTGCTCAGCGCAGGTGCGCCTTCTGGCCATTTCAAGACCCTGGGTTGCTGAAGCACCTACCAGGAGATCCATAACTAAAGACACTTACTTTCAGGTGACTATTGTAATTCTCCCTACCATTCCCTAGTCTAGTGTGTGTGTATGTATGCTGGTTGACGCAGTAGTGATTGGTTGTTGGTTGTCATTCCAGGCTGACGGTCCAGAAAGGCAACGATCCCATCGGGTATCAGTCTTCGCCTCAGCATACCACACGGTACACCACCCCTTGAGGATTCCTTCCCCCAGTCTTCACCAATCCCCGGTCTGGTACTATTCAAGGTAGGACAGGGAAGTAGGTGGGAGACGGTGGAGGTTGTCCATATCATCCCCGCGAGACTACTCTACAGGCAGAAGGTAAGGCTTGTGGGGTCCCTGACAGAATCAGAAGCCCAAGCCGATCGTCTCCCCCGGGTGACATGAACAACCAGAACATTACCCTGCAGGACATAGCTGCTATGTTGACTAGCATACAAGCCGAAAACCAGAGCTTGCGGCAGGATGTCAATGCCTTACAGGGTCAGTTGGCCTCCGGTCAGTCACCCACGGTTAGACCCATACAGACAGGTGTGTTACAACCACCTACGTTCAACCCTTGGGGGTCCTCGCACCCGGCACAGGGCCCTATCCCTCCTATACAGGTGGTGGCTTCTCATCCAGTCCAGCTGGCAGCCCCAGAACGCTTTTACGGGGACAGTGCTAAATACAGCATATTCCTCAACCAGTGCCAGCTACACTTCATGGCTCGTGCTCCCGCCTTCCCCGATGATGCTTCGAAGGTCGCGTTCATCCTTTCGTAACTGGGTGGAGACGCAGCGCAATGGTCCATAGCGTTGGTGGAAAATGACGACCCCATGTTGTATAGTCTACCTGTGTTCAAAGAAACCCTGCGTAGAATGTTTGCCCGACACACGCTTATGCAGGCAGCCGACAACGCACTCCTCAACCTCAAACAAGGTAACACAGACCTCTTACATTACATCACCACGTTCAACAGGTTGGTCGTTGAAGCCAAATGGCCTGAGACCAAGATGGTGTCCGTGTTCTACCGAGGACTACGTGAGGAACTGAAGGACCTTATATCGCAAATATCGGATCCCCCAGAGGACATCGGTCCCTTCATAGACCTAACTGTTAAAATGAACTTCAGAATGCAGGAACGCAAAATAGAAAAAACCAAAGGTATCGATGCCAGATATCCAGCATTCCGGGAGAAACCCAGATCCGAAGGTCCTAGGATACCGGACACCCCAGAGCCCATGCAAATAGGCGGCATACGTGGACCCCTGTCTAAGGCCGAAAAAGAAAAACGACGTCGCCAAAACCAGTGTCTGTATTGTGGCAAAAGCGGCCATTTCGTCAAGGAGTGCCCTGTGAAGCCGAGTAAACCGATGACAAAGAAAACCAGCGCCCTTCCCGTCTCTCGTAGTGAATGGTCGGAAAACGACTTAACTCAGTAGAAGGAAAGGTCGGTCTACTGGGTTGTTCGTCTGATAAGACCTCCTCATCGGCCCCATACGAACACAACCAACATGTGGGTATCACAGTAACGTTACAATCCCGTAAAGGCCAATCATGGAACGTAAAGGCTCTCGTCGATTCAGGAGCTACAGGTAATTTCATTGACACCCAATACATGGAAGACCTCGGGATTCCTGCGATAACCAAGGACAGGCCAGAAACGGTAAAAGCAGTAGATGGCACTGACTTGACCTCTGGACCGATCCGGTACCAGACGGACATCATGACGATGACATGTGGGACAGAAGAACATAAGGAGTCCATCGCCTTTGATGTCATAGACGCACCCCAGTTTAAACTGATTCTGGGTCTCCCCTGGCTTGTTACCCATAATCCTCTCATCGATTGGGCAAACAGACGAATGACCCTCGATTCGCCATATTGCAGCCGCACCTGCTACCCAAGACATGGGAACACCAACGCACGGGCCGTGCAAACCCACGTTCTTCCTCTCATGGGAATGGGTGTTATCACACAAGGAACAGTGCCAGAAGCGTACGCCGATTTGTCATCGGTGTTCGATGAACAAAAAGCCAACATGCTTCCTCCCCATCGCAGTTTCGACTGCAGAATTGACCTATTGCCGGGATCCAAGCTGCCTTGTTGTCGTGTGTATTCCCTCACTGAAAAGGAAAGTACCCATCTGCGCACATATCTGGACGAATACCTACAAAATGGCTTCATACGCCATTCCAAGTCACCCGTTTCTTCGGCACTCTTCTTCGTAGCAAAGAGGGGAGGGGATCTGCAAACCTGCATCGACTATAGAGCCATGAACAACATCACTATCAAGAACCGATACCCCTTGCCTTTAATCTCCAACCTACTGGATCAAGTGAAAGACGCTAGGATATATACTAAACTAGATCTCCGTGGGGCCTATCATCTGGTAAGAGTCCAAAAGGGGGATGAATGGAAGACAGCGTTCCGGACCCGATACGGCCTCTTCGAGTATCAGGTCATGCCCTTTGGGCTCTGTAACGCTCCAGCTGCCTTCCAATTCTTCATCGACGAGGTACTGCGAGAACATATCGATCAGTATTGCGTAGTATATATCGATGATATATTGATCTATTCCCCGAGTGTTCCAGACCACATCCAACACGTCCGTAGCGTCCTCAAGAAGTTGCTGCAACACGGCCTGTACGTCAAGCTGGAAAAAGCGTGTTTCACACTACTGAGGTAGAATTCTTGGGACACATCTTGACCCCAGCAGGAATCAGTATGGATGCAAGAAAGGTCGAGTCCGTGTTGCAATGGCCTTCCCCGGGTTCCCTGAAACAGGTCCAACAATTCCTGGGTTTCGCCAACTATTATCGTCGCTTCATTTCGGGATTCTCTGACATCATCACTCCCATCACACGTTTGCTGCGCAAGGGAATCAAGTTCGCATGGAACCCTGAAGCTGAGAAGGCTTTTCTCGATCTGAAAACCAGATTCACTAGTGCACCCGTCCTGATACACCCCAATCCGGAACACCCATTCGTTGTCGAGGCCGATGCCTCACAGGACGCTCTGGGGGAGTACTATCCCAAAGGGATACCACATCGGGTCTCCTACACCCTGTAGCCTACTATTCCCGAAAGCTGCAACCCGCGGAACGGAACTACACGGTATCCGATCGGGAACTGCTAGCCATCAAGGCAGCCTTCGAGGAGTGGCGTCATTACCTGAAGGACGCCAGACACCCCGTCACCATCTACACGGACCATCGGAACCTACAATTCCTCCGCTCTGCCAGGGCTCTCACTGCCCGTCAATTGAGATGGACGCTATTCTTCAATGAATATGACTTCATGATTACATACCGTCCTGGTAAAGAAAACGCTAAAGCAGACGCCCTGTCCAGACTCGGGGAAACCTATGAAGCAGGAGACAAACCGACACCATCTCCCATTCTACCGGGACGGTGTTTTCAGGGAGTAATCCTTTCCTCCTCTTTCCTTTCCCAGTTGCAAGACGACCTCAAAGTAAAGAAACCAGAAGAATGGATCGGAGACCTGTCGGGAATCACTACTAGTGGTGGGTTCCTCTATAAAGACGACAACTACTTTCTACCATTGCCGCACCATCAACAAAAAGCGTTGTACATGTGCCATGACCATGTGCTGTCCTTGCACCCTGGGTATCACAAGACCCTGGACCTCTTACGTAGACACTTCTGGTGGCCAGCCATGCAGGATGACGTTCGCAACTATATAACCCACTGCTCAACCTGCGCGCAAGGAAAAACCCAAACCCGACCCACTGTGGGTTTGCTACACCCTATCCCTATACCCCCATACCCGTGGCACACGGTGTCCATGGATTTCGTTGTGGAATTACCCCGAACCAGGACCGGATATACCAACATACTCACCATTGTGGACCACCTAACCAAAATGGCGCATTTCGTACCGTTGCAGAAAGTGCCTTCTGCTGTGGAGCTAGCCGTTGTCTTCATGACCAACGTAGTCCGTCTGCATGAAATCCCTTCCGTACTGATCACCGACAGAGGCTCTCAGTTCATATCCCGTTTCTGGAGAGCGGTATGCGACACCATAGGGACGGAAGTACGTCTTTCCTCCGCCTACCACCCCCAAACCGACGGCCAGGCAGAGAGAACCAACCAAACCATGGAGCAATACCTTCGTTGCCTACTCATAGCGGTCGAAAAGGAATGGTCAGAGGTCCTGTGGATGGCGGAGTATGCCTATAATAACAACAAACACGCTTCCATAGGAATGTCGCCCTTTTACTGTCTGCAGGGTCGACATCCACGCACCACGCCCTGGGCAGAACCACAAACCAGTCCTCTACCCACCATCCAAGCTTATCACACCCTGCTATGTGACCTGTGGCAACAGGCGCGATTCGAGCTGGCCAAGGCCAAAGAAACCTACAAACACCATGCAGACACACACAGACAGGCTGAACCAGAGTACAAGACGGGAGATAGGGTTTGGGTCTCCATTAAGAACCTCAATTTGCACGGCCCCAAGAAATTGCTACCACGTTTCATAGGTCCCTACCGCATAGCCAAGGTCATCAACAAGGTGGCCATGAAACTCTCCTTGCCCCCTCACATGAGAATGCACCCTGTCTTCCATGTGTCTCTGCTGAAGCAGGCTCATTCCGATGGCCTGGCCTCCGTGCCTCCGCCACCTGTACTCAGGGATGACCACGAGGAATACGAGGTGCGTGCTGTGCTAGATTCTCGTAGGACCAGGGGGAGACTCTATTACCTTATCGACTGGAAAGGGTATGGTCCTGAAGAGAGGTCCTGGGAGCCCCTATCCCATGTTCATCACGCCCCTCAGCTGGTACGTGCTTTCCACGCTCGCCACCCCCTGAAACCGCGTCCAGCCACCCCCGTGTAGGGGTGGGGGGTCTGTCTTTGTGGGGGGTGCTGTCATGTTCGTACGTACGGGGGAGTGCGTGCTAACGGTTGTCTGTCTAGTCTATTGTGCTCTCCCCCATACGTGCAGTACCGCGGGTCACCACCTGATCACTTCCGGGTTGCACCACTTAAAACTCCACTATGCACAGCGCCTGGTGCTTCTGATTAAGACGCTACGTGCTTGGAGTAGAATCCGTTTCCCTGTCGGCACTAACCCTTCCTTGCCTCGCACTCTACGGAGGCTTCTACATTGCTTGTCTCCTGCACGCTCTCGAACGCGTTGCAGTGCCTCACGCAGTCTCCAGATCCTGTCAGCGCAGGAGCGCTGCTACTCCAAATAGAGAGACGGAGTTCTCTCCTTTCTTCCTGCAACATCCCCGGTGAGCGCTGGAGCGCGTCACCGCCCTTGCCAACATCCCGGTGAGCGCTGGAGCGCATCACCGCCTTGCCCCTTGCCAGTATCCCGGTGAGCGCAGGAGTGCGTCACCCCCCTTGCCAGAAACCCGGAGAGCGCTGGAGCGCATCACTGCCCTTGCCCCTTGCCAGTATCCCGGTGAGCACAGGAGCGCGTCACCCCCCTTGCCAGAAACCAGGTGAGCGCAGGAGCGCGTCACCGCCCTTGCCAGCATCCCGGTGAGCGCAGGAGCGCGTCACCACCCTTGCCAGCATCCCGGTGAGCGCAGGAGCGCGTCACCGCCCTTGCCAGCATCCCGGTGAGCGCAGGAGTGCATCACCTCCTTTGCCAATATCCCGGTGAGCGCAGGAGCGCGTCACCACCCCCTTCCCTTCTTCCTTCACACGACGCAGGAGCACCTTGCCGCTATTACCACATAGCAACAGCGCAGGAGTGTCCCTACCGTAACTACCGTTCCTGGGAATCCTCTACCCCCCTGCTTCCGTGGTGCTCAGCGCAGGTGCGCCTTCTGGCCATTTCAAGACCCTGTGTTGCTGAAGCACCTACCAGGAGATCCATAACTAAAGACACTTACTTTCAGGAGACTATTGTAATTCTCCCTACCATTCCCTAGTCTAGTGTGTGTGTATGTATGCTGGTTGACGCAGTAGTGATTGCTTGTTGGTTGTCATTCCAGGCTGACGGTCCAGAAAGGCAACGATCCCATCGGGTATCAGTCTTCGCCTCAGCATACCACACGGTACACCACCCCTTGAGGATTCCTTCCCCCAGTCTTCACCAATCCCCGGTCTGGTACTATTCAAGGTAGGACAGGGAAGTAGGTGGGAGACGGTGGAGGTTGTCCATATCATCCCCGCGAGACTACTCTACAGGCAGAAGGTAAGGCTTGTGGGGTCCCTGACAGAGGACCCTCAGAGGGTTCCTGGGAGCCTGCAAATCCACCAGGTAGGTGACATCACTTTTGCACTCCACCACCTCAAACGGCCCAGTCCACCTGTCCTGCAAGGCACAAGGTTCCACTGGGGCCATGACCCACACTTTTTGCCCAGGTTGAAATTCGACCAGAGTGGTATTTTGGTCATACCACTTCTTCATTTCTTCCTGGCTTGCTTCCAGGTTCGCCTGAGCGAGTTTCCTGAAGTGGGCAGTTTGGTTCCTGAAGGCCAGCATGTAACTAAACACGTCCTGGGGAGTTTTCTTGGGAGCTGCCTCCCAGCCTTCCTTCACCAAACTCAGAGGTCCCCTCACAGGGTGACCATACAGAAGCTCAAAGGGACTGAACCCAAGAGACTTCTGTGGTACCTCCCTGTACGCAAAGAGAAGGCACGGCAAGAGGACGTCCCACTTACGCCTCATGGGTTCTGTTAGACCCTTAATCATGCCCTTCAAGGTCTGGTTGAATCTCTCCACCAGACCGTTACCTTGTGGGTGGTAAGGGGTGGTGAACTTGTAGGTTACACCACACTCCTTCCACAGGGATGTCATATACTTGGATATGAAATTGGTCCCCCTGTCAGAAACCACCTCTCTGGGGAACCCCACTCGGGAAAAGATCCCCATTAACGCCCGGCCCAACACTGGCGCCGTCGTTGTCCTGAGAGTGGCATGGTCCACCAAGATCAGGATGTACCTGTTGCCCATGGCTGTCTTGGGATCCAGTGGCCCCACAATGTCCATCCCTACCCTTTCAAAGGGCGTTCCAACCACTGGAAAAGGTTGGAGAGGAGCTTTGACCTTCCTCCCACTCTTACCACTTGCCTGGCAAGTTGGGCAAGACCTGCAATGTCCATCTGACTGCCTTCGCATTTGGGGCAAGAAGAAGTGGGTGACAAGCCTGTCAAAGGTCTTGTCCTGCCCCAAATGTCCTGCCAAAGGCACGTCATGAGCCAGACCCAGTAGGAAGGTCCTGAAGCGCTAGGGTACCACCAGCACACAGGCTGACCCAGGCTCACCAACCTTAGGCTCGCTGTACAGGAGATCATTCTCCCAGTAGATCCAATGTGATCCGGACTGATCACCAGCTGCCTGGTCTGCAGCCTGCCGCCACAGACCCTCCAGAGAAGGGCACTCCTTCTGCTCCTTGCAGAATTCCTCCCTGGTGGGACCCCCTTCTTGCTGCCAATGGGTCAGCTCAGAGATGTCCCCCAGTTCAGCCACCTGCTCCCCTGTAGGCACCGGGGCATCCCCCTTAAGGTCCGCCTCCTCCCGGTCCGTGGGAACTTCAGGGGCCGGTTTCCCACGCCCCTTGCCCTTTCTCTTGGCAGGGACTTGGGCCACTGTTTCAGGCTCCAAGTCCTCTTGATCACCCTCTCTGGCCGCCATTGACTGAGTAGACACGCATGCCCACTCTGGCAACCCCAGCATCTCCAAGTGAGACCTGAGCTCCACATCCTTCCATAAGGACTGCTCCAGGTCATTACCTAGCAGACAATCTACAGGCATGGAAGGGCTCACAACCACCCTCAAGGGACCTGAGACTCCCCCCCCCCCCACTCGAAGGGAACCTGCGCCACCAGACTCTGGCGCTCTGAATTGTCTACAGCAACTACTTGGTGGAATGCCCCTGGGACTACCTGCTTCTCAGAGACTAGGTGACACCGGACTGAGGTCACACTGGCTCCAGTATCTCTGAGAGCTTCTACCCTTTTCCCATTGATGGTCACCCAGGTGCTGTATTTCTTTGTGTTAGGGGGCACCTGGTTTCCTGGGACCATCTCACTGTCCCCTAGTGAGACGAGGGTCATTTCTGATGGATCCCCACCCTCCTGTGGGTACTCTTCCTCCCCAAGCGCTACACTAGCCAACACCTTGGACTGCCCATTGGTGGGTGGCTGTGCCCCCTTAGGGCACTTGGGGTCCCCCGTCATGTGGCCCACCCGGTCACATGAAAAACACTTGCAGGGGCCGGTCTCAGCAGGCTTTCCTGAAGAGACCCCTTGTTTCTTATCTCCGGGGGGATGGGAACTTTTACCCTGGGTGTTAGTGTGGGGCCCTTTAGAGAACTCCTGTGTTTTACCCTTGTCCCCCCCACTTTTCTGCTGGGGACCCTGCCCACCTTTGGCTGAGTCTCCCCCAAACGCTTTCTTGTGGACCCGGGTACTCACCCAGTTGTCCGCCTCCATAGCAAGCTTCCTGGGGTCAGTCAGCTTACTATCAACTAGGTGCTGGCGCAGATCTGCAAAACATAGACTAGACAAGTGCTCCCATGCAATCAAATTGTAGAGCCCCTGATAATCTGTCACATTACTGCCCTTCACCCAGCCATCCAGTGATCGGCAAAACACACCCACACATTCCAACCAAGTGTTGGCATCAGACTTCTTACTGGACCTGAACCGATCCCTGTACTTTTCAGGAGTAAGACCATACTTAGTGAGGAGGGCGTCCTTCATGTCGGGATAGGTGAGGTGATACCCCTTACCCAAAGCTATTAAAGTATCCCGGGCTTCTTCCGGAAAGAGAGGCCACAATCCTGCTCCCCAATTCTCCTCAGGGACCCCATTCATGTGTATCACTGCCTCGTAAGCCTGAAACCATCTTTGTATGTCGTCCCCCTTCTTGAATTCTTTGCCTACATTCTTTGGGATGTGCACAATTCTGTCTGCCTGTCTTGACGAGTTGCTGCCACCATCTGAACTGGCTCTATTCCTTAGCTCCAGCTCTTTAAGACTTCGCTCATGATCTAAGATCATCTTCCTTTCCTCCATGGCTATTCTTTTATCCTCCCTTTCACTTTCCATCCTGAGTTTCTCTAACTCGAACTTCCTTGCTTCCCGCCTGACCTCCAGCTCCTCTGGGGACAGGCCACTGCTGCCTGGCCTGGAGGGTTCCCCCCCTCCCAAAAGCACATCCACCCTAGGAATAGGCTCCTCCGCCTCTCCACTGAGATCACCAGACTCCTCGCTGACATGTCTGGCTGCTACCCAGGCCCTCAGCGCCTTTTGTAGCTCCTCCTACCTAGTGGGGCCTCTGACTTGGACTTTTAGGTTTTTGCAAATTGATTTCATTTCCCTAACATTGTAGGATTCCAACCTATCCTCCTCAAAGGCAATTTCCAGGGATGCAATAGATGATGCTCTTGATTCAGGCATGATGAAGTAGCAAGTTGAACTCTGGCAAGATCAAAAATAGGCCAAAAAGAAAAAGAACCAGTATGTGGCACGTAATGGTCTGCGATATGGTCGTAGTGCACACCAATCACTGTGAGTCAAGTGCAAACGCAAGTCCTATCCTCACCTCTGACAACCAATGTTAGAAATGGGATTTTTAGTAGGCTAGGGCATGTGCCAAAGCCAGGCGGAAACCGCCACTCTAGTCAGGATAAGGGAGTTACACTCCTAAAATAACCCCTGCTCACCCCCTTGGTAGCTTGGCACGAGCAGTCAGGCTTATCTTAGAGGCAGTGTGTAAAGCATTTGCACAAAACCAACAGTAATGCAGTGTAAGCACTACAAAAGGACACCACACCAGTTTAGAAAAATATCCAATATTTTTATATAGTTAAGACAAGACCAAAAACGATAAAAATCCACAATACAGTACTTAAAAATCTTCAGTTATCAAAATATGCTTGAAAAACAGTTCCTTGATGTCGATAGCTCCGTCCGGGGCTATCACGGCGTCGTGAGCAAACAAATCCAAACAGTTCTGGCTGACCGCGGCATCGCGGGCCAGCTACGGTGTCGGGAAGACCCGCAAACAGTACCTTTTAGAAATGCAGGGCATCGGTGACCTCTCGTTGAGCTTCCGAAAGCACGGCGACCGCAGGCGTCGGTTCCGGAGGTCGGTGCAGGAGTCGTCGGGGCCCTCGAAGTCACACGCGTTGCAGATCGAACTCCTCTCTGTTGAAGTCATGAGCGCTGGTGTCGGCAGGCGTCGGGTGCTGCGGTGCGAAGTGCAGCGGTGC
This sequence comes from Calotriton arnoldi, assembly GCA_963921515.1. NCBI lineage: Eukaryota > Metazoa > Chordata > Amphibia > Caudata > Salamandridae > Calotriton > Calotriton arnoldi. The sequence continues at coordinate 485,142 of CAWUFW010002061.1, forward strand.
GGCGTGCGGTGCCCTCAGATCGCGGTGCGAGCAGTGGCTCGGTGGCGGCGTCAGATGGCGTCGCCGGTGAGACCAGGGTCGCGGTGCGAAGTGACGCCGGTGCTCGTCGCTGTGCTGGCAGGTCACGGTGCAAGCAGTGGCGTCGTCGTTGCTGAAGCGCTGTCGTCAGCTGACGAACTGGAGTCGATGGCGCCGGCGTCGGTAGGCCAAGGCTGCGGTGCGGGATGAGGGCAGTGCGTCGTGTAACTTTACGAGCGGTGCCCTCGAACCACGGTGCAAGCAGCGGCGTCGATTTTGGCGTGGAGCGGCGTCGTCGGGGATACCAAGGCGTCGTCGTGAAGCGAGGCGGTGCGGAGTGCGGTGCCCACAGGTCGCAATGTGAGCAGCGGCTCGGTGGCGGCGTCAGCAGGTGTCGTCGGTGAGACCAGGGTCGCGGTGCAGCGTTGCGGCGGTGCCCTCTGCGGTGCCTTCAGGACACGGAGTCGGCAGCGGCGTCATAGACGGCGTCGGGTTGCTTTTTCTTCTGTTGCAGCACAAAACACACAGTCCCCAGTGCTGAGGGCAGAAGAGCTTGAAGTCTTTGCTATTCCTGAGACTTCTTGAACAGGGGGCCAGCTCTACCTCAAGCCCTTGGAGAAACTCACAAAAGTAGATTGCAGAAAGTCCAGTCCTTTCACTGCCCAAGACAGAAGCAGCCACTGCAGGCCAACACAGCAAAGCACACAGCAAAGTGGTAGTTCCTCCTCACAGCTTCTCCAGCTCTTCTTCTTGACAGTCTTCTTGGTCCAAAAGAGTTCTAAAGTTCAGGGGTCTGGGCCCCAATACTTCTATCCCAAAATCCTTTGATCTCTTAGGCAGAGAGTGTCTGTGTCCAGCCAGAACCAGTTCTGCCTTCTCTGGTGTGACTTCCTGGCAGGAGGTGGAGACGGCATTGTCAGAGGCAGACCAGGCCCTTTGAGGTGCAAGGAAATCTCCTCCCCCTTCCCCAATTACAGCCCAGGTCTAATCAGCCCTTTCCTGACCCACCTAGACTATCTGGAGCCACTCCTGCTCCCCAGCCTTCTGTCATCCAAAACCCAGACAGGCAATCCACATTCCAGCAGAGGCACACGGGATGACTGAGCAAGAAAATACCTACTTTCTAAAAGTGGTATTTTCAAACACAGAATGTAAAAATCACCTTCACTAAAAGATGCATCTTTAGATTCTGAGTTCAGGCATACTAAACTTTATTTTCCTACCTAGTTCCCAGGGCCAGTTATGTTTATAAGATGTTATAAACAAACTTCCCATTCTGTCCTATGGGGAACAGGTAGCCTTGCAATAGTGAAAAACGAAATTGGCAGTAATTCACTATCAGGACATGCCACACACACCAGGGCATGTCCTACCTTTCACATACACTGCACCCTGCCCACAAGGGTACCTTGGGCCTACCTTAGGGGTGGCTGACATGTAAGAAAAGGTAAGGTTAGGGCCTGGCAAGTGGGTGTACTTGCCAAGTCGACATGGCAGTACCAGACTGCGCACAGGCTCTGCAATGGCAGGCCAGAGTCACATTTACGGGCTGTTTGTGTGGGTGGCACAATCCAGTGCTGCAGCCCACCAACAGCATTTGATTTACAGGCCCTGGCACACGCAGTGCACTTTACTAGGAACTGACATGTAAATCAAATAGGCCAATCATGGAAACACCAATCCATAACACATTTTACCATAGGAGCACTTGCACTTTACCACTGATCAGCAGTGAGAAAAGTGCGCAGAAACACTAAGCCAGCACAAACAGAGTCAAAACCGGGAGGTCAGAAAGCAAAAACTCAGGGGAAACACGCCAAAAGATGCCAAGTCTAACACTTAGCGTGCAGTTTCACTTCCGTTTGGCCTGCAAAGCCCAGCAAGATATCAAACCCAGGTGAAAATATGCACCCAGTTGAAATATGCAAGTTCCTAGCACATATATGTACATCTTATGGGTCGCCCAGAATTCTCATATTTCCCTGACTTAGCTCAGGATCAGAGCCCAGACCTTTAGTCACCCTGCTGGGACAAGTTAATTACATTGCTGTCCAGCAGAAGGAATAAAAGATTCTCCACACAAAGGGAGCAAATAGCAGTGTTACACTCCTCTCCTGAGGAGGAAGGGGTGGGGAAGAAAATCTGCTTCTGTTAATTAGTTATCAGACTGTACCAGGGTTGAGACAACCCAGACCCACTGAACAAAGGAGGAAGCCCAGATTTCTGGAGCCAGCAGAGGAGGTGGCTTCTCTTTGAAGTTTTGGTGGGAAGGTCCCTGGTAGTGATGCCAGCTAGGGGCGGAGCGGAGGCTCCCAAAGGAGATGTGACCTGTGAGTTCTGGATGGCACCATCTTGAATTGTCCCAGCATGCTGTACAGGAGGGTTGGAACAAGGGTGGAGAGATGATGTGGCACACTAGGATTGGCCAGGGTTGCCTGGCTTCTAGAACTGTCCACTCCCATTCAAAAACTCTTGCACAAGGTAGAGAGAGTGTTTTTGTTGGAGCTGAACACTAGGACTGGATGGCGGCAGCACCATGGACAGCTGGAAGGACAAATCCCCAGTGCCCTCAAGGAGTAAGGACTACAATTGAGCCCAGGACCAGTGGATCTCTCACCGGGACCAGGGAAGCTGGTCCCCTTATCCCTCCTAAGGACCAGCTGGGGGAAGAACTGGACTTCTGGGCCCAAACAGGAGGGGGGGAAGCACTAGAGAACAAGAAAAAGGAGAAAGGCTGGTGCAGGGAGCCAGTGGAACCAGCTCCCTGCAAAGTGTGCCACTTTAGAGGCCAGGAGATCTGAGAGAAAGGCTCCAGTTAGCTAGGGTTTTCCACCAGGAGTGAAATGAGCCCAAGATCATGGAAAACGGCCCAACAGGGCCTGAGATATCTCAGGGAGGATTTGACCTTTGAGCTGAGGGCCGAGAAACGGAGCATGTGGAGCTGTACTGCCAAATCTCCTGGGGTGAGCCAGGGCCAGGGGTTGACGCAGAGTATATTAATACTTGATGAACCCTGGCTGGTGGCGTGCATGGGGCCCCCTCCCCAGAGCTCTACGAGGACCTGGAATCCCAACCCAAGGGGCAGTTTTTGCAAAAGGGGCCCAGGATCCCATCTCCCGACGTTGCTAAGCCAGAAAAGAAGGGAGCACCATTGTGCTCCCCTACCAAAAAAGAAAAGGGGCTCAGGACCCCATTTCCTGGCTCGTCCCACATACAGGACCAGGAGAGTGCCATAATGCCCCCCAACAAATAGAGAAGGTACCTGGGGCACCAACTCCAGGCCCCCTACGCAAACCAAGGAGGGAGGAGCGCCGTTGCACTTCCCTAAGAAAGAGGATGGGGCCCGGGACCCCATCTCCGCACCACCAACGATGAAGAACCAAAGAGGAGAGCCACCGTGTTCCCCCTAGCTGTGTTAGGCACGCCCCCGCTCCCCATGCCCGTGTCTGGCAGGGCGGCCATCACGAACAAGACACCCTGCCCGCATTGAGTAGGTAGGGGAGAAGCACACTGCCGGCTCCTGCTCCAGCAGAGATGGATGCCGGCCAGGCAAGCAGCCGGTTGGGGCAGCCAGGGGTGGGATCCCTGAGCTGCCCCCAATGGAAAAAGGGTGCCAAGGTGGGACTGGGCACTCCCAACAAACGTTTAGCCAAAACTTAAGCACTCCTCAGGCTAGAACTTTTGTTCTACAGCCTGGGAGTACAACGACCTCTAGTGGCTGGTTCTATGGCTGTATGTGTTGTGGCCTGAAGTGGTTAAATGAACACAGACACATGTACTATTGTTATATCTTTGTTTAGGAAAAGGTGTTGCACACTGAAGGGGTAAGATTTACTGTTTCCCCTCCAATCTAAGCCACTTAGGGGAATGTGTTGGATACTAAAACTATTCCCCCTCCAATTGAAATGATTTAGGGGAAGGTGTTGAACACTAAAGGAGTGGCATTTACTATTCCCACTCCATTCTAAGCCATAATGAAATAAGTTTTTAAGAGTAAAGGGGTGAAATTAACTTTACCTACTCCTATCTAATAAATCCTTTAATATAATGAACAGGAAAAAATATTAAAACATATAAATTAAGAAAAGTATTGTTATGTAATGTTAAAATTGATAATACATTCAATAAAAATAACGTATTTACTACATAACATAACACATTAACATGAACTAATAAAATGAATAAACAGCATACACTAATATTAACATATATATGTAATATAAAAATTAATAATCATAATACACATTTAATGTATAATTATGCTAAATTACACACACATACTTTTATTTAAATTAATTTGTACAATTAATTAACCATTAGAACAAAAACGGGGCATGGCTTGAGAACGCATGGAGGTGGCCGCGTAACTACCGATCTCCAGCGCCCAAAGCCCGCGGCAGCAATTATCCTTGTCCCCTGGGACCCTAGTTGGGTTGGAAAGGTGAGGCAAGACCCAGAGGACCAACTAAGACTCGTGGTGTCGGCGTCGCTGGCCGGGTTCAAAAGAGCGGACTGAGGGGGGAGAGCCGAGATGAAGACATGGCACAATGGCGAAGACCACGCCATGGTCGCGCTAAACCTACATTGTGGACGCCGAACTAGGAGACGCAACATGAGGGGGAATTCCTGAATGACCAGGAGGATGCCCCACCACATACTGGGTAAATCAACTCCCCACGGGGAAAGAAATTGAGGACTGGCCAGAGCGTAGGAGTGGGAAACCAGGAGGAGGAGTGAGGAGTTGGCCAGGAGAATACAGGTCCTGCTGTACATAAGAGAGGTGGCCACCACTCATCCCCATTACTCATGCCCTAATGATTAGAGCTATCACCGCCCAAAGAGAGCAGAAAACCAAGCGGCACGGTCAGTCAGGGAAGTCCACGCTGCGCAAACCTGGCAACGGCCTCCTGAACGTTGGGGAGGAGATACCCCTCCCATTGAAGGTGACAGGTCCAGGAAATAAGAGCAGTAACCAACCCACACGAGACTTGGAAACCGGTGCTGGGAGACCACCGGGGTTAGAGTAAACCCTGGGAGGTGAAATAGACAAATCCGGGGGAAAACAACCCTGTCTGCCCCCACTGCTACATTGAGACCCAGTGCCCCCCCCCCCGGTGACTGGCGGAGCCGTAGAGCCTGTTCAAAGGAAGACAACGGAGGATCAGAGAGCCTCAGATACCAGCCCAAAGTGGGCGCAATACACAGTCAACCCGGAGGGACATTGAAGTAACATAATGAAATGGATGGGATATCACAACTGAACCAGGACATGTGAGTGAGAATTCCAGGAGAAAAGGTACAGAGAGAAGAGTGGGTTGAATGTGCATGGGGATAGTGACTAGAACAGCTGGGATTGGCATGGCCCTCCTTGACCAGGAACCCCGCAGATGCCAGACATCCAGCTCTTAGAGACCGGGCAAGGACCCAGCGGGGACACCGTTCCCCAAGCGACACTACTGTGTCTGCCAGTGGCGGCCCCAGACAGTTGGGAACGAGCTAGAAGACGGGAGGAAGGAGAGTGATAGGACTCGCTGGATGAACCCCTGACAGCAGAGGTAGTGGAATGGAACAGGGTGGAGAGAATTCACAATGGTCCGCCCAAAGTCACCTAGACCTGCCCACACTAAGAGTAACCACGACCAGCGGAGAACAAAGATTTATGGAGGGTAATGGAAGATAGAAAAGGACTAGAGGCACACATAGTGGGCACACTGGCAGCAGACTAAAACAGCCCTAGAACTTAAAATGACATGAGGTGAATATTCTGAGAGCTGAACACCGAAAATTAGCGGACAGGGTCTCGGACACAGAGACCACCTTAGCATATGTCAAACCCACATTGACTGAGACTACTGCCTGCATACGAGCACTAGAAAAGGAAGTGGACAAACTTAATGGACAAAATAAACAGGTCTGAAGGACGGTCCCGTCGCAATAATATCCGATTAGTGAGTATTTCAGAAAAGGCAGACAGCCCTAGTATGGAACTGTTCCGGAAAGACTGGCCATCATAGGAAGTGCTGGGAGGTAAAACTTTGAAATAGTTTACAGTGGAGAGAACCCATAGAGTTCCTGAAATGATGCCTGTCCCCGGGCGGTGGTGCGGGCGATAGTTGCCAGACTGTTAAACTTTCGAGATGCCATCCGACAAAGAGCACGGATGCAAGGGAACTGGCAGATAGAAGGAAAGATTGTTAACATATATCTGGATTACACACCGACAGTCCAATGCCAACGGGAAACCTCCATAAGGGTTAAACAGCACCACAGGAAATTGGACCTCAGATATGCACTTTTTTCCTAGCAAAACTCGGAATAAATGATCAAGGGACTTCGCACTTTTTACGATGGTGGTAGAGGTCTGGGACTCGTTGGATTGCCATGGATAGGCCCTACCCAAAGATATAGAGATGTGCCAAACATCCAAGTGGCAGGAACGTAAGAGGCACTGCAGGACTTGGAGACACACACAGATGGCTCCCATGAAAACCAAAGTAGAGTCGGAGAGAGCAAAAGTGGTGGCAGGCATTCGTGGTTAAGCACCCTGGACACCTCCAACAGATGGGAACCTCTGCTGAGAGAGACTGAGGGCTCTGGGAAAGGTAAATCGGAACAGGCAGAGAACAGTGACGATCCAGGACTGCCCATAGTTACCCTGATGACATCTGAGGAAATAATTTAAGGACCTCTAGCGACTGAAGCCTGTGGGACTGCGGGTGGAATCATGACATATTGTTGTGCAAAGTTCCCACACCAATGGTTCGAGTTAAAAGGTGATGGGCATACAATGCATTGGGGAGGCGGCCAGTTCAAAGACCGATGCATGGTAAGGTATGGTGGTGAGGGAGTTGGGGAGCAGTTGAAAGGAATGAGGCGATACAGGTACACATCGACCAGAGGAGGATGACAAACCATCTCGGGTGGAGTGGGGGGGCACAATACATAGGAGGACTTGGACATCTAATCGAAACTGACACACAGACTGAAACTGCTAAAACGGAATGTTAAAGGGTTGCGGAAGCCCATAAAGAAAAGCCTAGTCGCACAAGCTATGGCATGGTACACTGTGGATGTAGTGTTTCTGCAGGAGACATATATGAAAGCTACCTGGGGCATGGGAAATATAAAGTGGCTTACTAGGGCTACAAGTTTGAGAGGGGTAGCTATTCTGATCAAGAAGTCACTGGCCCTCCATGTAATAAAGACCTGGTCGGATAACTTGGGGAGATACACCACGATACTGGGAGAATTGGAAAGGGAGCAACTGGCTTTAGTTAATGTGTATGTTCCACCAGGGCTACAAGTCGACACCTTACAGAAACTGGAACAGATACTTACGGACCTACCTAAAGCTACAACTATCCTGGGTGAGAGATTTTAATATAGCCCTTCACACACACCTAGATAGAATGTACATCAAACAGACACACCACTCACTCGTTGGAAAACTGGAGAGTTTTGTACAGGCGATGAGAATGGGGTATATCGGGAGGACATTGAATGGGACACACAAATGTTATTCCTGTTACTCTGGAGTGCATTATACACAATCCCATGTCGACTACCTCTTCACCCCAGTTACGACATTGGGTAGATTCAAGGAGGCTGATTACAAGGCTAGACGTATATTAGGCCATTCCCCACTCAGTGTTACATTAGAAACACGGAAGGTGAGGAGAAAGGGGAGTGGAGAATGGCAGCCTGGAGAATGACGAACATTAAAAAAGTGAAGTGTCTAGATGAAGCCATGGAGCATTACTTCAAAGAAAATGCTGAAACAGCAAAGGATGCTGAAATATTGTGGGACCAAGAAACAGTGTCTCAACAAATAATACTTAGAAGACAATTAGTCAACCATAAAAGAATTACGAAAAAGGAACAAAAGAAGGGAAACAACACTACAAATGATTACTGCTGTCTGTATTGATCATATAGCAGGAAAAACAATCATTTTCAGACACAATGTATCCTTAATGCAAGTGTAATCAAACAAGTGCACACATAGTGCTTGTGAAGTAGTGAACGGCGCAAGTGAGGCATGTGGTAAAGTGACAGCAAAAAAAGGCACAATTAAAATTGATACATAACATAAACAATGATACTACAATTTGTTTTGGAACATTTTATGGGCCAAACAAGCCGTGAAAACGCTGTGTTCAGTCTACAGCGTTTCGACCTGTCCAATTTCAGGTCATCATCAGGGCGAGGTTACACATATCACTTGAGATTGCTGGTGACGTATTTGAAAAGCTTCAAGGAAGGAAAAGAGGTCCGGTAGGCGTGAGTCTGGGTAGAGCGTACACTAATCTTGCCCAGGAGGAATCCAAGGTTGGTAGGGAACCAATGAGGGAGAGGAGCCGAGTTGAGCGCCTCTACGAATTAGCAAGAAAGGAGGACCATCGAGGATTCAATTCGCCCGATTTGGCGAGTGCCGTGGAGAGAGTTATCGGCAATAGAAAGCAGAGTCTCTCAAGTGAGAGTACTCCTCATCAGGAAGTCGCTCTGCCAATCAATGGTGATAACCTTGTTTAAGTTCCACCAACCTTTGTCTTTCAAAAATACAGAATTCTTTCCCACCCTTTTCACAAGAAAGGGTTTCTGAAACTTGGATACACCTTTGGGTACCAAATTTGTTTTTTGTATTAAAACCCAATCACCCACATGAATATTTATCTCTTTCACATTAAATTTCTTGTCATAATACACCTTTCTCTTAGACTGAGATTCCTTTGCAGTTTTCCTAACCTCAAAAATAGCCTTAACAACACTTTTCTGTGAATCCATCCATGGAGGAAATGTTTTAGAAAATCCAATTCTCTTGCGTAACAACTCAAAAGGTGTTGCCCTAGTCATAGAGTGATGTGTATTATGAAAGCTGTAAATTTTACACCTCAAATACTCATTTACATTTAAACTGGAAGAGATAGCTGTTTGAACATCTTCTTTGATTATCCTGTTAGCCCTTTCCACCAAACCATTAGAATGCGGAAAATATAGCGCTACTCTGTAATGATTGATGCCATGCTTTTTAAGAAAAGTACACATTTTTGTTGACACCAATTGTGTGCCATTGTCCGACACCAAAAGTTTAGGTACACCTTCCAAAGAAAATACATTTTTCAAGAATTCAATTGTAGAATCAGTTGTGATTTCTGCTACAGCCTTAAAATGAACCTGCCTGGAAAAGTAATCAATTAAGACTATGAAATACTTCTGATCAAAAGGAAGACAATTGAATGGTTATAGAAAATTAATAGCTACCTTATCCCAAGGTTGCTCTGGCATATCCAAATTAATCAATGGGGTTTTATTCAAATGCCAACTCTTGTCTGACAAAAGACACTCTTGACAAACCTGTTTGAAGTTATCCACCATTTTGTCCATTCCTGGCCACCAATAGTGGTTGCGTAGAATCTTCTTTGTAGAGGTGATACCAAAATGGCCTTCATGAGTCATTATGATCAGCCACCTTCTCTGAAATGTTTCAGGTGGTACAAACAAACCCCGTCTCAGAACAATACCAGATTCAACACTTAACTCAGAGAACAAATGATAAAAACCTTTGATGTTACCCAATACACTCCTGGACATTCTAGCATCTCCGCTATTGTCGTTTCTAAACCGTCTCACATAGAATGCCTAGAACCACTGTAAACATGCATTCTATACAAGACTCAACCACGAGCTAGACAAGCACGTGCACGCGATCATTACATCACACTTGGATACAACGAGGTGCTTGCCACCGCGCTATGCCATTAAAGCCCATCATGATACGGCCCGAGGGGGTTGTTGTGGGGGTGATGGGACAGTGGTTCAAAGAGGGCTATCTTCTTTCTCCTGAATGCTATTACATGCCAGCCCTGGCGTCTGTGTACCAACCAACTTTGTATGTCTCTGCAATAGGCAGGCTTCTATACCGGGCATATGTAGATGGAAAAGTATCAAAATCTTCCACATAGTGTGTATGCTCAGTAAAACCTACCTACCACTCTTAGACAAGCATAAGACTTTGCGGTAGAGAGTGTGCGTTTTCGCAAGTTGCAATATGAGAGGGATGCCGCCAATTGGCTAGCTGCCAACTTCGAACCTGGTGTACTGGGTTTGAAGTGAGGGAGAACGTTGGTACTTGACTGCAAAATCGTGTGATTTTGGACAAATCATTTCCTCTCCAGTTGTCTAAAATTTAAATAGGTGAAATAAAATCATGTAATTTAAAGATGTAAGAATGTACAGCGTTCAGTTATTTACCACATCGATTCACCTCGTATAAATACCAACACAACATGATGGACAGTAGCAGTCTGTCACCTGGCGGCCCAGCTGATATTTTGGCGAGTGCAGTAACCAGCGCCACCGCTATAGGGAAGGCAGTTTTCTTCTGACGAAGAGAGGCGGCACAGCTGGACAGCCTATGACGCATCGAGGGTGGGGAGTTAAATAGCATGAAATCCAGGCTGACTATGGAGACTGATAAAATAATTGCATTTAATGATGCTGGTATGGCTGCTGAATGTACGGATTCCCCCGCTACAATCATTTAGATAACTTAGCTGTTTTGGTGTCAGTCACCCGCAAACATGATAGCTTTAAATAGATATAGAAAACGTCTGTGGCCTTCTAGTTTTATACATGCGCCAGGTCTGTAATAAGAAAAAAAATGAAGGGCTTATTTTTAATATGTTGCTCAAAAAGGAGTCTCTGCGATACTGGTGGGCCGCTGGGCTTGGGAGGCCCAGGATGCGCGCTTTAGCCTTATCTAGCCCCAAGAGCTACTTGGCAGAACAAAAGAAGGCCCTTTGAGCACTTTTCGTCTCCCCTGCTCCCCAGTACAATATCCCAGTCCTGCAATATCCAATCCCCCCCTCTTCGAACCAGAGGGAGAGAAAAGCCCCCAGAGGCGCTGGCCGCACCAGGGTTGCTTCCAAGGAGCTACCGAGGAATATTTTCAGAATCCTCAGAGCTTATCTGCGCCTCGTTACTCATTAACCGCTTGTTAGTAGAACTGTGCGTGTTATCTCAGCAAGTAGTTTCAGGAGTGAGGTGCCCCATCATAAAGCACGACCGCCAGACGACGCTGCTCCGTAGAGTGCGTTTCCTCGACCTTGCCTCAGCGCCTGGAGGGGTACGAACCCTTGACGTACCTCGCTCTCACCCTATGCCCCTGAAGGAGGGGGCTGTGTGTGTACGGGCCCAGCTGGACGTCAGAGAGCCAATCGAAGCAGGGCCGGACGACGCAGGTGTCCTGGGGGTGGACCACGCCGAGTGCGCAGAACCAGCATCAGTAAAAGTGACCAATGATCGTTCACTGGCTGCTGCCAGAGTGGGCTCGCGGAAAAGCCCTCTGTGAGGACTGACGGTACAGAGCCATCGGCTGCAAGAAAGACCTGGAGGAATGGACTGCACTGAGCTGTGAGAATATTGTCTACAGGCCTGTTCACTAGGAGAACAAACTCTAGGTAACTGTCCAATGAGAGAATATTTCCTACAGGTCTGTCCATTGGGAGAATGGACTCTACAGAACTGTCCACTGAAAGAATATACTCTACAGGACTGTTCACTAAGAGAACTGACTTTACAGAACTGTCCACAGAGAGAACAGATTTTACAAAACCTACAGGACTGCCCAATGAGAGAACAGATTCTACAAAACCTGACACTTTAAGAACCAACTCAACAAAACTGTCCAATGGGAGAACAGATTCTACAGAACTGTCCAGTGAGAGAATTGACTCTACAGAACCGTCACCTGAGAGAATGGGCTCTACCAAACCTGACATTTTAAGAAACAACTCTACAGAACTGTCCAATGGGAGAACTGTTTCTACAGAACTGTTTAGTCTGAGAATTGACTCTACAACACCATTCGCTGTAGGAACTGACTCTACAGAATCAACCACTTTAAGAATCGACTCTACAGAACTGTCCACTGAGAGAATAGACTCTATGAAACCTGACACTTTAAGAAACAACTCTACAGAACTGTCCAATGGAAGAACTGTGTCTACAGAACTGTTTAGTCTGAGAACTGACTCTACAACACCATTTGCTGTAGGAATTGACTCTACAGAATCAACAACTTTAAGAATCGACTCTACAGAACTGTCCACCGGGAGAACCGATTCTACAGAACTGTTTAATTTGAGAACTGTCTCTACAACACCATTTGCTGCAGGAATTTATTGTACAGAACTGTCTTCTGGGAGAATTGATTCCACAGAACTTGCTCCTTCAAGGATGAACCCTACAAACCTCTCTGGTGTGAAAATTGATTCTATAGGACCAGTCCATTTAAGAATGTCTTCTACGGACCAGTCCTCTGAGAGCATTAATTTTAGAGAGCTATCTGCCGTCAAAATGGGCTTTACAGAACATGACGTAAGAATGGAATCTACAGAACCATGTACTATAAGAATAGATTCTGTAGAAATGCCCACTGTACAAACAGACTTTACAGACCAGGTCACTGGGAGAGTGGCCTATGCAGAACAGTTTGTGGCAATAGTGTGCTCTGCAAAGCCGGCCACTTCAGGGGCGGATTGTACAGAACTCTCTACTGTGAGAATGGGTTCTCAGGAGCAGTCTGCTGTAAGAATGGACACTACAGTACCTGTCACTGCAAGAATGAACTCTACAAAACTGCCTACTCTAAAAATAGACTCTACAGAGTGTCCTGTTGGAATGGGATCTACAGAGGTTTCTACTGTGAACATGGGCTCTAGTGAGCCATCTGCTTTAAGAACAAGCCCTGCAGAACTGTCAAATTCAAGAATGTCCCCAGGAGGGCCAGAAGACCCATTAGCTCTAAGAAGTCTTGCAGAGTTTCCAGGTGCAGGGATAAAGGATCCTGTTTCTGCAGAACTGGGGTCTTCAAATATCTCAATCCTATCAGATGGGAAGCAGGACTATGCCAGGTTGTATTGTGAAGAAACAGGCCATATGGAAATGCTTGAACTGCCGGATGGGGACCCTGCAGACATTACATGCTACCAAAATCTTTCCTCCCTGAGAACAAGCTTGCAAGACAATTTAAAACCACAAGCTTCAGCAGGAGGGACAGCGGCATCTTTGAGTACTGCTTCCTCCAAACCGTCAGCAGCAGAAAGGGACGGGCTAGACTTATGGAGGCCCTCAGCCCCCGTGGAGACCTCCGCAGGATGTGCCAAACCATCAGTGACTGAGATGGATTGCCCAGTCTGCTTCAGTGCCTATGATCATTACAGGATACCTAAGTGTCTGTCCTGCCAGCACACCTTCTGTAATGTCTGCCTGAAGTTGCTTCTGAGACACGAGGATGGGTCCTGGCAGATTGCCTGCCCCCTTTGCAGAATGTCTACTTCAATCAGCGGAGGACTCATACGCAGCCTTCCCAACCGAGAAGATATCCTGGCTCGACTGGAAAATCCTGTCGCCATCTCCAAGGAGTGTCCTCTTCCTCAAAGAGCGCAGCCTCAAGAGGAGTCTCCAAGCTGCAGGCGCCTTGACACCACCAGCAGCACGGAGGGCCACAACATAGCAGCTCGGAGGCTGGCTGCGCTTCTGATTATCCTGGTGCTGCTGCTGGTCATCATCCTGCTCTTCTTGAGCTCTGGACCGGTGAGGTGGACCCTCTGTGGAGTGATGGTGCTCTCCCTGGCCCTATCCGTGTTACTCTGCTGGCGGCCTCAGCTCAGGGGCTGCTGTGGGACTGTGTGCCCCTCGCAAGACCCTCAGGAGAGGTGCACTGTACCTGTGCCATGAGAAGACCTTGTGCGGTGCACTCCATGCGGTCCGGTAGAATAATTTCACACAGACAATCATGCAGTGACAGGGAGGAGTTTAACACTAAACTCTTCACAGCGATACATTTGATTATCCTTTTTGCCAGAAGAGGCACTCTCACGCAGAGAACTCTTCTTTGATCTCCACCAAACCACTCCGTTGGGCATCTCTTTTTACCAGAAATGAATCCTTGCCAGATTCACTCGCCAAAGAGAAGACTGTTCGCAGCATTTATTGCATGTGATATACATGTTCAGCCAGTTGAAAAAGTGCCCTGAATATGTGGGAAGAATCCTGTATTCTCTGCATGGTTCCAGTTTGTATTGGTGGAAGAAACTAGTGAGGTGATTGGTTGGCAGACTGTGCATTGGATATATTATGTACACAGAATATAGCCAAGGCATCACTACCCTTTTATACAGTGCTTTTCAACTAGATGAGCAACTTTGTGATAGAAATCAGGTTTGTAAAGTGGGTTAGGAACAGGCTGACTGGCAGGGGTAGAGCAGTGGGAGTTAGTGAAGAGGATCCGTTCTGAGAATAAGGGGTGACAAAAGAGATTGTTTCTAGTTCTAGTGCTTCTCAGTGCATTTGTAAGTGATTTTGCATGGGAACATGTTTGAAAGGTATGATTCTTTGCATATGGTACAAAGATCTCCCATAGGGTATTTCTCCCAAAGGGAGCTGAATAATGAGGCCTGTATTACAAAAAAAAGCTGGATAGTGTGTTTAGTAGTGGGAAGCTTTACCCTATGGGTACACGCACACCCTCTTTGCTTGGCATTTGTTTTAAACTTGCCCTATGTTGCAGAATTCAACAAAACCTGCATTTTCTCTAGAACATACAAATCCTGAGGATCAGGTTTGGAGCTGAGGTCTTGGAGACCTATCTGCAAAAGAGGCTTCTTGGAGATTTATAACTGACTGACCTCAAAAGGGTTAAATAAAGTCACAAGAAACGTTGGGTTGTACAGGGATCAGGCAGAAAAAAGAGGCGTCCATGCAAACATTCACATAATTTGTAAGGCCTGATCGGCAGCACTAGGCTCATTCGGGAAACAACTTTGCAACCTGCTGTGGTTTGTGTAGACATTTACTAAATGTACATGATGTCAAGGATTCAGTTTGTCAAAAAGCAACACCCCTTCGAGATATTCTTCACATACATGCACTGGTTTTTTGGTGTTTTCTTGTTTAACAAAACACCGGAGGACTTGAATTGAGAAACATTTCATGAGATAAATGTCTCTTGAACATTTCAGCGAGAGGCTGAACACTTTAACCTGTCAACTAATGGTGGCAGGTGGCATTTGATTCACACATCTTTATCTGCAGAAAGCACCTCCGGGGGTCTCAGACCCCTGACATGTAATACTATGCGAAGAAATATTATTGAAATATAGTAAACAAACTCTTTTGTCTTTTATAAATGCAAACCAGTTGAATAAAAATATATATTTTCAGTTAAGCTAATAATTACTTTCATTTTTAATGTCTGGCCTGGATGTTTGAAAACAACTCAGCCTGGGGTCACACCGAATCTAGACATTTTTACAAGGATACAGGTCCCATGGCATTGGTCAGCTATAAGCAGGGCAACTTGAACTATATAATTTTGAGGCTGCAGTGCTTTCCGCCTATTTATGGATTTTACACATTTGCCACATAATCCATCCTCTGCTGAATAATCCTCAGATTTCAGAAATAAATTGTTTCTAGCTCAAAAATGGATCAAAGGTTACTAAGAACGCAGCAGCACATGTTGCCGCATAGTAGAAGGTCCTTTGCAAAGGTTGATTGGTCACCTTTCTGTTGTTTATTTCTGTATTTGGGTGTCAAAGTGGTAATAATGAGATAAAACCTTTGCCCAGAAAGTGTTGATATTTGTAAAAAAAAAAAAAAAGGCAAAATAACGAGGTAATACTAACAAAAAAAATTGCCATATTATGCTCTATAATTTTCCTTTTCTTGCCGCACAATTTAGTCAATCCTGCCACGAAATTTGGCCATCTCTTGCCAAATAATTCCAGTGACCCTGCCTACAAGCCTGAGTGAGCTCCAGACCCTGGCCTCCTGTAAGACATGAGGGCTTGCGAGACAAACACAGAGTAAGAGAGCCTGTCACTTCTAGGTCTGGACAGTTGTTGGATTGACACAATATTGATGAGTCAGGCGTAAGGTGTTAACACATGGATAAAGGTTGAATGGGCTCAGGAGATGCACAGGTGGACAGTGTGTCTCCTCTAGGTTTTCCTGACCCACATCTTTGCATAGGGATAGATTGTCTGTCACCACCGGGAATAGGGGTTATTGGACTTGCGCACTACAGAGCTTGTGTGTCCCTTAAGACTTTATGGGCTACGGGTTGAGACGCGGATTGCTGCAAGATAACGAGAGCGTGGACCTTACGCTGGATAAGCGCATGGGTTGCCAAGGGGATATTGAGAACAGAGGGGCCGATTCACAGAACTAATCTGAGATAAAATCCTAAACTTACTACTTTTGGTATTCACAGAAGGCATTTAGTAGTAGTTAAGTTAGGACTCCTAACTTTACTATTACTAAACTGAGACAAAATCCTAACTTTACTGACTTTCGATATTCACAAAAGGCATTTAGTAGTAGTAAAGTTAGGAGTCCTAACTTACTACTACTAAATGCCTTCTGTGAATACCAAAAGTAGTAAGTTTAGGATTTTATCTCAAATTAGTTCTGTGAATCGGCCCTCAATAGTCAGAGATGGTTAAAAGGCAGTCCCATATTGACATTGTTTAGTGGTTTGTATTCATACCATCTCTCGCTGCACATTCCTACCTCTGATCTCTCTCCTCACAAGTGTTATATGTTGATCCAGTCTTTTTCTCCTCTCTGCTGCCCCTGACATCCGTTTCTTTTGTCAGGGTTGTAGTGTGAGCCCTCTCTTCTCAAACCTGTCGGTGTTGCCCCTTGCTCCACACAAACCTCACGCTGCAATGTCTCGTCACACGTCGTCACTGACGTCCCTCGTCCTGACGCTTGCCGTGCTGCACGCGCTTTTTATTTATGCCTCATTAGTGTCTCTCCTAGACCTCTGTACGGGGATTCTCTTCACTCCTTGCATTCCGGCCCCTCATAAACTCTCACCACACGATTGTCTTGCAAAGTCTTTCTTTCCTGCAGTCCATACAGTTTATCCTTCCTTCACCTGCCCCTGAAGCCATATTACCGACACAACACTCCCATTGCTGATGGACATTTATTCCATGCCCGCAGTCTTTTACCCTACAGACCCGTCTACGCAGTGTCTCTCTGTTCACACCCCTATCTACTAAGTCCCCCCCCCACACCTGCCTCAGCAATCTCTCACTTCACAGGACTATCTATTGTGTCTTTAACACCCTCGCTGCTAGGCCTTTTCCCCCCCTGTGCTAAGCCTTTTTTTGGCTATTTGGGGTAGTTCACGCTTAGGCCCCTGTAACTTTTTGACCACAGAAGGTATCCACGCCAAATTTGCGTCCTTTTCTTCCAACATCATGGGGATTCTAAAGGTACCCAGGGTTTGTGGATTCCCCTGGAGCGGACCCAGAAATTAGCCAAAATACAGCTAAATGTTGTTTTTTTTGGGAAAAGTGGGAAAAAAGTGCTGCAAATGAAAGCATCTGGTTTTTTCCCTGCAAATGGTATCAACAAAGGGTTTGTGGGGCTGAAATCACCATTTTCCCAGCTTTCAGGGACTGACAGACTTTTGTCAGAAAACCAAAACTTTTTACACAGTTTTGGCATTTTACTGGGACATAGCCTATTTTTGCTATTTTTTGTGCTTTTAACCTTCTTCCAGTTAATGGTAGAAATGGGTATGAAAGCAATAATGGATCCTGGAAAGCTATACATTTTAGACAAGTAGACAAATTTCTGAATTCAGCAAGGGGTCATTTGTGTAGATCCTTCAAGGTTTCTTTATAGAAACTAACAGTTGAAAATAGGAAAAATTGAAAATGAGATGAAAAAACAGCTATTTGCGCCAACGTTTTCACCTGTAACTTCTTCTAATTATGACAGATGTTTGAAAGCAATATACCGTTACATCCGCTGGATGTTTCTGGTTGTGGGGATATATAGGACTTGTAGGTTTACCAAGAACCCGACAAACCCAGAGCCAATAACTGAGCAGTGTCTTGCAATGTTTTTTTATTATGTACTGGATATATAGCAATTCATTTGGGAAAATATATACAGTGAAAAATCAGGATGAAAGACACCTATGTATTTCTGAAATTGGAACAAAATATAGAGTTTAGAAACAGTAGCTATTTGCACATTTCCGAAATTGTGAGTACCCATACTAGCATGAGAATTATAGGACATTTTTCAAAGTGACTTCTTCTTTACACATAGTTTTTCATTTGGAAGGCAGAAATGCATCGAAAGTCTATAGGTAATAACAGTTGCTCTACAATTCTGTGTTACCCTATGTCTCCTGATAAAAATGGTACCTCACATGTGTCGGTAGGCCTAATGCCCGCAACAGGAAAAGGCTCAAAACGCAACATGGACATACTTTATTTTTACAGTGAAAACTGACCCTTTTTTTGCAAAGTGCCTAGCTGTAGATTTTGAACCCTAGCTCTGCCGGCACCTAGGGAAACCTAGCAAACCTATACATTTTTGAAAACTAGACACCAGGGGAATCCAGGATGGGGTGACTTGACTGGCTCTCACCAGGTTATGTTACCCAGAATCCCTTGCAAACCTCAAACATTGTCAAAAAAAACACATTTTCCTCACATTTCTGTGGTGGAAAGTTCTGGAATCTGCGTGGATCCACAAAATTCACCCCCCCACCCTATTCCCCAAAGTCTTCCGAGAAAAATGGTACGTCACTTGTGTGAGTAGGCCTAGTGCCCGAGACAGGAAACGGCCCAAAACGCAACCGTGGACACACCACATTTTCACAGTGAAAACGGGCCCTTTTTTTGCAAAGTGCCTAGCTGTAGATTTTGAACCCTAGCTCTGCCGGCACCTAGGGAAACCTAGCAAACCTATACATTTTTAAAAACTAGACACCCAGGGGTATCTAGGATGGGGTGACTTGTCTGGCTCGCACCAGGTTCTGTTACCCAGAATCCCTTGCGAACCTCAAAATTTGTTTAAAAAAAAACATTTTCCTCACATTTCTGTGGTGGAAAGTTCTGGAATCTGCGTGGATCCACAAAATTCCACCCACCTCGCATTCCTCAAAGTATTCTGAGAAGAATGGTACCTCACTTGTGTGGGTAGGCCTACTGCCCGCGACAGGAAACGGCCCAAAACGCAACATGGACACACCACATTTTCACAGTGAAAACGGACCCTTTTTTTGCAAAGTGCCTAGCTGTAGATTTTGAACCCTAGCTCTGCCGGCACCTAGCAAAACCTAGCAAACCTATACATTTTTGAAAACTAGACACCCAGGGAAATCCAGGATGGGGTGACTTGTCTGGCTCACACCAGGTTCTGTTACCCAGAATCCCTTGCGAACCTCAAAATTTGTTTAAAAAAACACATGTTCCTCACATTTCTGTGGTGGAAAGTTCTGGAATCTGCGTGGATCCACAAAATTCCACCCACTAAGCATTCCATAAAGTCTTCTGAAAAAAATGGCACTTCACTTGTGTGCGTAGGCCTAGTGCCCGCGACAGGAAACGGCCTAAAACATAACGTGGACACACTACATTTTCACAGTGAAAACTGACCCTTTTTTTGCAAAATGCCTAGCTGTAGATTTTGAACCCTAGCTCTGCCGGCACCTAGCAAAACTTAGCAAACCTATGCATTTTTGAAAACTAGACACCCAGGGAAATCCAGGATGGGGTGACTTGTCTGGCTCTCACCAGGTTCTGTTAACCAGAATCCCTTGCAAACCTCAAAATTTGTCAAAAAAAACACATTTTCCTCACATTTCTGTGTTGGAAAGTTCTGGAATCTGCGTGGATCCACAAAATTCCACGCACCCCGCATTTCCCAAAGACTTCCAAGAAAAATGGTACCTCACTTGTGTGGGTAGGCCTAGTGCCAGCAACAGGAAACAGCCCAAAACGCAACATGGACACACCACATTTTCACAGTGAAAACGGACCCTTTTTTTGCAAAGTGCCTAGCTGTAGATTTTGAACCCTAGCTCTGCCGGCACCTAAAGAAACCTAGCAAACCTATACATTTTTGAAAACTAGACACCCAGGGTAATCCAGGATGGGGTGACTTGTCTGGCTCTCACCAGGTTCTCTTACCCAGAGTCCCTTGTGAACCTCAAACTTTGTAAAATAAAAACACATTTTCCTCACATTTCTGTGGTGGAAAGTACTGGAATCTGTGTGGATCAACAAAATCCCACACTCCTCGCATTCCCTAAAGTCTTACAAGAAAAATGGTACCTCACTTGTGTGGGTAGACCTAGTGCCCGCGACAGGAAACGGCCCAAAACGCAACATGGACACACTACATTTTCACAGTGAAAACGGACCCTTTTTTTGCAAAGTGCCTAGCTGTAGATTTTGTACCCTAGCTCTGCCGGCACCTAGGGAAACCTAGCAAACCTATACATTTTTGAAAACTAGACACCCAGGGAAATCCAGGATGGGGTGACTTGTCTGGCTCTCACCAGGTTCTGTTAACCAAAATCCCTTGCAAACCTCAAAATTTGTCAAAAAAAACACATTTTCCTCACATTTCTGTGTTGGAAAGTTCTGGAATCTGCGTGGATCCACAAAATTCCACGCACCCCGCATTTCCCAAAGTCTTCCAAGAAAAATGGTACCTCACTTGTGTGGGTAGGCCTAGTGCTAGCAACAGGAAACAGCCCAAAACGCAACATGGACACACCACATTTTCACAGTGAAAACGGACCCTTTTTTTGCAAAGTGCCTAGCTGTAGATTTTGAACCCTAGCTCTGCCGGCACCTAGGGAAACCTAGCAAACCTATACATTTTTGAAAACTAGACACCCAGGGTAATCCAGGATGGGGTGACTTGTCTGGCTCTCACCAGGTTCTCTTACCCAGAGTCCCTTGTGAACCTCAAACTTTGTAAAATAAAAACACATTTTCCTCACATTTCTGTGGTGGAAAGTACTGGAATCTGTGTGGATCCACAAAATCCCACACTCCTCGCATTCCCTAAAGTCTTACAAGAAAAATGGTACCTCACTTGTGTGGGTAGACCTAGTGCCCGCGACAGGAAACGGCCCAAAACGCAACATGGACACACCACATTTTCACAGTGAAAACGGACCCTTTTTTTGCAAAGTGCCTAGCTGTAGATTTTGAACCCTAGCTCTGCCGGCACCTAGGGAAACCTAGCAAACCTATATATTTTTGAAAACTAGACACCCAGGGTAACCCAGGATGGGGTGACTTGTCTGGCTCTCACCAGGTTCTGTTACCTAGAGTCCCTTGTGAACCTCAAACTTTGTAAACAAAAACACATTTTCCTCACATTTCTGTGGTGGAAAGTACTGGAATCTGCGTGGATCCACAAAATTCCACACACCTCGCATTCCCTAAAGTCTCCCAAGAAAAATGGTACCTCACTTGTGGGGGTAGACCTAGTGCCCGCGACAGGAAACGGCCCACAACGCAACGTAGACACACCACATTTTCACAATGAAAACGGACCCTTTTTTTGCAAAGTGCCTAGCTGTAGATTTTGAACCCTAGCTCTGTTGGCACCTAGAGAAACCTAGCAAAACTATACATTTTTGAAAACTAGACACCCAGGGTAATCCAGGATGGGGTGACTTGTCTGGCTCTCACCAGGTTCTGTTACCCAGAATCCCTTGCAAACCTCAAAATGTGTAAAAAAAACACATTTTCCTCACATTTCTGTGGTGGAAAGTTCTGGAATCTGCATGGATCCACAAAATTCCACCCACTCCGCATTCCCTAAAGTCTTCTGAAAAAAATGGCACTTCACTTGTGTGTGTAGGCCTAGTGCCCGCGATAGGAAACGGCCTAAAACGCAACGTGGACACACTACATTTTCACAGTGAAAACGGACCCTTTTTTTTGCAAAATGCCTAGCTGTAGATTTTGAACCCTAGCTCTGCCGGCACCTAGCAAAACCTAGCAAACCTATACATTTTTGAAAACTAGACACCCAGGGAAATCCAGGATCGGGTGACTTGTCTGGCTCTCACCAGGTTCTGTTACCCAGAATCCCTTGCAAACCTCACAATTTGTAAAAAAAAAAACATTTTCCTCACATTTCTGTGTTGGAAAGTTCTGGAATCTGCGTGGATCCACAAAATTCCACGCACCCCGCATTTCCCAAAGTCTTCCAAGAAAAATGGTACCTCACTTGCGTGGGTAGGCCTAGTGCCAGCGACAGGAAACAGCCCAAAACGCAACATGGACACACCACATTTTCACAGTGAAAACGGACCCTTTTTTTGCAAAGTGCCTAGCTGTAGATTTTGAACCCTAGCTCTGCCGGCACCTAGGGAAACCTAGCAAACCTATACATTTTTGAAAACTAGACACCCAGGGTAATCCAGGATGGTGTGACTTGTCTGGCTCTCACCAGGTTCTGTTACCCAGAATCCCTTGCAAACCTCAAAATGTGTAAAAAAAAACAAATTTCCCTCACATTTCTGTGGTGGAAAGTTCTGGAATCTGCGTGGATCCACAAAATTCCACCCACCCCGCATTCCCCAAAGTCTTCGGAGAAAAATGGTACCTCACTTGTGTGGGTCAAGTACCCGCAACAGGCAAGGGCCCAAAACGTATTGAGGAGACATCAAAATTACCTATCACAAAAACAACCTGGTTTTGCAAGGGGGGTCCCATGAGTTTTTGGCCCCAGGCTCGGCGGCCATCTTGGGAAACCTACCAAACCTACACATTTCTGAAAACTAGACACCTGGGGGAGTCTAGCGAGGTATGGCTTGCGTGGACCCCTCAACGTTTTCCTACCCAGAATCCCCTGCAAACCTCAAATTTAGCTGAAAAAAATCTAATTTTGCTCAAATTTCTGTGTGGGAAAGTTCAGGAATCTGCATGGATCCACAAATTTCCTACCACCCAGCGTTCCCCCAGGTCTCCCAATAAAAATGGTACCTCACTCGCATGGGTGGGACAAGTACCCGCGACAGGCAAGGGCCCAAAACGTATTGAGGAGACATCAGAATTACCTATCACAAAACAACCTGGTCCTGCAAGGGGGTCAGCAGGGTTTTTGGCCCCGGGCTCGGCTGCCATCATGGGAAACTACCAAACCTACACATTTCTGAAAACTAGACACCCTGGGGAGTCCAGCGAGGTATGGCTTGCGTGGATCTCCCAATGTTTTCCTACCCAGAATCCCCTGCAAACCTCAAAATTAGCTCAAAAAACCACATTTTCCACATGTTTTTGTGTGGAATCACCGTGCTGGCACAAATGTCCTATCCCACAGCGTTCCCCTCAGTCTTCCGAGTAAAATGATACCTCACTTGTGTGGGTGTCCAATGCAGAATTGGCTAAAAACGTATTTTTTTAAAAATGTAGCGCTTAGAATTCTTGGTCCTATACCCTTAATCCCTATGTTTTTGGCTCTTCCCAGTCACAGGCCCTTGCCCCACCCACACAAGTGAGGTATCATTTTACTCGGGAGACTGAGGGGAACGCTGTGGGGTAGGACATTTGTGCCGGCACGGTGATTCCACACAAGATTATGTGGAACATTTGTTTTTTCAGCTAATTTTGAGGTTTGCAGGGGATTCTGGGTAGGAAAACGTTGGGGGCTCAACGCAAGCCATACCTCGCTGGACTCCCCTGGGTGTCTAGTTTTCAGAAATGTGTGGGTTTGGTAGTTTCCCAAGATGGCCGCTGAGCTCGGGCCAAAACCCAGGTGACCCCTTGCAAAACCAGGTTGTTTTGTGATAGGTAATTTTGATGTCTCCTCAATACGTTTGGGCCCTGCCTGTCGCGGGTACTTGACCCACCCACACGATTGAGGTACCATTTTTTCGGGAGACATGGGGAACGCTGGTGGTAGGAAATTTGTGTCAGCCCGTGATCCTACAACTTCCCACATAGACATTTGTGAAAATTTGATTTTGTCAGCAAAATTTGAGGTTTCCAGGGGATTCTGGGTAGGGAAACGTTGGGGGATCCATGCAAGCCATACCTCCCTGGACTCCCCTGGGTGTCTAGTTTTCAGAAATGTGTAGGTTTCCGTAGATGTCCGCCAAGCCCAGGACCAAAAACTCATGGGACTCCCATTTGCAAAAAAAGGTCGTTTTCGTATACATAGAGGGCATCTGCGTTTTTGGTCCTGGGGTCGGCAGCCATCTAGGGAAACCTACCAAACCCACACATTTCTGAAAACTAGACACCCAGGGGAGTACAGGGAGGTATGGCTTGCGTGGATCCCCCAACGTTTCCCTACCCAGAATCCCCTGCAAACCTCAAATTTTGCTGAACAAATCAACTTTTTCTCAAATTTCTGTGTGGGAAAGTTGTAGGATCACTGGACTGACACAAATTTCCTACCACCCAGCGTTCCCCCAGGTCTCCCGATAAAAATGGTACCTCACTTGTGTGGGTAGGCATAGTGGCTGCAACAGGAAATGGCACAAATCGTACTGTGGAGACTTCAAAATTACCTATCACAAAACTATCTGCTTTTGCAAGGGGGATCCCATGAGTTTTTGGCCCCAGGCTCGGCGGCCATCTAGGGAAACCTACCAAACCCACATATTTCTGAAAACTAGACACTCTGAGGAGTCTAATGAGGTATGGCTTGCGTGGATCCCCCAACGTTTCCCTACCCAGAATCCCCTGCAAACCTCAAATTTTGCTGAAAAAATAAATTGTTTCTCAAATTTCTATGTGGGAAAGTTGTAGGATCACTGGGCTGACACAAATTTCCTACCACCCAGCGTTCCCCCAGGTCCCCCGATAAAAATGGTACCTCACTTGTGTGGGTAGGCATAGTGGCTGCAACAGGAAATGGCCCAAATCGTACTGTGGAGACTTCAAAATTACCTATCACAAAACTACCTGGTTTTGGGGGGGCACCTGGTTTTTTGGCCCCGGGATCGCGGCCATCTAGGGAAACCTACCAAACCCATACATTTCTGAAAACTAGACACCCTAGGGAGTCCAATGAGGTATGGCTTGCGTGGATCCTCCAACGTTTCCCTACCCAGAATTCCCTTCAAACCTCAAATTTAGCTGAAAAAACACTTTTTCCATACATTTGTGCGTGGGATCACCGCGCCGGCACAAATGTCCTACCACCCAGCGTTCCCCTTGTTCTCCCGAGTACAATGATACCTCATTTGTGTGGCTGGGCCAAAGGCCTGTGACTGGGAAGAGCCCAAAACATAGGGATTAAGGGTATAGCACCAAGAATTCGAAGCGCTACATTTAAAAAAAAAAAATACGTTTTTAGCTGATTCTGCATTGGACAGCCACACAAGTGAGGTATCATTGTACATGGGTGACCAAGGGGAACGCTATGTGGTAGGACATTTGTGCCGGCACGGTTATCCCACGCAAAAATGTATGGAAAAAGTGTTTTTTCAGCTAAATCTGAGGTTTGTAGGGGATTCTGGGTAGGGAAATGTTGGGGGATCCACGCAAGCCATACCTCATTGGACTCTCAAGGGTGTCTAGTTTTCAGAAATGTGTGGGTTTGGTAGGTTTCCCTAGATGGCCGCGAGCCCGTGGCCAAAAAACTAGGTGTCCCATTGCAAAACCCGGTAGTTTTGTGATAGGTAATTTTGAAGTCTCCACGGTACGATTTGGGCCATTTCCTGTTGCAGCCACTATGCCTACCCACACAAGTGAGGTACCATTTTTATCGGGAGACTGGGGGAACGCTGGGTGGTAGGAAATTTGTGTCAGCCCGGTGATCCTACAACTTTCCCACACAGAAATTTGAGAAAAAGTTGATTTTTTCAGCAAAATTTGAGGTTTGCAGGGGATTCTGGGTAAGGAAACATTAGGAGATTCACACACGCCATACCTCATTGGACTCCCCAGGGTGTCTAGTTTTCAGAAATGTGTGGGTTTGGTAGGTTTCCCTAGATGGCCGCCGAGCCCGGGATCAAAAACTCATGTGACCCCTCTTGCAAAACCAGGTCATTTTCGGATACATAGGTGGCATCTGCGTTTTTGGTCCCGGGGTCGGCAGCCATCTAGGGAACCCTACCAAACCCACACATTTCTGAAAACTAGAGACCTGGGGGTGTCCAGGGAGGTATGACTTGCGTGGATCCCCCAATGTTTCCCTACCCAGAATCCCCTGCAAACCTCACATTTTGATGAAAAAATCAACTTTTTCTCAAATTTCTGTGTGGGAAAGTTGTAGGATCACCGGGCTGACACAAATTTCCTACCACCCAGCATTCCCCCAGGTCTCCAGATAAAAATGGTACCTCACTCTTGTGGGTGGGTCAAGTACCCACGACAGGCAAGGGCCCAAAACATATTGTGGAGAAATCAAAATTACCTATCACAAAACTATCTGCTTGTCCAATAGGGGTCACATGAGTTTTTGGTCCAGGGCTTGGCAGCCACCTAGGGAAACCTACCAAACCTACACATTTCTGAAAACTAGAGGTCCGGGGAGTTCAGGGAGGTATGGCTTGCGTGGATCCCTCAATGTTTCCCTACCCAGAATCCCCTGCAAACCTCAAATTTTGATGAAAAAATCAACTTTTTCTCAAATTTGTGTGTGGGAAAGTTGTAGGATCACCAGGCTGGCACAAATTTCCTACCACCCAGCGTTCCCCCAGGTCTCCTGATA
Organism: Calotriton arnoldi; assembly: GCA_963921515.1. Classification (NCBI taxonomy): domain Eukaryota; kingdom Metazoa; phylum Chordata; class Amphibia; order Caudata; family Salamandridae; genus Calotriton; species Calotriton arnoldi. The sequence goes on from CAWUFW010002061.1 coordinate 511,668, forward strand.
AAAATTCTACCTCAGTCTTGTGGGTGGGTCAAGTACCTGCGACAGGCAAGGGTCCAAAACGTATTATGGAGACATCAAAATTACCTATCACAAAACAACCTGGTTTTGCAAGGGGGGTCACCTGAGTTTTTGGCCCCGTGCTAGGCGGCCATCTTGGGAAACCTACTAAACCCACACATTTCTGAAAACTAAACACCCGGGGGAGTCCAGCGAGGTATGGCTTGCGTGGGCCCCCCAAAGTTTTCCTACCCAGAATCCCCAGCAAACCTCAAATTTAGCTGAAAAAATCACATTTGTCTCAAATTTCTGTGTGGGAAAGTTGTGGGATCACTGGGCTGACACAAATTTCCTACCACCCAGCATTCCCCAAAGTCTCCCGTTAAAAATGGTACGTTGCTCGCATGGGTGGGTCAAGTACCCGCGACAGGCAAGGGCCCAAAACGTATTGAGGAGACATCAAAATTACCTATCACAAAACAACCTTGTTTTGCAAGGGGGGGTCACCTGGGTTTTTGGCACCGGGCTCGGTGGCCATCTTGGGAAACTATCAAACCTGCACATTTAAAAAAAACTAGACACCCGGGGGAGTCCATCGAGGGATGGCTTGCGTTGATCCCCCAACGTTTTCCTACCCAGAATCCCCTGCAAACCTCAAAATTAGCTGAAAAAAACACATTTTCCACATATTTTTGCGTGTAATCACCGTGCCGGCACAAATGTCCTACCCCACAGCGTTCCCCTCAGTCTTCCGAGTAAAATGATACCTCACTTGTGTGGGTGGGGTAAGGGCCTGTGACTGGGAAGAGCCAAAAACATAGGGATTAAGGGTATAGCATCGAGAATTCTAAGCGCTACATTCTTTTAAAAAAATACGTTTTTAGCCAATTCTGCATTGGACACCCACACAAGTGAGGTATCATTTTACTTGGGAGACTGAGGGGAACGCTGTGGGGTAGGACATTTGTGCCGGCAGGGTGATTCCACATAAAAATATGTGGAAAATATGTTTTTTTCAGCTAGATGTGAGGTTTGCAGGGGGTTCTGGGTAGGAAAACGTTGGGCGATCCATGCAAGTCATACCTCGCTGGACTCCCCCGGGTGTCTAGTTTTAAAAAATGTGTTGGTTTGGTAGTTTCCCAAGATGGCCACCGAGCCCGGGGCCAAAAACCCAGGTGACTCCCTTGCAAAACCAGGTTGTTTTGTGATAGGTAATTTTGATGTCTCCTCAATTCGTTTTGGGCCCTTGCCTGTCGCGGGCACTTGACCCACCCACGCGAGTGAGGTACCATTTTTATCGAGAGACTTAGGGGAACGCTGGGTGGTAGGAAATTTGTGGATCCATGCAGATTACAGAACGGTCCCACACAGAAATTTGAGAAAAATTTGATTTTTTTCAGCTAAATTTGAGGTTTGCAGGGGATTCTGGGTGGGAAAACGTTGGGGGGGTCCACGCAAGCCATATCTCGCTGGACTCCCCCGGATGTCTAGTTTTCAGAAATGTGTGGGTTTGGTAGGTTTCCCAGGATGGCTGTCGAGCCCGGGGCCAAAAACCCATGTGACCCCCCTTGCAAAACCAGGTTGTTTTGCGATAGGTAATTTTGATGTCTCCTCAATCCGTTTTGGGCCCTTGCCTGTCACGGGTACTTGACCCACCCACGCGAGTGAGGTACCATTTTTATCGGGAGACCTGGGAAAAGGCTGGGTAGTAGGAAATTTATGGATCCATGCAGATTCCAGAACTTTCCCACACAGAAGTTTGAGAATTTTATTTTTTTTTAAGCTAAATTTGAGGTTTGCAGGGGATTCTGGGCAGGAAAACGTTGAGAGGCCCACGCAAGCCATGCCTCGCTGGACTCCCCCGGGTGTCTAGTTCTCAGAAATTTGTGGGTTTGGTAGGTTTCCCAAGATGGCCACCAAGCCCGGGGCCAAAAACCCTGGTGACCCCCCTTGCAAAACCAGGTTGTTTTGTGATAGGTAATTTTGATGTCTCCTTAATATGTTTTGGGCCCTTGCCTGTCGCGGGTACTTGACCCACCCACGCGAGTGAGGTACCATTTTTATCGGGAGATCTGGGGTAAAGCTGGGTGGTAGGAAATTTGTGGATCCACGCAGATTCCAGAACTTTCCATCACAGAAATGTGAGGAAAATGTGTTTTGTTTTTTTACAAAGTTTGAGGTTTGCAAGGGATTCTGGGTAACAGAACCTGGTGAGTGCCAGACAAATCACCCCATCCTGGATTCCCCTGGGTGTCTAGTTTTCAAAAATGTTTAGGTTTGCTAGGTTTTGCTAGGTGCCGGCAGAGCTAGGGTTCAAAATCTACAGCTAGGCACTTTGCAAAAAAGGGTCAGTTTTCACTGTGAAAATGTGGTGTGTCCACGTTGCGTTTTGGGCCGTTTCCTGTCGCGGGCACTAGGCCTACCCACACAAGTGAGGTATCATTTTTCTCGGAAGACTTTGGAGAATGGGGAGTGGGTGGAATTTTGTGGATCCACGCAGATTTCAGCACTTTTCACCACCGAAATGTGAGGAAAATGTGTTTTTTTTGTTTACAAAGTTTGAGGTTTGCAAGGGATTCTGGGTAACAGAACCTGGTGAGAGCCAGACAAGTCACCCCATCCTGAATTTTCCTGGGTGTCTAGTTTTCAAAAATGTATAGGTTTTCTAGGTTTCGCTAGGTGCCGGCAGAGCTAGGGTTCAAAATCTACAGCTAGGCACTTTGCAAAAAAAGGGTGGGTTTTCACTGTGAAAATGGGGTGTGTCCACGTTGCGTTTTGGGCCGTTTCCTGTCGCGGGCACTGGCCTACCCACACAAGTGAGGTACCATTTTTCTCGTAAGACTTTGGGGAATGCGGGGTGGGTGGAATTTTGTGGATCCACGCAGATTCCAGAACTTTCCACCACAGAAATGTGAGGAAAATGTGGTTTTTTTTTACAAAGTTTGAGGTTTGCAAGGGATTCTGGCTAACAGAACCTGGTGAGAGCCAGACAAGTCACCCCATCCTGGACTCCCCTGGGTGTCTAGTTTTAAAAAATGTATAGGTTTGCTGGGTTTCCCTAGGTGCCGGCAGAGCTAGGCTTCAAAATCTACAGCTAGGCACGTTGCAAAAAAATGGTCAGTTTTCACTGTAAAAATGTAGTGTGTCCACGTTGCGTTTTGGGCCGTTTCCTGTCGCGGGCACTAGGCCTACCCACACAAGTGAGGTACCATTTTTCTCGGAAGACTTTGGGGAATGCGTGGTGGGTGGAATTTTGTGGATCCACTCATATCCCAGAACTTTCCATCACAGAAATGTGAGGAAAATGTGGTTTTTTTTAACTAAGTTTGAGGTTTGGAAGGGATTCTGGGTAACAGAACCTGGTGAAAGGCACACAAGTCACCCCCTCCTGGATTCCCCTTGGTGTCTAGTTTTAAAAAATTTACATGTTTGCTACGTTTCCCTATGTGCCAGCTGCGCTAGGGCCCAAAATCCACAGGTAGGCACATTGCTAAAAACAAGTCTGTGCCTAGTGGGCTTTCTGCCGCCCTGAGGGGTGGAATCGGGGGGGGGGGAGGGGTTTGCCCCGATATGCCCCTATGGGGGGCAGAAAGACTGTGGCTATTTTTTGAGGGGGTGGCGGCATTGGTATGCCCATTCTGGGCAGCCCCCACCCCCACGCATAAAAAAAGCAAGCGTAATCGCTGGCGCCTAGTGGGCTTTCTGCCCCCCCAGGGGGCAGAAAGACTGTGGCATTTTTTGGGTAGGGGGGTGGGCATTGGCATGCCCATTCTGGGCTGCCCTCACCCCTGAATTAAAAAAAAAAAAATCCTGATGCCTAGTGGGCTTTCGGGTCCCCCCGGCGGGGCAGATAAGAGGCTATTGCCCCCATATGCCTCCTGGGGGGGGGCAGAAAGACTGTGGCAATTGTTTTTGGGGTTGGGGGCATTGGCATGCTCATTCTGGGCAGCCCCCAACCCTACGTAAAAACAATAATAATATTCCCTGGTGCCTAGTGGGCTTTCTGCCCCCCCGGGGGCAGATAAGGGGCTGTTGCATTGTTTTGGGGGGGGCATTTGCCTGCCCATCTTGGGCAGCCCCCACCGCTAAATTACATTTTTTTAAATCCCTGGCTTCTAGAGGGATTTCTGCCCCCCCCCCGGGGGTCAGATTGGGGGCTACTGCCTCCGTCTGCCCCCGGGGGGGCAAAAATACTGGAATTCCTTTGGGGGTGGGGGTGGGGGCATTGTCATGCCCATTTTGGGCAGCCCCCACCCTTACATCACTGAAAAAAAATCCCTGGTTTCTAGTGGGCTTTCTGCCCCCCCCCGGGGGTCAGATTGGGGGCTACTGCCCCGGTCTGCCCCCCAGGGGGGCAGAAAGACTGTAATTTCTCTGGGGGGGTGGGTGGCGGCATTGTCATGCCCATTTTGGGCAGCCCCCACCCCCTACTTCAATACAAAAAAAAATCCCTGGTTGCTAGTGGGCTTTCTGCCCCCCCGGGGGGCATATTGGGGGATACTTCCCCCATCTGCCCCCCAGGGGGGGCAGAAAGACTGAATTCACCCTCATTGTTATGGGGAGAGCAAAGGCCCTTGCCAAGGGGCCGCTCCCCCCTCCCTGGTGTCTAGTGGGTGGATCCCTGCTTGGAGATCGCCCTCCTGGGGCAATCCCCAAGCAGGGATCCACTTGGGCAGGGTACCATTGGAAAGGGGAGATTCCCCCCTTTCCAATGATACCTCTCCCGTCTTTCTACGTGCTCAGGGGGCTGAGATAGCCCCCTGAGCACATAGAAAGTGAAACTGAAATGAGCCTAAAGGCTCGTTTCAGTTTCGGTTTCTATGAAATGACGACAGTGCGACGTGCGCGCTGACTCTCATTTTTTTTTTATTTCATTTTTTAAAATTTTTATTTACAAATTCGCCAGTAAATATAACAAATTATATGTTTACATATCATCAAGACATTTTACAGGATCCATTCCACATGTAATACATTTCCGTAACACTGTTGTGCATTTCTTATACATTATGCCAGTAAAATTTAGTGATAGCTGTACATCTGCTAATTTTATACAATAGTTATCCTTCAACCGTTAGCATATCAGGGTGTTCTTGTAAGTAAGTGGCTAGTGGTTCCCAGAAATTAGTTGGTTTAGCGGCTGTAGGTAACTCCTCCGCATACAACAGAAGCTTATCTTTACAATAAATTGAGTCTAATATCCATTGCTTCATAGTGGGGCTCTTCCTTCCGTCCCAATGCATAGCAACTCTCCGCTTTGCTAGAAGTAGTAGGATTGCAGCTAATTTTTTCTTTGCAGATTTTAATTGTGTTAAGTGACCTAACAAGCAGAGTTGTAGTGTACAATCCAATTTACAGTTCAAAATCACATTTATGAGCTGCACTACTTGTTCCCAGAACCTTCTGACTTTCTCGCATTGCCATGCTAGGTGCACGAAATCAGCGGCATCTGCCTTACATCGTTTGCATTTTGCATCCTCGCGCAGACCGTGCTTGTGTAACTGTAATGGTGTATGGTATATTTGATGTAGGTATTTCAAGTGTATTATACATAGGTTACCATTTGGTGTTAATAGTGTAGTTAGTGCACAACATGTCTGCCATTCCACTGCTGTCAATGGAACGCCCAATACCTTATTCCAGCGATCCCGCGCCTTCTGTGTACCAGAGCCAATTTCTCTTTGCAAAGTTTTATAAAGCCGAGCCACTATATGTTTATTATCTGCGGCAGTTAGTACTAACTGCAGCGTTGTCAGGGAGGGGGGCTCTGCCGGGAACGTGGGGTACAATAACCGGATTGCCGCCCGTAGTCTATGGTAGGCAAATCTGAATAGTAGCGTCTGATTGCTTACGTATGTTAAGTCGGTTGGTGTCAGAAATAGTCCATCTGGGTATAAGTCGCCCATTGTAGTGATACCAATGTGTTCGAATAGTGCCATACTATTCCTTTCTTGCGTCATGGACAGGGCAGGATGTTGAGCTAGTGGCAAATTAGGTGCATATAGTGGAGTCTTACCTGTCATTTGGCCAATACGTTTCCACGCCAAAGACATTGTGCGTACGGTATTGATTTCTTTTTGGGATAAATGGGGTCTCGTGTGTGGCAAAACGTGTGCTAGGGAGATGAGGTGAGCATCCCCATCCTCTACCGCAAGATGAGGGAGATACTTCACTGGGTGATACCAAAAATACGCATATTGTGCTTGTGCACATAAATAGTATAGATATAGATCGGGGACCGTGAATCCACCTGCGGTATAATCTAACGTCATTGTGTGCAAGCTTATTCGGACTTGTTTGCCCGCCCATATTAATTTATTCACAAGGGAGCGCAGTCGATGAAAGACGGGAGCTGGGGGAGTTATAGGGATGTTGATGAATAAGTATAATAATTTAGGAAGGAGAACCATTTTAACTAATGATACTCTGTCTGCCAATGATAATGGTAGGGTGATCCAACGGTCTATTTGGATTTCTAATTGATCAATTACCACACCATAATTGCGCTGGATCACTAAGTCAGAGTCTCGGTGTATCCAAATTCCTAAGTATTTTATAGGATCTTCTTGCCAGATCAATGGGAAGTCCATTGGCGGGGCTTTGGTATTTGTTGTTAAAGGTATCACTGCTGATTTTGACCAATTTATCTGTAAACCAGAGTGCCTACCAAATTTTATGTATTCTCTAAGTAGCCTAGAGAGGCTAGCCACAGGGTCTTTGAGGTAGAGTACCATATCATCCGCATATAATGATATGGCAATGGGTCAGTAAATTAAATTGTAAAGCTGTATCCGCGTATTTCTGACGCACCTTACACGCTAGGGGTTCCAGCGCAATGGCAAATAGCAACGGCGAAAGTGGACAGCCCTGTCGCGTCCCTCTTTGTATTGGGATGACATCTGATATGTGTTTATTAACTTTTATGCGCGCAGTGGGCTTTGTGTATAATAGTTCGATCCAGTGTATTAGCATTGGTGGTAGGCCTATTCGGTGAAGTATAGTAAATAGGTACGTCCACTCTACGGAATCAAAGGCCTTGGCCGCATCCAATAACACGGCCACAGCTTCCAACTCTGGGTTTAGTTGATGCAATAAAGCAAAGATTGTACGTAAATTATGTGTGGTGGAACGGGATGGTATAAATCCCGATTGATCCGGTAGCACAATAGTAGTCATGAACGGTTGAAGCCTAGTCGCTATTATCTTTGCTAATATTTTCACATCAGTATTGATTAATGAAAGTGGTCTGTACGATTCCGCCTTTTCCGGGTTTTTATCCGGTTTAAGCAATGCAACTATGAGGGCTTCCCGGAGTGTCGGCGGGAGTAGTTTGTTATTATATGCTTCGTCATACATTTCTAAGAGATATGGACTAAGTAATTCAGAGTAGGTTTTATAAAATTCTGATGTGTATCCATCCGGCCCTGGGGTTTTACCATTTGGAAGTGACTTTATGGTGTCTTGTACCTCCTCTATGGTAAGTGGCTGTGCCAGGTATTCCCGCTGGGTGTCCGATAGCCATACCAATGCTATATCGTCCACATAGTCTAGGATCTCTTGTGTGTGTGCTGTATCACATGTTTTGTATAGTGTGGCATATGTGTCCATAAATGTCTGTAGTATGCCGGTCGTGTCATAATGTTCTATGCCGTGATCATCTATCATTTTGAGTATCACATGTTGCTTATGTTCAATGCGTATTTTCTGCGTGAGTACATGTCCTGGTCTACCACCCTCGCCCATCTTGCGTGCGGTATGTCGCCTTGTTAAGTATTTTATTTCAGCATCTGCTAATGCATTATAAGTGTCTATTTCATTTCTTATCGTGGCCAAAATATCTGCTTTACATGTTGTAGCAAATTCTGCCTCCAGTGTTTTGATGCGGCTCTCGCAGTTCGACAGTTGAGTGCGAATGTCTGTCAGGATGCCCGCCGTTGTGCTGATGCAGATACCTCTCAATGTCGCCTTAAAGGCTTCCCACAATGTGCCCTCACTTTTCACTGATGACTTATTGGTGGCAAAATAATCCACTATTGCTGTATGCAACGTGTCGGCATATAGAGGGTCCAGTAACGACTTAGCATTGAACCGCCACATAAATGGTGGTGGAATATATGTGGGAATCTGTACAGTTAATAAGACAGGGTTGTGGTCTGATAATGTTTTCGGCATATGCTGTATCGTTTGAGTCCATGTGCATGCACGTTCCGTTATAAGCCAGTAGTCGATTCTGGACCAGCTATTATGGGCGGCGGACGAATGGGTACTATCTCGTGTAGTAGGATTACGCATGCGCCACACATCTTGTAGTTTAAGCTCAGACATGCCATGTTTAAGGACTGTAGCTGCACGCTGATGTTGCTCAGAGGTAACATGCGATCTATCCCATGTATCGTTCAGAGCAACATTCATGTCCCCGCCCCAAAAAAATTCTATATCTGGAAATTCCCGTATTCTGGCATGCACTCGCGCAAAAAACTCGGGGTCGTCCACATTTGGACCGTATGTATTAATGAGCCCCACCCTAGTGCCGCGTAATAGGCCTACACTAATAACATATCGCCCCTGTGCATCTATAAATGTATGTTCCGTTACAAATTGGGTCCCATTTTTCACCAGTGTCATTACCCCTCTTGCATACGCAGAGTAGGTTGAGGAGGCCACTAGTTCTGCCCATCTTTTCCCAAATCCCTCAGTTTTATGTTTGAGCAAGTGTGTCTCTTGAATCATGGCTATATCAACGTCATGTCTATTTAAATAAGCAAATACCTGTCTGATTTTCCTGGGATTATTGAGCCCTCTTACATTCCATGTCGCTAGTGTTAGAGGCTTAAGCACCGTATTATTAAGCATTGTCGTAACACCAATAATGCTGAAGTGTAAATATGGCTATGTTACTCGGTTTAGTTAAGGATATTACTATCTGAGTGCGCAAGATGTCCACAGTATCTCTGTATATGCGTCTATAGAAATGCAATACTTGTTTGATGACTTGATGATACAATTGTATATTCTGTAATATGTTCAATCCCATCCCTCCACCCCACCCTCCCACTACGTCATCCCAATTATGACGGAGACATTTCCCTTAACAGAAAACAACATTCCCCAATTTCACAACTATCCCTACAAAAAGGAAAAGAAGAGACAATTAACTTGGTTGTGGTGCACACAGGGGGCGGGAGCTGCCAGCTGGATACCCTAACGACTGGTGTCCGCCAGGGGGTTACTATATGAATATTTAGCGCAATTTCCCACTACATCTATTTTCAGGAATAGTGGTCAGGGTATGATGCATACATATTTAACAGAATGAACTTTCCTAGTATCTTAGCTGTATCTACTAGCAAAGCCCATGTGGGTACATTAGAGTCTCAAAGACCCATTAGAGTCTGTAATACTTATCACCACCGGTCAGCCGAGTCACCACTCGTCGCGCTGCTTGGAGTAAATTGTTCCATACTCAGTGTAAAGTAGACTTCTTGCTTATTCAATGTCTGAGGTCACACCATGTTCCTCAGTAATATTTCTGGGTGATTTCCGGCGCGTGGACTGAGGTCCTCTCTGTTGTAGGTATTTTTGCACATCTTTTGGGTTATTGTATAGTACAGTTGTACTGCCGTCAGATACTCTCAATCTAGCTGGGTATAGCATCACATATTGAATGTTCTGTTCCCTCAATTTCTGCTTAACCGCTACAAACTTTTTCCGCGCTTCTTGTACTTGTGATGTAAAATCGGGGTAGATGGATATGTCCATGCCTTGGTGGTTTAGTTTACCCAACTCGCGTGCTTTATGAAGCGGCGCATCACGATCTCTGTAATTTAATATTTTGGCAATAATGGGTCTCGGTCTTGCCCCAGCCGGTGGCGCAGGCGCTAAAGCTCTGTGGGCTCTTTCTACAATGAAAACCTCAGAGAAGATCTCTCTACCCAGGAGTGTGATAAGTAGTTGTTCCACGTATTTCTCCATGGGCCCTGTGTTGGTTGTTTCCGCTACGCCCATGAGGCGGACGTTGCTGCGCCGAGACCTTGCCTCAAGGTCCTCAGCTTTGGCCATTAGTGCGTCTACATTTTTTTCCATCTTGCTTTGTTTGGTATCCATCTGATGTTGAGTGTCCTCCACATCTGAGATGCGTCTCTCTGCCATGTCGATGCGCTCCGTATGACGGTCCAAGCGTTCTGACATCCGATCAACACGATAGGTTAAATTATCTATCTTACCATCTATGTTGGACAGTGAATTTTGTATCGCGGCGAACATGGTCCGGACGTCCCCAGAAGTCGAGTCACTTGAGGCCGGCATTGTTTGATGCGTCTCTGGGTGACCCTCCGGTACCTGCTCAGGAGGTTTCTTTTGTTGATCAAATGTCTGCTTGGGTTGGCACTTATCAGGTTTCCCCATATTGCAACAGGAAGTGATAGAGGTAGGGCTCTGCAGCGTTCACACAGTCTAGCACCAGGACACAGGTACGTCTACAGAGATCAGAGATAGGTGCTGGTAGCCAGAGAGTAATGAGGCAGTCTGTAATAGATTATTTTCGCTTGTGGTGTCGCAACGGCCGCGCTCTGCACAGCACAAGTCTATGGGCCTTTCACCATATACTGATGCGTAGTTGAGAACGACACTGCACAATCACCGGGGAACAAATCAAGGCGCTGCCACTTGATTACTATTCTTGCGCTGTAGTGTAGCTCCTATTTCCCTAATAGGCTCTGCGCATTGGAATAATATATCCTATAGGTTTGACATAGGACTACGGTCGGTATGTCCCTATCGGTATATTAAACTTAATTACTTGTGCCAGCTAGCTCAGAGGCCACTAGAAACTCCTTGACAACAAGAAGGGAGTAGTTTCTGGCAGCCGCAAAACATGACCAATATGTTTTCCTTTTAGAATCAGAACGTGTCCCAGAGTCGTGGAAACACTAGATAACTATTTCACTCAGCTCAGTCGTGCATGTTTAGTTTTCCTCAGAGTTACACAGAAATAATAGACGGGCGTTTTCAATAAAAGATTTATTGAACAGTCTTGTTTCTGGTGTAAGTATAATGTGCTGTTACGATCACAAGACAGTATGCGAGATAAATAATGTACAGGGTGAGCAGTAGAAATAAATAATACTGCGATAGCATTATCTTTTAGTACAAATGCTGTTACATAAATAACACAGACTAAAAATGCGAGTACTCATACGATGCGGTGCTAAGCTAGTTCTACCCCAGTGTACCTAACCTAACCTAGGTGTAGGAAGAGGGAAGAAGTTGGTGAAGTATTCCTTACTATGGTATACTAAGAGTATGTTAAGTCTAGTATGCCTAGTATGCCAAGAGTCCCTCTAGGTTCTTATCAGCTCCATACCTGAAGAATGAGAGAGGTTGGAATCTCTTTGCCAGACTCGAACTCCAACACCCCGCAAGGGAAGTCAGATCACTGGAAGCTGGGCTCTCTGCGTGCAGGGAATGGCAGCGTCTTCTCAGTGCGTCAGGCCGGGATACGGGCTCCTCTGAAGTCGAGGTCTCCTCTGGTTTACAGGGGCTAGGGAAGGTATATTTATACCTGAGAGTACCTTAGGAATGTTAGCATTGACGTGAGTTGGACAACGAAAGACATCATGAATGAACCCCTAAGGAATAATGGTTCATGCATAATAGATGAGGCCTTGAAGAAATCAATAGTCCTGAGCTAGGGAAACTCCCGCAGCCTAAGGGTCTGTTCTTCATGAACTCGTTGTGACGTTAGGGTGGACGGATGTCAGCGACCATGCCTGTATTTGGAGTGCACGGTTTAATGCCTAAATAAGGCCTGGGATTCTATGCCTATATAAGGGCAGGGCGAATTGTGCCTATATAAGGACATGATATTTGGTAAGCCTGTTTGGACACCCTAAGTAGAATACAACAGCGCCATGTGTGAGGTAGTTAACCGTCAACTGTTCTTGGCCTTAAACTATGTAGCTCCGCGACATGGGGCACCCCGCAGTTCGATCGTAGCAGCAAGAGGGATCCTCACCCGGTATATCAAGGCAATAATGCAGTGTCCTTGGCTGCCCAGGTATCTGCGTAGCTCCACTGCTCGACACGTAATGTCGTCCGCCCACCGCAACATAGGCTACATGGTAGGTGAAGTCATGAGGGGAGGGAGGCAGATGGAACTTGGCTACAGCGCTGGCCCTCTCCACCGGCCCGTATTCTGCGGCTCGTGGTGATATTCTGTGCGTGTGTCGCAGGGCCGTCCTACAGAACCATGCGCCCCAGACACACGCCAAGGATCCAGGTCGCAGCAGACAGAACCGCCCCCGCAAATGGACCTCCCGCGTGTCTGTACTGTGCAGACGTGTCGCCCCGGGAGTGCATTCACCGCATCGCTCTCACCTCTACCGTTGAGAAGCAGCCGGGGCGGGACCCAATTCGCTCCGGCTGGAGGTGCCGATTACAGGAGTGAAGGTACGGGCACCGCTGCCGCCTTTGTCTGCCCAGCTGATGGTCTCCGTGTTTATTTATTTATTCATTGTTTTTTACACCCAGAGGTAGTGGCCCTTTCCTCGGCTTCGCCGCAAGCGCGCTCACGTATCCGTCTTCCCAGCGGCCTTCGTCACCTTCCGGGCTGGAGTTCTTCCGTTCACAGCGGATTGGGCGCAGCTCGGCGAAGGTAGTTTGCAAGCGGTTTTCCCGCAGTTACAGCTCGTTTCCAGGCCTGAGAGTTAGCTCATTGTATTCACAGGAGATTCCGGTTGTTCATACCGCTATGCAGACCACCTTTGGAGCGTTGTGGTGCAGGATGGTTTCAGGATAGTTCGAGTAACCGAAGGAGCTCGCTCAGTAAGCGGCCATCTTTGAGCGTGGCTAGCTCCGCCCCCCGCGCTGATTCTCATTTCACAGAAACCAGGGAGGGGGCCTGGGGAGCTGGGGAAGCTCTTGCCCAGCTCCCGAGCCTTTTGGGGAGAAAATGAAATCCCTCTGGTGCCTGCACCAGAGGGATTTCCGGTGCCATGTGCCAGAACAGCCGGGAGTCGTCCTGCGCACACGAGCACTGTGGCGCACGACGGTTCCCGGCCGTCGTGCGCACTTAAGGGGTTAATACCTAACCCATTTCTTTCTAGCACGTTGAATAAACCTATGTTTTTTCAGATTTCTTTGTTCAGGATTTATTTATGTATATATATATTCACTGAAAAACCATAGGTTTCAGACACGTTATAGTTACAAATTAGCATTTAAAAAACCTTTGAAATTCACTGAAAAAACCATAGGTTTCAGACACGTTATAGTTACAAATTAGCATTTAAAAAACCTTTGAAATTCACTGAAAAAACCATAGGTTTTAGGGACAGTTATAGTTACTTGGACATTGCACTCGTACAAAACCCGTGAAATTCCCCCGTTATAGTTAGTTCAGCTAACTATAACTCGCGCCCCGCAATGCACTGCTGATGACGTCACATATTACATCACTCATGACATGGTCAGTGACATCACTGATGACATCACTGATGACATCTCAAATGACATCACTGATGACATCATCCAGTGACTGTGTGTTTCTGTAAAGTTTAAATATTTTTAATATATATAGGAAAAGACGTATTGAAGAATGAGTGGGTGTGTAAGTGTCTGTATGGATGATTTAGTAGGTGCGTGACTGACTCTATAAGTGAGTGATTTAACGTATCTTACTGAATGCATGGGTTAGTGACTAAACTGGGTGAATGTCTGTATCCGTCTGTCTGTTGCTGTGTAAGTGGCTGCATGTGTTTGTGAATAGCTAAATGAGTGTCTATATGAGTTATTGAATGCTTGTCTGTGTATCTGTATGGGTGCCTGAGTGTTTGTGTGGGAGGGGTGTGTGCAACTCTGTGCATAGATGTGTGAGTGGGTGATTCACTGGGTGGATGGTTTCAAGAGTGCATCTGTGATAGACTGTATGGGTGGGTAAGTGTGTGTAAGAGTGTGTTAGTGAGTGAATGTATGTCCCAGTGGTACATGTGTGAGTAACTACATATGTGAAAGGCAGTATATATGTGTGTTGGAGTATATAAATAGCTATAAGCAAGAGTGAGTGATTGTGATAGTGGCTGTATGGATGAGTGTGTGCTTGTATCAGTGATTGTATAAGAGCGTAACAATGTGCTACTATTTGTATGAGTAAGTGAGCTGGTGTGTGTATAACTGTATAGGTGAGTAAATGGCAGTGTGTTTAATTATTTGCATGACTGACTAGGTGTCTGAGTATCTCTATGGATGAGTGGCGTTGTTTGAGTGTCTATATAGGAGTAAGAGTGCATATGATAGTCCTGTACTGAGTGACCGTAAGTATGAGTGACTGTACGGGTGAGTGAGTGGATGTGTGTGTGTAGACCTAAGAATCAGTGAGTGGGTATGTGGTTATTGGTGTTGGAGTGTCTATGGTTTTGCGAATGGCAGTCTGTAATTTAGAGTGGGTGTATCAAAGATTATATTAGGGTGTGAGGAGGTGCATCAGATTATCACGTGGATGATGTCATGAGTGATGTCATTTGAGATGTCATCAGTGATGTCATCAGTGATGTCACTGACCATGTCATGAGTGATGTAATATGTGACGTCATCAGCAGTGCATTGCGGGGGCGCGAGTTATAGTTAGCTGAACTAACTATAACGGGGGAATTTCACGGGTTTTGTACGAGTGCAATGTCCAAGTAACTATAACTGTCCCTAAAACCTATGGTTTTTTCAGTGAATTTCAAAGGTTTTTTAAATGCTAATTTGTAACTATAACGTGTCTGAAACCTATGGTTTTTTCAGTGAATTTCAAAGGTTTTTTAAATGCTAATTTGTAACTATAACGTGTCTGAAACCTATGTTTTTTCAGTGAATTTCAAAGGTTTTTTAAATGCTAATTTCTAACTATAACGTGCCTGATACCTACGGTTTTTTCAGTGAATTTCAAAGGTTTTGTAAATGACAATTTTTAAATGTATTAATTGTTATATTAATTTTTTTCATACTGATTTACTACATTTTTAGAAACAATTTTTTTTTACATATTTTATTTTTTAAATTACATTGTAATTACATTATACATTACATTACAAAAAATACTTTCTCAGAATGAATTACTTTAGTTTAAATACTTTGCACATAGGCAATAGACTTTTAAGTACAGTAGTTACAGTTGTTGCAATGGGCAACACATTTTCAAACACAATGCAACATTCAGCTCAATGTGAATTTCTAGTTAAATGCAATTAGTTACTTTATGGATTACTTTTCTAACCACAGGACTGGATCCTAGATTCAGTCCTGGTACATCTCCTGTAAACAGTTGAGTAAAAGCGTTTTGGTTACAGTCGTGATTTTTAAGGAATATTATTGTATTTTAAAAGTTGACACTTAGAAACTTTTTCTCATAGAATCACCAATGTTATCCTATGGAAGGAAATTCACTTAGCAGGTAAAAACTGTTATCATTACTTTTTCTTACTCAGTGTTGGATCCTGGATCCAGCACTGGTGCATCTCCTGTAAACAGTTGAAAGAATGCGTTTAAGTCATACAGGTGATTTTTAAGGAATATTTGTAGTTTGTAAAAATCAACACTTTGAAACTTTTTGCTGAAAACCAGACAATGGATTCCTATGGAAGAAAATATAAGTTACTGGTAAGTACGGTTAAAATTACTTTTCAGGGTCAGTGCTGGGCTAAAGATGCAGCACTGGATTCTCTCCTGATAACAGGTGAGTAAATTGGTATTCGTACTTTGGTTGATTTTAGAGGAATATTATAAAGTTCAAAAACTCCACACTTAGAAGAATTTCCAAGTGAAACCAGTCAATGTTAGCCTATGAAGGTAATTCAAGTTACCGGTAAGTACGGTTAAAATTACTTTTCAGGACCAGTACTGGGCTGAAAGATGCAGCACTGAGGTCTCTCCTGATAACAGGTGAGTAAATCAGAATTCGTATTTCGGCTGATTTTAGAGGAATATTTGTATGTTTCAAAAATCAACACTTAGAAACTTTTTCAGCAAAAAGCAGGCAATGATATCCTATGGAAGGAAATTCAAGTTACTGGTAAGTACGGTTAAAATTACTTTTGAGGATGAGTACTGGGCTGAAAGATGCAGCACTGAGGTCTCTCCTGATAACAGGTGAGTAAATCGGAATTCGTATTTCGGCTGATTTTAGAGGAATATTTTAAAGTTCCAAAACTCCACACTTAGAAGAATTTCCAAGTGAAACCAGTCAATGTTAGCCTATGGAAGGAAATTCAAGTTACTGGTAAGTACGGTTAAAATTACTTTTCAGGACCAGTACTGGGCTGAAAGATACAGCACTGAGGTCTCTCCTTATAACAGGTGAGTAAATCGGAATTCGTATTTCGGCTGATTTTAGAGGAATATTTGTATGTTTCAAAAATCAACACTTAGAAGAATTTCCAAGTGAAACCAGTCAATGTTAGCCTATGAAGGAAATTCAAGTTACTGGTAAGTACGGTTAAAATTACTTTTCAGGATTAGTACTGGGCTGAAAGATGCAGCACTGAGGTCTCTCCTGATAACAGGTGAGTAAATCGGAATTCGTATTTCGGCTGATTTTAGAGGAATATTTTAAAGTTCCAAAACTCCACACTTAGAAGAATTTCCAAGTGAAACCAGTCAATGTTAGCCTATGGAAGGAAATTCAAGTTACTGGTAAGTACGGTTAAAATTACTTTTCAGGACCAGTACTGGGCTGAAAGATACAGCACTGAGGTCTCTCCTTATAACAGGTGAGTAAATCGGAATTCGTATTTCGGCTGATTTTAGAGGAATATTTGTATGTTTCAAAATCAACACTTAGAAACTTTTTCAGCAAAAAGCAGGCAATGATATCCTATGGAAGGAAATTCAAGTTACTGGTAAGTACGGTTAAAATTACTTTTGAGGATCAGTACTGGGCTGAAAGATGCAGCACTGAGGTCTCTCCTGATAACAGGTGAGTAAATCGGAATTCGTATTTCGGCTGATTTTAGAGGAATATTTTAAAGTTCCAAAACTCCACACTTAGAAGAATTTCCAACTGAAACCAGTCAATGTTAGCCTATGAAGGAAATTCAAGTTACCGGTAAGTACGGTTAAAATTACTTTTCAGGACCAGTACTGGGCTGAAAGATGCAGCACTGAGGTCTCTCCTGATAACAGGTGAGTAAATCGGAATTCGTATTTCGGCTGATTTTAGAGGAATATTTTAAAGTTCCAAAACTCCACACTTAGAAGAATTTCCAACTGAAACCAGTCAATGTTAGCCTATGAAGGAAATTCAAGTTACCGGTAAGTACGGTTAAAATTACTTTTCAGGACCAGTACTGGGCTGAAAGATGCAGCACTGAGGTCTCTCCTGATAACAGGTGAGTAAATCGGAATTCGTATTTCGGCTGATTTTAGAGGAATATTTTAAAGTTCCAAAACTCCACACTTAGAAGAATTTCCAAGTGAAACCAGTCAATGTTAGCCTATGGAAGGAAATTCAAGTTACTGGTAAGTACGGTTAAAATTACTTTTCAGGACCAGTACTGGGCTGAAAGATACAGCACTGAGGTCTCTCCTGATAACAGGTGAGTAAATCGGAATTCGTATTTCGGATGATTTTAGAAGAATATTTGCACAATTGTGAAGGGAGGGGGCGGGGCCTGAGGTGACATCTGTGCAAACGCGCCCCGTGGGGCGTTTTAAGTTGGGGGATTAAGTCCCCTTGAATCCTGAGGGTCCCTAGGGGCCAACTAGCCCACCAGGAACCTCCAATATGCGCCAGGGGCTGCGTTGCAGAGACGTGTAGAGAGGCCACACCCTTTTACACCTCTCTGCAACGCAGCTCTGTGGCGCTTTCTGGATGTACCTGTTGGGCTAGTTGGCCCCCAGGGACCCTCAGGATTGAAGGGATTTAATTCCCCATCTTAAAACGCGCCACGGGCCTGTTTGCACACATGTCACCTGAAGCCCCGCCCCTCCCTTCACCACTGTGCAAACGCGCCCGTGGCGCGTTTTAAGTTGGGGGATTAAGTCCCTTGAATCCTGAGGGTCCCGGAGTCCAACTAGCCCACCATATACCTCCAAAAGCACCACAGAGCTGCGTTGCAGAGAGGTGTAAAAGGGGTGTGGCCTCTCTACACGTCTCTGCAACGCAGCCCCTGGCGCATATTGGAGGTTCCTGGTGGGCCAGTTGGCCCCAGGGACCCCAGTATTCAAGGGGAATCGTTCCCCTCTGCAAACGCGCCAGGGGCGCGTTTGCAGAGTGGTGAAGGAAGGGGCGGGGCCTGCGGGCCCGATCGTTTAAAAAAAAAATAATAATTTCGTCCCCTGAAGGGGAGCTGTGTGGCCCCCTTCCTTTTTCCTGTTTTTGGGCCCTGGGGACCCCATCCCCCAGGGCCTTACCCTTTTTAAAATTTAATTTAAAAAAAAAACGGGAAGGGGGCCGCGTGGCCCCCTTCCTGGGCCTGTATTGGCCCCGGGGACCCCATCCCCCGGGCATGGCCTTTTTTATTTTCTTGGGAGGGGGCTGCGTGGCCCCCTCCTCAGGCCATTTAAGGCCCCGGGGACCCCATCCCCGGGCCGGCCTTTCCATTTTTTTTTCTTTTTTTTTTTCTTTTTTTGGGGAGGGGGCCGCGTGGCCCCCTCCTGGGCCACTACTTGCCCCGGGGACCCCATCCCCCGGGGCTGGCCCTCTCCGTTGGGGACT
The DNA here is from genome assembly GCA_963921515.1 of Calotriton arnoldi. Taxonomy (NCBI): domain Eukaryota; kingdom Metazoa; phylum Chordata; class Amphibia; order Caudata; family Salamandridae; genus Calotriton; species Calotriton arnoldi. The sequence goes on from CAWUFW010002061.1 coordinate 530,359, forward strand.
GTGGGGGTCCCCAATCCCCCACAGTCCCGCCGGCTCCCCACGTCCCTTGGGAGCCGGCATTGCTGTTCCACATGGGGAGCAGCTGACATGCTGCTCCCCATGTGGAAAAGCAATCGGCTTTGGATATTGGAAGAGAGAGCAGGTTTCCTGCTCTCTCTTCCAATATCCAAAGCAGTTTGCTATGGCAGGACGGGAGCCGCGAGGCTCCCGTCCTGCCATAGCAAACTACAGTGTCCCGGGGTAGGCACCCGGGACACTGCAGGAGCCGGCCCTGGGGGTGGCGGTCCCCAGGGCCATCAAGGGCTCCAGGAGGGGGCCGCGCGGCCCCCTCCCTACATCAGCACAGCCCCGGGGAGGTGGTGGTCCCCGGGGCTTCGGGGTCCAAAACGGACCCCCATTTTAATTTGTTAGTGCCCCGGGAGGTGGCGGTCCCGGGGCGTGTGGGGGCTGGAGCCCCCCACACAGGTTGTTTAATTTTTTTTTAAAAAGCCCCGGGAGGTGGTGGTCCCCGGGGCTGCGGGAGGGCTCAGAGCCCTCCCGCACCATTTTTAAAAGAAAGCCCCGGGGGTGGCGGTCCCCGGGGCTTGGGGGCCCTTTGAGGCCCCACACATAAAATTAAACCCCCACCATGCCCCCGGGACTTGGGCCACCCGGGGGCAAAATACAATCGAAGCGCAGGAGACCGCGCTTCGATTTTTTCGGCAGGATTCGCGCACCCTGAGCGCATCCTGCCGATTTTTTGCCCAGGGGTCCTGTGGGACCCCCTGAGCAAACCTAGGGGTCAGGGTGTTTCTACCCTGCCCCCTTTGTGCGCTTTGCGCACTTGTTTCTGTCCCTCGGTTCTACCGAGGGACAAAATGGCTGCCAACATTTCCTGAATCGGAATGTTGACAGCCAGCTGACAGCCAATTAACATGCAGCTCGTGATCGGGACGGTGCGCGCAGGGTGCGCTCAGGGTGCGCGAATCCTCCGTGCCCATAGATATATATGTACTTTTACTTTTGATTTTCTCAGCAACTACTGAACGGATTTACACCATTTAACAAAAAGGGTTCTTTCTGAACCAAGAACTACCTCTTTGCCAAATTTGGTGTAATTCCGTTCAGCAGTTCGGGCTGTAGCCGTGTCTAAAGTTTCCTATGGAAAAATGCATGGGGAAAATGCGTTTTGGGACCCCCCTTTTTTCTCGGCCCCCGCTTGACGTATCACCCCGAGACTTTCAGGGTAGGAGCGGACCGGAGCGCCCCACAAAGTTTGAAAATTTCGCGAAGATACGTCAACCGGCAAGAGAGTTATTTCAAATAGAATGTCGCGGATTTCCTATGGATAATAGGTTGTAACTATAACTATCTACTGGCGACCGCCAGTAGATAATATATATATATATATGTCCCGCTTTAAGCCCTGTCAAATTCCGAGATTGAACAAAATACGAAAGCTGCCTAGTCTTGAGGCTACCTCGTGCCTTACTTCCATACCCTGCACTCCCTGTCTCTTTATATCACTCTTGCATGCTATTCTTCATCTCTGCTTTCTCCCTTTGTCATTGTTTTTTTAGCTTTGTATTCCTCCTTGGTTCTCCCTTTCCTGCCTTTCTCTCTCTTGTCCGGGGTGAAAATCTGTGGATGAAAAATAAGTTTCTGGTCCCCAAAAATGAGTACCTGTGATCACCACCTGCAACCATCTGCACACATTGAGCACTGTCTCCTACTGAAGATGCTGTGACTGGTCCTAAGACAGATGTGTCCCTGCTCAATTGTCCTTGAACCCTCAGGCGAGGCATTCATTATACATCCTTCTGTGTTGGAGGATGGAAAAATCCCATGCAAACTCCCCATATAAACTTGCTCTTGGTGCTTCCTAATCACGCTGAATTCGGATCATCTACTTCGAGCTGGAAATTCACCCCCTGAAAGTATAGCAAGAACGAACCCCTGGTTATCACCCATTTCATCCATGTAGCGCCTGCCACTTACATAAGACTTACAGATGAGCTGAGTCCTGAGACGCTTGAAGTTGATGGAGCAGGGAAAATAAAAAAAATTTAACCCCTAACAAATTTTATAATTAATTAAATAAAATGTTCGTTTAAATGTATTAATCAACACTGTATGTATGGGAATGGTAACATGCTAAAATGTGTGCCAAATAATCTATTAATGGATGTCCGTGTGTCTAATTATAACGTAAAAATAAATGCGTACTAATTAAAAATAAATGCATGTTTGTGCTTCATAGAAATAAAACGTGTCGTTGCAAAAACAATAGTGATGGTAAGTAAGGAACAGCTTAAATGTTGCTTTCTGCTAGGTAATAACTAATTGGGGTACGTAGATGACGGGAGGGAAACGAAAGGGCTATTTTTCTCTATTTTAATTATGTTTTGTTTGCCTCAAATTAGTTCTTCTAAAAGTATAACCGAGTGGCGATATAAAATGGCCGCCAGTGGAAAGATGTGCGCAGGCGCAAGGGGACACGTGATACGGGATGAAATCGGAGAAAAAACTAAACCTCGTGAGGTTACTGAGACGCTAGGATGCAAGAAATGGTCAAGGCTGATGTGACCTAATTGAACTGATAGTGTGCCGTGATGATCAGCAGAAGACCCGTGGGAAACAAGTTTAAGAGAAAGGACAATGACTGCGGAGTTCTCGAATGTATCGAAAGAAGTTACAAATGTACTGATCGAAACGGATGAAAAATGTTTGAGCGTATGGGAAAGGAAATGATCCAAGGACCCTTGAATCCAAGAGAACTTGATTAAAAGAATGAATAAGATGACATGCATGGACCAAGGAAAGAAAAACGTGTTATTAATGTTGCAACAGTTAGTTAGCAAAGTTAGAATTAGGGTATAAGAGGGCCTACTCTTAGTGGGAGGGGGTCAGTCGCGGTTGCAGTCACAGTCAGGAGAGGAGTTGGAGAGTCGTGTTGGTGGCTTCCAGTGCTGGGTGGTCCTGATCTATCCCTTACTGAGCGGGAGATGCTGAAAGACTGTTAGATGAGACGGGTTGCAGGTAGCTGATGCTGACGAGCTGAAGTTGCTGTTGCTGTCTTAATTTTCCAGTTGAGTATGAGAATCAGGCTATTTCTAATTCTTAACTTAGGTTAGAAATCATTAGGCTAAATTAGGAAGCTAGGCAGGTAATTAGGGTTTTGGCTTCATGACAAAAATTTCCTTTCAGCAATAAATTCATTATGCTTAATAAATATTTGAATTTAAGAATGAATAATTGAATAAAGTATTAAATTCTTTCTCATGCTTTTTAAAATTATATAAAATTTAAGATTCTTTAAACACAAAATGACTCAGTGGTTATTTTCCTAAATGATTGTGACATCAGAAATTGGTTATTGTGATTCAGCTGGTCTTAATCACTATGAACTAATTTTTACATGAATGATTCATCGACAAAACAATGAGCAGGAATATCTTAAGAAATAACTAAAAGAAAGTGACAAATTAAGGTAATAAGATATCCTGGCTCTTCCAGCGGTACATAAATGGTGTTCTCCATTTAGTTCTCATGCTTCTCCTAGGAGTACAGAATTTCATAAAGGTGTAAAGGAAATCCAGGAGTGTGCGTGTGTGTTAGGCGATGTTTATGGGCCCCATCGTCATGTGGATATGAGAAATATAGTTTGCCCCTGGATGACCTATAAGTGACCTGGGAGGAGAATAGTTTTTATTGTACGCGCTGCATCAGATTTCTTGGTAGCAGAGTTATGGTTTTCTATAGATTAGTTTAGTGATTATTGTTTATTGATTATTGATTATTTTTGATGACTAACACTATATGTTGAGTCGCGTTATGTTATATGTGAGTTTTCACGCTTCTGGGATGTAGGAAGTGGAACACGTGTGGCAAGAGAAGTCACATGGAATTTGGTACATGGTCTGAATTCATTTTTTTGGTAATAACGCAGGTTGTGTTATGTTAGGGATTTTCTGTGCGAAAAGTGTATAATTGAAATAGCAAATCACGTTTACTTGTGAAACTTTGGCCTTAATTCTCAGGAGCCTAGTCTCCACATGTGTCTTATCCCCAGAGAAACGAGTAAATTGTTTGCTTGAAAGAAGGGTAAGGTAGAGGGAAGTGCTACTTTATCGGCGAGAGTAAATAATTCTGTGGTAGGGTAGAGGTAAGCGCTGCCTACTGGAAAAACAGAATTCTTGTGTAAAAGAACAAAGCTGTCACTTTTGTTTAGCGAATCAGACTATGGAATTGTTTTAATTGTTGTAACTAACGAAGAAAACAGCGAAAAGAGAAATTGCCGATAAATTTTGTAAAGGAGGGGTAAAGAGTAGAAGTGACGTGGAACAGTGCCGCGCTAGGATTGGATAGTGCGCTAGTCACGTGAACACAGAGCAGGAGTGACGTGGAAAAGTGCCGCGCTAGGATTGGTTGGTTTGCGGACGGAGGGAATTGTTCTGATTGGTACGTTAGTGTGAGTCGCGCTATAATTGGTCGAAATTCCGTACACAGAACAGCGTTAGTGTAAAGAGAAAACAAATAGAAAACATGCCGTATTACGAGTATGAAAGGGAGAGAACGTCATGGACGACGAAATTGAAGAACTTCTTTAAGAAAGACAAAAAGGTTGTGACTAGAGAGGGACAAGTAATTCCTCCGCCGAAATCAGCAGCTTCACATATGATGTTGAAATATGGATATCATACGTGCATATGGTTGGAAAATTGGGCAAAATATACGAAGAATGATGGTGCTTTAGCTTTTCCTGAGAATGGTTCATTTAGTGTAGCGGTTTTGCGAAATTTGCGAGAAAAAATGTGTAAGTTGGAACCTAGACCTAGACCAACACAGTTTGAGGCTTTGACGGAATGGGAAGATGAGATGTATGAACGAGAGAGATTCAGAGGAATGAGAGATCATGAGTTTATGCATGGAAGATTGTGGGGAGTAAATCATGAGGACAGAATAAAACGATGGAGATGTGCTAACATGACAGGAGGTTTGTTTCCAGCTTTTACAGTTGAGGAAGGGACTAAGAAAAAGCGGACTGAGAAAAAGAAACATATAGAGAGAGAAAAGTATATGCATGAGAGCGAAACGGATGACGAGTTGCTGGAAGATATTTTAAATAGAAATCCACCTCCGTATCAGCAGAGTTCTACAGTGGTGACACCAAATGCGCCGCTAATAGAGACTATGCGAAATAAAAGCCCGGAAAAGAGAATTGATGTAAATAGGTCACAAGAACAAATGAGAACTTCTCAAAATGAAGGAATAGAAAGCGACAATGCAAGCGAATTGGCAAGGACAACAAAAGAACTAACTGAGAAGATTAGAGAATTAACGAAAAATATGGAAGCAGTTACTGTGCCTGTAACAATAGGTCCAGTAATACCCGTTTTTGAGAATCAGAAAATTGATGAACGATCTTTGGTGATTCCCATGAGTTCACAATTTCAGAGAGAAAAAGAAAGGATGGAACAAAGTGCAAGTACAAGTAATTTGGCTAGTACTTACAGACCAAGTCCACCTACAAATTTAACGGTGAATGAGTGCAATGGTAGGAAAATGCATATGGTAACAGAATCTGCAACAGAAACGCCTGAAAAGAGTGGTAATTGGATAGAACTAAATAATACACCCATAGGTCCGACTCCTGATGAGTTAAATGTGTGGATGAAAGCATTTAAAATAAAAGAAACAGAAGAAAAACCATTAGATGTGATCAGATTAAAAATAGACATGGAAGAATTAATTCTAGGAACGATTGGTACTGAAAAGATAAAAAATTATCAGGATGATGAAATAATGTTTCTGTGCAAAAGTATAACATGGAGAGCAAAGAATTTACATGACAAACTAGAAGAAGTGGCTAGTGAGATTGGAATAGATTTTGCAAAAGTGAAAACGTTGCAGAAACCATACAGAGTAGACTTTTGTGAAAAAGATATTGAAAATTTGAACACGGCAGGAAGGCTGACACAGATAAAGGAGTTAATTGTGTTGTTGAGAAAATGGGGTGATGTGGACAGATGGAAGGTTAGATGGACAAAGAAGAATGAGAAAAGTACAGACAAAGGTTCATTGGCCTTTATGATAACTGAAAAAGAATCTGTTGTCAAAGAATACCCCATGAGAGAAACTCCAGGTGGTAGTTACGTGCATGTTCCCTGGACTAGGCAGGACATACTGTCATTTACCAATGACTTTCCAAAGTTAAGAGAGAAACCAGTTGAGTGGTACCGACAAGTAGAGAGGTTTGTAAAAGTCTCAAAAGTGTTGTGGATAGATTTAGATGGATTGTTTGACATAGTGGTACCAACAGATTTATGGTCCGAATGTAAGATTACAGTTGACTGGCCAACTACAGAATATCCAAGAGATCCTAAGACAGGAGCTCCAGGTCCTGATGTGATGAAGAAGTACGATAAGGTGATTACCTTTTTGAAGAATAAGATTCCTCCTAAAGAGACAGATTGGGTAAAAATTGATAGAACTACACAGGAAAGTAAGGAGTCTGTACATGCATATTATGAACGACTGTTATTGGTTTTCAAGCAGTATAGTGGTTATGAGGAGTTGAGTGAAAAGGACATGAGTCATTTTGTGTACCGATTTGTGTTTGGCCTGAAACAAGAAATAAGTGATATGATTAAGCAACACATGATAAACTGGCAGAATGGAAGTGTAGATGAGGTACTGAGATATGCTAAGTATTGTAGTGATGAAATAGAGAGTAAACAGCGTAAGTTGAAAGAGAAGGCAATGTGGGCACAAGTGAAGGTGGCAGAAAAACAAGAAGCTCAATTGGACAATAATAATGGAAACGAATCAGGACAGAATAAAATGCGACCAAACATAGGTAAAGGAAAGGGTCAAGTGAGTCTAGAAGAGGCAAAGAAGAAATGGCCATGTCATAATTGCGGAAAATTAGGGCATTGGAGAAACGAGTGTAAGTTCCCACCTAAACCTAATCCGGAACATCAATCATTAACTCCACAGGTGCAGAATGAGGTAGTTGTTCAACAAAGTCAGGTGCCGCAACCACCACTTCCCAACACTGTTAACCAGCAAAGATACAGTACAGAAACAGGATTCTACGGAGGAGAGCAGGTAACACAGTTGCCGCGAGCAGCTAACATTTCTCAGTATTTGTTGCGTCAGAGTGAGGATGACCCGGATGAAAGATTCTGACGGTGCGCAGGAGAGGGGAAAGAGTGCGTGCTTGGCGCAACTCTAGAGGTAGATCAGTCTGGTCCCTTTGTGGATGGAGAAGTGAATGGTGCAAACGTAACATTCCTTGTCGATACTGGAGCTACCCGTTCTACTGTTAGATCAGTGGAAATTCCAAACCTTCCTCTCTCAGGTGAATACATCCAAGTGGTAGGAGTAGCCAATCAGCAGATTAAAACCCCACTTACTGAATTGGTGGAAGTAAAAATTGGTTCTTTTAGCAAAATGCATAAATTTGTAGTGTGCGATTGTAGTCCTGTAAATCTTCTAGGTCGTGACCTTTTATGCAAGATGAATTGCACAATTTATTGTACGCCAGATGGAATAGGTTTTCAGACTTCAGATGAAGATGTTCTGTATAAAGTAACTTTGATGAATCAGGAACCTGAAACGAATGGTTTGTTTCCTGCATTTGATGCAGAAAAGCTTCCAGAAGAACTAAAAGGTGCAGTAAAAGAAAGTGTGTGGGATTTTTCAGGAGAAGACATTGGATTAATGAGAGAAGTTGATCACGTAAAAGTGACAGTGAAAGAAGGGACAACTTACCCGAACACGCCACAGTACAAATTAACTCCAGAAATAATTGAAGGAATAACTCCTGTGATAAATAAGATGATTGAACAGGGAATTCTAAAAGAAATCATGAGCAGTCCATGTAATTCACCTATTATGGGACTGAAAAAGCCAAATGGAACATATAGAATAGTACAGGATTTGAGAAGGATCAACAAAATAGTTGTACCATGTTGTCCAATAGTGCCAAACCCTGCAGTAATTTTATATCAAATTCCACATGAAGCTGAGTGGTACACTGTGATAGATTTGTGTCACGCATTTTTCTCTATTCCTTTGCATCCAGATAGCCAGCCATTATTTGCGTTCCGGTTCGGAGAGCGTATTTTGGCATGGTGCCGAATTCCTCAGGGGTATACAGAAAGCCCCTCAATATTTAATCAGATTCTAAAGAAATCTCTGGAAGATTTAAAAATGCCAGAAAAATCAGTGATGGTGCAGTATATCGATGACCTATTGGTGGCATCGAAAACCAAAGAAGCATGTGTAAGTGACACAATTGCTTTACTGAACCATTTAGAGAAAAGAGGACATAAAGTGTCTCCTTCAAAATTACAGTTTTGTCAGAAAGAAGTCCAGTATTTAGGGCATAAAATTGAGAAAGGAGTGCGAAAAATAGCGACAGAAAGGGTAAGAATGATTCAAGGAATGAGAGCACCAATGACTCAGAGAGAGGTAAGAATGTTTTTGGGAATGGTTGGATATTGTCGACAGTGGATAAGTGGTTTCTCTTTGATTGCAAAACCCTTACAAAAATTGACCAAGAAAGATGTAAAAGACCCTTTTGAGTTAAACAAAGAAGAAATGAAATCTTTCAAAGAATTGAAAAAGAAACTGTGTGAGGCCCCTGCTTTAGGCATGCCTGATTATGAGAAGGATTTTGAATTGTACTGCAGTGAAAGAGATGGATGTGCATTTTCAGTACTGGTACAAAAACACGGGACCATGAAAAGACCAATCGCTTATTTTTCAGCTGTTTTAGATCCTATAGCAAAAGCATTGCCTGGATGTCTGAAAGCAGTTGCTGCTACTTGTGTAAGTCTGGAACAAAGTGAAGGTATAGTGATGGGGTATCCACTGAGAGTATATGTTCCCCATTCAGTAGAAATTCTTTTGACAAGAACAAAAACACAGTACATGACACATAGTCGGCTGACTAAGTACGAAAAAGTCATCTTGAGCGCTGAAAATGTGACCATAGATAGATGCATGAATGTAAATCCTTCTACATCATTGCCAGATGAAGAAAATATAATTGAACAGGACGAAGTAGATCATGATTGTCTAAACGTGCTGGAATATTGTACGAAACCAAGAGCTGACATAAAAGATGAACCGTTAAAGGAATCTGATTATGTCATGTTTGTGGATGGTTCATGCTTACGAACAAAAGAAGGAGTTTTAAGCGCAGCTTACGCAGTCTGCACAGTGGCAACTGTGATGGAAGCGTCTTGTCTGAAAGGAGTTAGGTCTGCACAAGTTGCGGAACTGATTGCTTTGATTCAAGCATGTAAATTGGGGAAAAATGTACGAATCACGATTGTGACCGATAGCCAATATGGTTTCGGCATCGTACATGATTTTGGTCAGATTTGGTCACAAAGAGGATTTTTGACATCTGCAGGAACACCTATCAGAAATGGAGATTATGTTAAAAAACTGCTTGAGGCGATACAGTTGCCTAAACAAATAGCTGTAGTGAAGTGCAAAGCGCATAAGAAAAACGAAGATTACATAGCGGTCGGCAATAATTATGCTGATGAGATCGCTAAATATTGTGCGGAGAACATGGCGTCCCTGAACAAAAATAGAGAAAGGGAGCATGTCTCTTGTCCTTTGCTTTTCACTAATACTGTCGAGACATGGGATGAAGTAAGGCAGTTACAAGAAACCGCAAGAGATGAGGAAAAAGATTACTGGATAAAAGCAGGGTGTAGAAGACAGGAAAATAATGGTGTGTGGGTATACAGAGATGAAAGACCAGTTATGCCTGATAGCATGATTGCAGACATGGCACGGATGTACCATGGACAAGCTCATATTGGGAGAGATGCAATGATCAGACTTTTTAGACAAACCTGGTATAACCCAAAATTCAGAGCCATTGCTGAAAGTCTTTGTCAAAGATGTCTTATTTGTCAACAGTTTAACCCAGGAAGAAAAACAGTAGTGAGTCTAGGAACAATAGGACGAGAAGGAGGTCCATTCACTAGAATGCAGTTAGACTTTATCGAGATGCCCCCTAGTAACAGACTAAGATATGTTCTAGTGGTCGTCTGTTTGTTCTCTCGTTGGGTGGAGGCATACCCCACAAGAAGGAATGATGGAACAACAGTGGCAAAACTTATGCTGCGAGAGTTCATTCCAAGGTATGGTTTTCCAGTCACGGTTGAGACAGATAGAGGAACACATTTTCAAAATGAGTTGATCCAATTGATTTGTGAAGCATTGAGTATTAAACAAAAACTACATTGTGCTTACAGACCAGAGGCTTCTGGGGTAGTAGAGCAGATTAATGGAACAATTAAAAACAGATTGGGAAAAATGTGTCAAGCTACAGGACTCAAATGGCCGGATGCACTGCCTCTTGTTCTGATGACCATCAGAAGCATCCCTGAAAAGAAAACTGGACTCAGTCCTCATGAGATGATCATGGGACGAGCAATGAGACAAGCACACGTACCTGTCAACAAGTTATTAACTATAACTGATGATCTAGTACTGGATTATTGCAAGGGACTGGCTGATGTGGTGCGTTCTGTGTTTCATCAGGTTGGACCGGATGCGACCACTCTTGAAAGAAAACCAGCCCACGACTTGAATCCAGGAGACTGGGTCCGCATAAAAGTCCACAGGAGAAGAAACTGTCTAGTTCCTCGTTGGGACGAGCCACGACAGGTAATCCTGGTGACAACGACTGCCGTCAAGTGTGCAGGAGTGAAAAACTGGGTTCATGCCAGCCACACAATCAGAGTTCCAGAACCTACAGATCGACATGTGAGTCGGCGTCTGGAAGTGTGGGATAAAAGTTTAACGGCTGGGACAACAAAGATAAAAGAAAGGGTGCCAGAACTTGAAGATCGACCTGAAAGTCGACATCTGGAAACCCCAACTGCGAGTACCTCTAGAGAAGAAGAAGAAGAAGAAGAAGAAGAAAGAAATTCAGAAATTCCAGAACTTGAAGATCGACCTGTAAGTCGACATCTGGAAATATCTGACACAACTTCAGACTCTGATGATTCAGTTGAAAACCGTGAAGAATTCCTAAGGAAAACTTGGGGCTATAAACCAATTAGAGAAGAAACTGAGCAAGAAATTGAGTTAGATGAACAACCAAGTACAAGTTATGGTGGAAATCCTTCAGAAACAATATTAATAGATGAAGTAGGGAAAGAAGTACACAAAAAGTTAGAAAATCGAGAAGAACCCCGAGGAGCAATAGGGACAGATAGAGAAACAGAAGAACAGGGAAATTTAGAAGTAGAAAGGGAGAAAAACACCAAATCGGAAGAACCCCGAGGAGGGACAGTAATAAGGGAAAACAAAAAGGAGAAGACAGATCCACCAGTAGGAGATGACGAGATCATAAGTTTCAAAATAAGAGACAATAGTGAAACAGTTGAAACAGAAACAGAAGAAAGTGGAGAAGAGGAAAAAGCAAAAACTGAATCAAGAAAAAGAAATTGGAAATCAGAAAGAGAAGAAAGAGAAGGTGAAGCTCAAAAGGCCAAGAAAAGGAGATAATTGGCCCAACAGCTATATAAGAAAATTGAGATATAGAATAATAAGAGCGGGAGACGAAGGTGCTGAACAAGTAAATGAAGTAACAAGTCAAAAGGGACAAGAAAAACCAAGTGGAAAAAGATTGCAAAAGTCCAAAAGGACAAAGAAAGTGAATGCAAAGTATAAGTCACCTGAGTGGCTGTATATTGCACTAACAGATTACAAAAGAAGAAGAAAACACTCACGAGAACCAGAGACTGAGAAGTCGGATGGGAAAAGGTGAGATGCAACAAACTTGAAGTGAAGACTTATAGTGCTTCTGCCGGACATGACAATTTTACTGGATGTGACAAATCACCGGATGTGACAACGAAAGAATTCTGGAGAGAATTAAAGAAAGTACCAAGCAAAGACTTTTGAGAGCAGAGTGGCATCTAAGTCATTTCTGAGGTGTAGTGACACAATTTTCTGAAACTTAACAAATAGAAAAAGAAAAATGGAAAATAATAGGGATAGAAGAGATAAATGTGAGTTTATAAAAAGATGGTGCAAAATGTGCTGCTTTTGTACAGGGTTATTAATGACCATATGGATAGTTTTAGCAATCACAATTCCTATTAGTATAGCTGAGATAGAAGCAAAAAATGATACTAAACAAGAAAAAGAAACTAATATTAAAGAACCAGTTATTTTAAGAAGTAGTGCAGAGTTGCATAAAGATAAGTCAGTAACAGATTTTTCTAACAATGTTTTTACAAAATTGTTGTATGAATATGTAGAGACAATGGATGTGAGAGATTGTTATGTTTGTATGCAGTTGCCTGCATCAGTGTCAGAAGGTGTGACTTATCATCACCTACCTCTAACTTATGGAATAACATGTAGTGTAATAGCAAGTTTATTTTATAAAACAGGTAGATTAGAATCTTATTATACTGATATAGATAAGATTTTTGCAAACATTCCAGTAGTACCAGAACTTAACAAAGTAAAACCAGCAAAAGTTTTAGGGGAATTTTTTTAGAACATAGAAAATTAACGTTAGAAGAAATAATTAGTAACAACCTTACCTGTGAGTTAAAGAAAGAAGAAAAAGTATTTTTAGAAATGGTTGAAGAAAGAAGAATGAAATTTCAAAAAGAAGCAATAAAAGAGGAGGGAAAACGCTTATGGACGTTTGAGGAAGGAAATCATGAAGGGAAAAAGATAAATGCAGCAATGACATTAGATTGGCCGCAAACAGGAAAGTTGTGTATTAGGAGAAATAAGACAGTCTATGACAATTACTTTGTAGGTTCCAGTATCTGCCATGACAATTATCAAATTCTGGGAGGTTGGGGATTCAAAGGTGGAAAGGACCCAATATTTCCAGGTATCTATTATGTTTGTGGGAATAGAGCTTATTACAGGTTACCGGACCATTGGTATGGAACTTGCTATGTAGGCCTGGTCTTTCCCAAAAAATTTCACATGGACAGAGAAGAAAAGGGAACATACAAGATGATTAATAGATTTACACGTAGAAAGAGGGAAAGTTTTTCAGAAATTGTAGGTGATATTTTTGGAGCATTGATACCAGCAGTGGGAATATCTTTGAATGCATTTAAAATTCGGAAGTTATCCACAGTAGTAGATCGTTTGTCTACAGATACTGCGGGAGGGTTCTTAATGGTAAATACCGAAATGGTTGCCATGAGAGCTATGGTGATGCAAAATCGGCTTGCCCTTGATATTCTTTTGGCAAAAGAGGGTGGAGTCTGTGGAATGTTGAAAGTCCAACATTGTTGTACTTACATTCCTGATAAAAGTGAAAATATACAGAAGTATATTACAAATATTACAAATTTGCACAAAGAACTAGTTCCACTGGAGGTTGAAAGTGTTTTGGGAAAACTTGGTAGAGGGTTTTCTTCAGTAGCAAATTGGTTGACCAGAATGAGTAGACTAGTGATAGGGAAAGTTATAATAATAGCAACTATAGTAATACTGTTAGCCATGGTATTGAAAATAGTAATAACATGTATAAAAAGAAAAGTAAGACAAAATAAGATAAAAAGAAATAACAGAATAATGAAAGAGAGAGAGAGAGAAATGGGTGAAATTGAATTGGAGAAAATGAAAGAAAGCATGTATAAGGAGACTAAAAGGCAAGATGAAGAAGAAACAGATGTGTAGATAACAGAAAGCAAAGGATGAAAGACATGCTGCCTGAAAAGAAGTATGACTTGGGTTTTATGTGGTGATTTAAAATCACCAAAGGGGGAGTTGATGGAGCAGGGAAAATAAAAATTTTTAACCCCTAACAAATTTTATAATTAATTAAATAAAATGTTCGTTTAAATGTATTAATCAACACTGTATGTTTGGGAATGGTAACATGCTAAAATGTGTGCCAAATAATCTATTAATGGATGTCCGTGTGTCTAATTATAACGTAAAAATAAATGCGTACTAATTAAAAATAAATGCATGTTTGTGCTTCATAGAAATAAAACGTGTCGTTGCAAAAACAATAGTGATGGTAAGTAAGGAACAGCTTAAATGTTGCTTTCTGCTAGGTAATAACTAATTGGGGTACGTAGATGACGGGAGGGAAACGAAGGGGCTATTTTTCTCTATTTTAATTATGTTTTGTTTGCCTCAAATTAGTGCTTCTAAAAGTATAACCGAGTGGCGATATAAAATGGCCGCCAGTGGAAAGATGTGCGCAGGCGCAAGGGGACACGTGATACGGGATGAAATCGGAGAAAAAACTAAACCTCGTGAGGTTACTGAGACGCTAGGATGCAAGAAATGGTCAAGGCTGATGTGACCTAATTGAACTGATAGTGTGCCGTGATGATCAGCAGAAGACCAGTGGGAAACAAGTTTAAGAGAAAGGACAATGACTGCGGAGTTCTCGAATGTATCGAAAGAAGTTACAAATGTACTGATCGAAACGGATGAAAAATGTTTGAGCGTATGGGAAAGGAAATGATCCAAGGACCCTTGAATCCAAGAGAACTTGATTAAAAGAATGAATAAGATGACATGCATGGACCAATGAAAGAAAAGCGTGTTATTAATGTTGCAACAGTTAGTTAGCAAAGTTAGAATTAGGGTATAAGAGGACCTACTCTTAGTGGGAGGGGGTCAGTCGCGGTTGCAGTCACAGTCAGGAGAGGAGTTGGAGAGTCGTGTTGGTGGCTTCCAGTGCTGGGTGGTCCTGATCTATCCCTTACTGAGCGGGAGATGCTGAAAGACTGTTAGATGAGACGGGTTGCAGGTAGCTGATGCTGACGAGCTGAAGTTGCTGTTGCTGTCTTAATTTTCCAGTTGAGTATGAGAATCAGGCTATTTCTAATTCTTAACTTAGGTTAGAAATCATTAGGCTAAATTAGGAAGCTAGGCAGGTAATTAGGGTTTTGGCTTCATGACAAAAATTTCCTTTCTGCAATAAATTGATTATGCTTAATAAATATTTGAATTTAAGAATGAATAATTGAATAAAGTATTAAATTCTTTCTCATGCTTTTTAAAATTATATAAAATTTAAGATTCTTTAAACCCAAAATGACTCAGTGGTTATTTCCCTAAATGATTGTGACATCAGAAATTGGTTATTGTGATTCAGCTGGTCTTAATCACTATGAACTAATTTTTTACATGAATGATTCATCGACAAAACAATGAGCAGGAATATCTTAAGAAATAACTGAAAGAAAGTGACAAATTAAGGTAATAAGATATCCTGGCTCTTCCAGCGGTACATAAATGGTGTTCTCCATTTAGTTCTCATGCTTCTCCTAGGAGTACAGAATTTCATAAAGGTGTAAAGGAAATCCAGGAGTGTGCGTGTGTGTTAGGCGATGTTTATGGGCCCCATCGTCATGTGGATATGAGAAATATAGTTTGCCCCTGGATGACCTATAAGTGACCTGGGAGGAGAATAGTTTTTATTGTACGCGCTGCATCAAATGACTGATTGATTGATTGACAATATTTACAAAGTGCCCACTACCTCAGGAGTTCTCCTGGTGCTGATCTTATAACTGCTTAACAAGCAACAATAATTCTAGCGCCCTCCTAAAACTAGGCTGAGAGGAAAAGCATTTTATGCAAAATGGTAATGAGTTCCACCAACTAGGTCCGAGCACAGAGAAGGAACAACCTCCTCCGAATCGAAGGTTAAATCCCAGTACTTAAAAGTAGTGGATTTCTACTGTGTAATTCCCATCCAGGCTGCCAGAAGGGAAGGGCCGAGATGGTATTCTTGCCTAGGCCCTGCGTAGTTTCAGCGCCCAGCCCTCATACTGCATCTTTTATGTACAGATTTTAGATTAAACCTGCTGTGGTTAACAATGATGAGTCAACTAATACCATTAGATGGCATCCGATGCTGTATCCACCTTGACTTCTCTTTCACTGCAGGTTCTATAGGTGGCCCCTCTGAGTTTTTTGACTCTGGCCCTGTAAAAACAGCTGGCGTGCCTGATTCCCATGGAGGAGGATGTGAAGAGACCTATGAAGATGTGAAGTCGCCTCCTGCGATTTAATTGGGTGAGTCAATAAGTATGTGATGTCACTTCTGCTACCTCTATGAATTTCATGAAATGACTCCCCTGCTGTCATGTCCTGCACAAGAGGGTCCATTGAATCAAACCATATCAAAGCAGGTGACCTCATTTCAAAGAGCTATGAAATCTCTTAAGGATCCAATGTTCAATCAATCAATCAATCAGGGGTTTATAGAGCGTGGCTTCTCACCTGTGAGGGTCTCAAGGTGCTCGGGGGGAGGGGTGGCTGCTGATCCGTCAGGGTGCTGGGTTTCAGTGGAAGAGCCAGGTCTTGAGATCCTTCCCGAATTGGGTTGACTCCTAAGGAGGCAAAAAGGAGAATTTGATGAACAAGTCAGTACACCCTAAAGCAGAGATGACTGGGGAACAGTCGGGGTTTAGTTAAGGACATACTTTCAGACACTTTGACTTGTAGTCAAACTCTCAAGTCCCTACAAGCTGAAGTGCATTTGTAAAGGATTACAAGGAAGCCTTATATCGGATGACGCAGCTGTTACACATTTTACGGAGCACTTGATTACTTACTGTACAGGCTGGTAAAGCTGCAAATGGGGCTGGGCCATCGACATCCATGGTAAGAGCCACAGTTTAACTGGGACAAAAATAGGCCCCCCACCAAAATAAAATTGGCCCCCATTAGTGAAACAGATAGCTGAAAAAGTGTGAATATCAGGGAAATGAACAGTAAAAAACGGCCCACCTAGCACCACAAAAACGGCCCACAACTGCTAAAAAACCGGGCCACATACTGATGTGTCAGACCAGCCCATCGGGCACTGCCTGATTGCCCTATAGGCCAGTCCGACTCTGATAACCGCAGAAATGACACTGAACATTGTTCCATTATTTTAAAAGTATAGGGACACTGCGAATGGTCGTCCCCTAAGCTAGCCCCACCGGAGACCATTCCCTCTGACGAATACAAAGGCGAACGCATCATGCATTACAACTGCTGTTACTAAAATAGTACCCAAGTTGATAGATACCCTATTGGACCTTGGCTCTAATTCTATCCGAAAAATGTCAAGCATTTAATTTATAATCATTACATCTATAATATCTGCTAATAGCTAGGTGTAAAACCAGTAGCAGGAACTGCTGCAATTGCACCTATAAAAGGATAAAAGAAAATTCCATATGCCCTCGATGATAATAATTTACAAAGAGAGTAATTAAGGTAAACATGTATTGATAAAGCCAATAGTTTTGTCTTTGTAATGTGAAAGCTTTTCTCAATCGGCACTGTAAATCAAGGAAATTGCCTCACAACCAGAAGAGACACACACACAGCGCCACATTGTAAACTTGCTTCCAGACACATAATCGATGCACTGCAGGTACAGCAAGGAAGCATTCTTAACAGGAGCATCGCCCCACTGCTTTTAAGCAGTGCACTGCAAAGTAAAGGAAACATAAAATGATAATAACTTTGAGTTATTCCTGCTGCTTAGCGGGCAGGCGGGTGGGCGGGGCTGCTTTGCTCTCGGAACAGGGCAGGGGAGGAGTGGTTTGCCCACTCCTAAATACCCAATGGCTGTTTGGTCGGACCTCTCGAGCCGCCCAAACCAGTCATGCACACTTTCCCTGTTCTCCATGCAGGCTGAATTACATCCTGTGTGGAGAACAAGCCCAGGCCTCCATTGTTATGTTATGTTAATACATTTATTAAGCGCACGAATACCCAAAGTTGTCTTGGCGCTAGTGGTCCGGAGTAGGCAGGCTCATATAAGGCAAGGGTCTCTATTTGTTGAACAGCCAAGTTTTCAGGGCCTGTTCTAATGGGAAAGGGGAGATTATTCTAGAGTTTAGTGGCTGCCACCCTAAAACTCCTGCCACCCCAGCTGGCTTTAAAAAATCTCGGGGTTGCTATCAACTTAGCTCCATCTGAGCGAAGATGCCTTTTAGGGGCATACCAGTGTAGCAGGCGTCTCAGAAATTGAGGGTCAGTATCATGGAGTGCCCTATAGGTAATGCAAAGGACCTTAAAGATGATACGGCTCTTAACTGGGAGCCAATCAGGGCCGGACTGGGAACCAAAACCGGCCCTGGCAAACAGCTCGGTCGGCCCCCCTGGGGGGGAGGGCCGAGCTGGTTGCTAGGCCAGGTTTCACCCGATTTGGTTACCCAGGGCCGATATTGCGGGCCCCCGGTTACAAAAACGGCCCGGCTCCCAACCTAGCGGCCCACCGGGGAAACGCCCGGTGCCCGCTACGGCCAGTCCGGCCCTGGAGCCAATGCAGCTTTTGCAGGTGTTTTCCGACTAAGTGAAACTTAGGGATTCCTAACAAGAGCCTAGCGGCTGCATTCTGGATCATTTGCAACTTATTAAGTTGTTTCTCAGGTATACCAAGATACAACCCATTGCAGTAGTCTAGTTTGGCCAGAATCAGTGAAGTAATCACCGTTTTCTTGCTGTCCGCAGGGATAAAAGGTAGTATTTTTTTGATTACCTTGAGCGTCGAGCCAGGACGCTCAAAACCACTCACAACGCTGCATTGCAGCATTGTTATTGGTCAGGGGAGCCTGAGTGCTTTCCAATCACAATGCTACATTGCAGCGTTGTGATTTGTCAGGGGTGCCTGGCTGTGCTTCCTGTGCTTCAGTCCGATGAGGAGAGCAGGAGCAGAGACGCAGGACCCAGCATGGCAAGGTAAGTGTTTATTTAATATTGTTTTTTTAAAAATGTTTCTCCCCCACCCCTCTCACCTACCCCCACCCCCCGCACCCGCTCCACCACCCGTGAACCATGCCGGCTGCCACTGCTTAGGATCACACAATAGCTACCGCACAGGCCGCAGAAATGTATGCTTTCATCACAAATACAGTACAGAGAGCAACAGAGCAAACTTGTAGGCTTGAGAGACTGTGGAATTTACATGAAATTCAGAACAAATGCTGCAAAATGACACGTTATTTTGCAAAATGCAGTTTACAACATTGCAAGGACGTGTTTTGTGCTAAACACTAGATCAAAATTGTGAATGGCACGAACAGCAGCCACTCATGTTTGGTTCATTTGTGTTCTTCCTGTGAACCCACAATAGAATTTTTAACCTGCACTAAGTCCCATTTACCCATCATGGCATAATGGCCTAATATCATTCATTTGGTGTAACAATCGAAATGTGAAATACCGGAAATTACAGAAGAATAAAATGTATGCACCACCTTCAAATTACTATAAGTGGCGCACCTCTGAAAACAGTCTTGTCACCTCAATCGCCATTAACTATAACTCATGCCTTTTCAATGCACTGATTATACCCTGGCCTACTACATCACTTATAGCATATGAAATCATAGCATTCACCAGTGGCGTAGCAAGGGGGGTGGGGGAGCGGTCTCCACGAGCTTTGGGGGTGGCTGCCTCCTCCTGCTCCTACCTGCTATCTCGGGGGGCGGCAATCGCTCCCCCTACCCCCCCCCCCGGCGGCAGTCGTGGGGCGGCAATCGCCGCTGAAACTCGCCAGCACCCCCCCGCCCTTCAATGGGCCCGCCGTGGGCGGAAAAAGCAGAGGCCGCCACGGGCGGCCGCAGGGCTAGCTACGCCACTGGCATTCACAACACTTATAACTTCTCAAATGACATCAGTTGTCACAACACGGTACATGATAGAGTGGGGAGTTACATATAGTGTTGTCTGGTTAGCAAGCTGAAAAGAGTGTGTAACGGTGTGCGCTGCTTGGAACAATTTGAAGGTGGTGGATAATTTGTAAATGAAAATTATAACTATAACTGTGGAATTTTTAAAGTTTATGTAGTTTAAACTTGTTTTTTTTGGGGGGGGTTATTAGATTCTTGACAAAATTACATAGTACATGTCTATAGCAGTCATTACAGTAGATTCTCGATGATTCATAAGAGCAAAATTTGTTATGCAGCCTTAAAATACACATACATATTCAGCAGCAGATTTGCAGATATTTCTAAAGTGAAAGGCGAGTCTCAATCCAATAAAGTGCAGATATGCAATAATAATTCCTTAAAGGCACAAAATTCAAAATTCATAAGAGCAATGTTCAGTCTTCCCTCTTAAAAATGAGCATGAGTATCCCACAACACATTTTGAGTATTTTCCTGAGTTACAACGTAAATCTAACCATATAAAGTGCAAATATAAGAAATGAATTCTCTGAGGATAACTCTTGCCCACCCTAGGGAAGGCCTCCACATGAAGGGCTATCTATTCAGCTAATGATCCATGATCCAGGTAGCGATGGTGGCCCATATCCTACGTCGTGTATTCTTTTTCCTTCGGCCTTTCAGGTTATACAAAGGGGTTTCCATATTATAAATAGCAAGCATCCTTGCTCTCCAGTTTACAAATATTGCAGGATTCTAGCTTAACCATTGCAAAGTAATACATAGCCGAGCTATTGCCATAGCTAGGAATAGAAAATATGACTCCCCCTTACCTCCTCATTCAGTTCAGTGCTATCCAGCACCCCCAGGATCATTAGCACAGGCGTAATAAGGACGGGCGCACCTATAATCTTCCCCAGAAATCTGCTAATATCCTGAAGAAAGATATCCAAACTGGGGCAGGAGTAAAACATATGCAAGCTATTGGCGGATTGCTGACCACATCTGCTACATTTCCCGGCTAACCTGCTGCCCCACTTTGCAACCTTTGCAGGTGTGTGGTACAGATTAAAATTTGACATAAAATGTTGGCTATTTAAACTGCCTGTTACTAAAACCTTATTTGCCAATTCCAGTGACTGGATGATGTGGTGGGGAGAAGTAAAATAAGAATGGAAATAAAACAGACCAATGGATGATGCCTGCTAACCGCGAAGTCCCTTTGTGTAGGTATAGTATGCATGATTTTTTTTAAACAGCTGTTTCAAAGGTCAGACCTAAAAACACAAGCGGCATACAATTTTTACTCACTGTCATTGAAAATGGCAATTTTAAATGTGCTAACTAGGGTAACCTGAGTTAGTTTTATCTTTTTGTGATTTCTAATCTCAATTATCCCTTAACATGTGAAACTGATACCTATGATTTACGGTAGGAGAACATGACATCTAAATGTCCTTCGGCATTTCTGTGTTTGGCAATCTTTATTGTATTTGTCGCTTTTATACAGTGCCCACTCACGCAAATAGCCATCAAAGTTGATCGTAAGTCTCACATGTCGAGTTACAAGATTTTATGTCTGGCTAGAGACAGCATTACCTGTCTGTCAGAGCTCATGTAATCACAAAAAGAATCAAAAGCCGTGTCACCTAGCTCCATTACTTAGATGAACGTCTTTACGGGTTTATGATTTAGCAGCAGCTGTTTTAGCTCACCTATGAAGTGCTTCCATTGCACAGAATTGATAGAGACATTGTTAGGTCATACCCAGTTACAAATACATTGGGATGGTTTTTACACCGCAAACTTTCTGACAAATACAATAGGAAGGGATTTTATATTGTGAATTCTCAGAGGAGTACAATACCAAGGGGTTTTGCATAGTGTACTCTGTGACCAATTCAACAGAAAAGCGCTTTTATATTTTGAACTCTACAACACACACCATAAGAAGGGGATTTAAATTGTTTAATATTGAGATACCTTCTTTCACAGATCTTTAGTTCAGGATGAGCCAGGAAGGTCTGGGTTTCATAATGGATAATTTTCATATAATATAGTCTTAGAGTCTGACAACGCGGGCTCTACCGGCAATTAAAGGCCCGCTCCAGCGTTAAAGGCCCGAGTTGAGGGCGAGGGCCTTTAACAAGGGCCAATAGAGCCCACTACGGAGGGCTCTAAGGCTATCAGAACATTCCGCCCCTAGAGAGCAGAATGTTCTAATTTGTAAAAACAAAGGCCTCTCGGAACCCGAGGGGGTTTAAATCCCCTTGAGCTCCGAAAGGCCTTTGTTCACAGCAACAGCTGCGAAATTAAAAAAACATTGGAATGTTGCTCTCCGGTCTTCTACCAGCCAGTTGAAGACCGGAGCACTCCATTGTTTTCAAAAGAGCTCTCAACATTCCAATGTTCTAATGTTCATTAGAACACTGAATTGTTGGGAGCTCAGTTGAGGACAATGGAGCGGCTCAGGGATAATCATGGCTGGAAAAAGCCTTCTACTCCAATATTCCAATGTTTGTCTTTCTGTTTTTATTTTTGAACATTCTACGATCAGTGGGTTGAATGTTGTAATAGCCTTATAGCCCTTCTGCCTCGGCCTATACTAGTTGTTAAAAGCCCTCTCCTTCAGCTGCGGCTCGACCTATATTTCGGGTTCAGGACCTTTAACAACCAGTTTAGCCCTTGGCAGAGAGCTATGAGGCTTTAGTACTTAGTTATGTCTGATTTAAAGCACTTCGTTTAGAGGCTGGGTGAGAGATGTGAGTGCATCTTTTCAAGAGTTAAGGCATGACAGATAGAAACAGAGTGGATGAACAATGAACTGCAAGATGGTCAGAATGTCCTAACAAGAGGGAGAAGAAGGGTAAGTGACAGCTCATGCATAAAAGAGAGTAGAATGTGAGGGAGAAAAAAAGAAATCTAGAGGGGAATGCAACAAGCATTGGCAAACCTAATAGGTTTTTCCTATGCAAGATCTTTTGGCTTTGTCAATGTTTTTTAGAGATGTTGCACAGCAGCACAGGCTGCTGTGTAACATGGGTAAAAGTAAAGGAAAGAAAAGGGCTGTGACACAGCCAGTATTGACCATGTCATAGTGCCTTTTTCCTTGTGCAATATGTCTAAAAAAGCATGGGGGCAAGAGGGAGGTGCGAGAGGAGGGTGGGAGCAGCAATACAATAGGCAGAGGGAGGAGGGTGGGGGAAGCAACATGAGGGTGGTGCAGGGAGTGAGGGAGAAGCAACAATGGACAGCGAGAGGAGGGCAGGAGGCAAGCAACACGAGGGAGGTGAGGGGGAGGAGAGAGAAGCAGCAACAAAACCGACAGTAAGAGGAGGGGGAAGCAACACAAGGAAGGTGTAGGGAGGATGGAGGGAGCAGCAACACAACAGAGAGTGGGAGAAGAGAATGAGGAAACTGTACTTTGGCCAAGCTCTACAGCAGGCACAAACACTGAAGCCCCAGGAGGAAGCAGGAGGAGAGCAGGAGGAACTGAACGATAAGAAGCAAGGAAACAAGTGACATCAAACCCAACTAGTGGTAAGTAATGGTAAGTAATGGGCAGTCTCTAAACTTGTTTTAAATCTTTTTTTGATTTTGGCAACAACGAATGTGCTGGCTCAGTCCACACTACATGAGGATATAAAAAACAGTAGAGAGTTTTTCCCATTATTATGCAAGGAGGCCAGGTACACAGAGCGATTTCAAAGGAAAGGCAGCTAGTAAAGGATGCCAGAGATTCTCACAACTAAATAAAATTGTAAGTCATCCCTTGATGTCAAGGGTATTAGAAACAGAGCATCATGTAGTACCTAAGAACAGCACCAGCTAACAATAATTATGTGGAGCAGCTCCAAAATGACGATACATTTAGGGAAAAGATGGGAGAGCATGATTGCATTTTCTTCAGTTACCATGTCAGCCATTTCTGTGGCATGGGCAACTATGCTATGGGACAAGCAAGACAGCAGGGTTGCCATTTAACAAGGGATTGTAAACAAGGGGGGTGGGGTATGTATGCACCAATCATCAAAATATGGGGTATTTCTCTTTCATGCTTAATCAAGTGAATGGAGACAGAGCACGGAGCCAGGAAATGGATAAGAGAGCTTAAGGGGCTGTTAGGTAAGAGTGCAAGCTTTAGTTAAGTTAACAGACTTGAAAGTTTAACAGAAACAGTAACTGGAAAGGAGAGTACAAGGATTCCTGAAGATGGTGCTCACCTGTAGGAGCGGCCCTTGCAGGTAAGAGCAGTGGGGCCGGGTGGGGGGGGGGGGAATTCGACAGACGACTACAAGGTAAAATTAAATAACTAATTTTCCCTCGTTTATGTCTGCCGAAATCTCCCTCCCCCCCCCACCCCCGGCCCACCGCTCTTACCTGCACGGGCCGCTGCTGCTCACATGTGCTTTTATACAAAGGTCCCTGAATTAGGAGGTGAGACCTGTGAACAGGATTGCCTGTCTAGGGACTGGAATGAATGCGGAGAAGATGCAAATGAGGTTGCTTGGGAAGAAAGTAAGCACGTAGGAAATATATGAAGTTTAACAGGTGAAAAAATGAGCTGTGGAATGTATGGTGGATGCTAAGACCCATTGGTTTTGCCTGTAAAATGGTAAGGGAGGAATGAACTGTTTGCAGGTTTCATGAAACCCTCACATAAGGGTACGTAGGAAAAGGGACCTTAAGGAGACCTTACATTTGCATGCAACTGCAGAGGGGACATATATTTTCAGACCATTCTGCGGCAATAGGTGTTGGAATGGACTGAAAGTGACCATTATGTGAGGATATGTGAAGGGTCACTATTGCCATTCACCAGAGAGGCCTAAAAGCAAGGACAGTGGAATTATATGATTTTGCTACTTTGGTCATTTTCCACATAACTATGGATTTGCCTCATTTGCCACATAATCCATCATATGCTGCATAATGTGCAAAGTTTAAACAAAAATAGTCTTTAGCTCAAAAGCATCAAATGTTACTAAAAACATGGTGATACGTGTTTCTCCACAGTGGAAGGCCCTTCGCAAAGGTTGACTGGTCACCAATCTGTTTCTTATTGCTGTATTTGGGTGTCAAACTGGTACTAAGGATGTGAAACCATTGCCCTGATAGGTTACCATGTGTAAAAAGGACAAAATAATGAGGTAATACTATCACAATTGTGCCGTATAATTTGCCTTTTCTTGCAACATAATTTAGTCAGCCCTGTCACATAATTTGGGCCTCCACTGCTGCATAATTCCAGTGGCTCTGCCCATAAGCAGCAGTAGTTGGAGTTTTTCTTAGTTCCCGCGTAAGGTTATGTGGAAGTAAGGAGGTGAACTGAGGACAGAGGAGGACTTATGCCATTTTTTGTGTAAGAATAATTCTCACCAGTTTCAATCGCAGAGAAGTTTTTCGAGCTAGCAAATTAAGGGAAATAATTTTGAGGGTATGAATTATCATCAAGTGAAATGAACAGTAGGATGTTGGCAGTCTGGGAAAGGGACAAACTGGGACATGAAGAATGTATTGTATTGTATTGTATTGTAATTGCATTTGTATAGCGCTTACTACCCCTGACGAGGCGTCGAAGCGCTTTTTCGGCGAGTAGCAGGCTACTCCGGGACCCATAGAGGATTAGTGTTGAATTAGTATAGTGAAACATGCAAGTAAATTTTAAGTGGTGGATATGTTAGTCAGTTATTTGGTTTCGGAAGGATAGCAGAAGGATAGAAGAGGAAAGAAGGTTTGTATTTATATAGCGCTTCTAACCCCTGATGGGGTGTTGAATTGCTTTTTTTTGGCGAGTAGCACGCTACTCCGGAAACCCATAAAGGATTAGTGGTGAATTAGTATGGTGAAATGTGAAAGTAATTTGAGTGGTGGATATTAGTCAGTTATTTGGAGTGAGAAGGATAGTGGAGGGATAGAAGGGAAAGAAAGGTTTGCATTCATATAGCGCCTGTTACCCCTGATGGGTGTTGAAGCGCTTTGTTGGCGAGTAGCACGCTACTCTGGAACCCATAAAGGATTAGTGGTGAATTAGTATAGTGGAATATGGAATTAGAGAAGTGAACATGCTAGTCTGTTATTTTGTTTGAAAAGGATAGTGGAGGGATAGAAGAGTGAAGGATTTCTTTTTTTTAGGTCATAGCAGTAGGAGGAGGCTTTTGGATGAGTAAAAGGGTTTTGGAGGGAAGAGTCAAAGGGAAGGGTTTAGAAAGGTTTGTTTTGGGGATCGGTACAGTAAAGGAGGTGTCAGAAGATGCAAGGAGGGGTAGAGTAGGAGAGAGTCAAGAAAGGGTTATTTTGGGGAACATAGTAGTGGTATGGCGTTTGGGATAAATGAGAGAGCGGGTGTAGAGGATATAATGATAGATGTTTAGGGTGAGATAGGGTAGTGAATTGGAAAGAGTAGTAGAAAGAAGTTTGAGATGAGTCAGAAAGTTGGCCTAGGAGATATATAGAGGGAAGTATAGGCTGAGAAATAGGGTAGTGCATTGGAAATGCTAAATTAGAAGAAAGTGATAAATATATAGATTAATAAGTACATTGAAAGTATATAGATGCATAAAGGAGGTAAGTATATGCAGATTAAAGATATTGATAGAGGTACAGGATGAGAAATAGGGTAGTGCATTGGATATGCTTTTTCAGGAGAAAAATAACAGACACATCAATTAATGGGAGGATGGGCAGCATTTCTGGCCCTGGCCAGTCTCGAACAGGCTCAAACAGGCAACTGCCCTTGTCCTCTCCGCCCTTAACAGGCTCAAACAGGCAACTGCCCTTGTCCTCTCCCCCCTTGTCCTCTCCGCCCTTGTCCTCTCCGCCCGGGCTGAGACGCCCTAACCCTGGCCTTTTATAGCCCTAGTAATCAGGTGACCCCGTCAGCCATTGGGAACCCTAGCCCTAATACTATCCAATAACAACACTAGCCCTAAAAGCTAGAACCAATAGGAGATCAGGACCTTACAGCCAATCTTAGCCCTATTCCAAGCACCCAATCAGTTCAAAAAAACCTCTACGTCCAATAGAGGCCCTAGCCCTACCAGTAGTCCCAACCCAAGTCCAAGCAACCAATGGCACAGGAAGCCCTACTCCCTACTTCCAATAGAAAGCCTAACCCTACTCTTAGTACCACACCTAGTCCAGCAACCAATCACACCAAAAGCCCTAATCGCAACTTCCAATTAAAGGCCTAACCCTAGCCATAATCCCACCCCAGTCCCAAAAACCAATAACACAGGAAGCCCTAGTCCCTACTTCCAATAGAAATCCTAACCCTAGCCCTAGTCCCAACCCTACATTGATTGAATCACAGACCCAGAAACCAATCAAAACCCTCAAATACCCAACGAATGAGGACACTAACCCAATCCAGTAGAAACATCAGATACAACCACCAATCACTGTATACATGTACCAACTACTAGCAGAATATATAAGGTCCCAGCAACCTCAGACAAGGTTTGCTGGCCAGGGAGTTGGAAGCTGCTTCTCCGTTCAGAATCTCCTAGGAGACAGACAGGCTCAATCCACACTTTGGACTACTGCAGGTAAAGGCCTCACAAACTTGAAATCTAACACTACTGTTTAAATACAACTTTACTCCCTCTCCTCGCCAAAAAACAAAGTGCACAGTCCCTATTAAACACAGTTTAAGCAGCTCACAGAAGCACCCTCTGATGTAGAATATCCCTGTTGCTGGGGGGGAGGCAGGGGGGGGCTGGTTTCACTGGCTTGTTAACACAAAATGGTGGCTGGGGGTGCACTGTTAAACATACCGGTCTTAGCACAGAGCAGAGGAGAAATTTGGAGGGAAAACTGAATAGTCACCAGGAATGAGAGGGAAAACTACAGTTTTTGGACTGCAAATCCCACAATTCAACACGTTAAATGGAAGCAATCATGGGCAGGAAAACCACAAGTTTAAAACACAAAACAGGTGATAAAATATGCAATCACAGGCAGGTTAAAACTACAATTTTAAACTGTAACAACCACAGGCAAAGACAGTAATCACAGAGAGGGAAAATCGTTTTTTAAACACTTTGGGGGGGAAGAGACAGCACTAGTCTGCCTCCTTACCACTTCCTGGACTCTGCTCACTGCAATCTGGGGCACAGGTAGGATGCAACTCACAAGATGGAGGAGAATGATTTGGGGTGCACCCAGCAAAGCCTTAAGGGGCCTGGGCAGGTGTGAGGGGAGGGCTCAGAGTTGCCTGGTAGCTGAATGGCCAATCCCCAGTCCTAGGCCTGCTGGCCTGGGGGCTGGGGAGCTGCTTCTCCGGTTCAGAATCTCCTAGGAGACAGACAGGCTCAATCCACACTTTGGACTACTGCAGGTAAAGGCCTCACAAACTTGAAATCTAACACTACTGTTTGAATACAACTTTACTCCCTCTCCCTCTCCTGGCCAAAAAACGAAGTGCACAGTCCCTATTAAACACAGTTTAAGCAGCTCACAGAATATCACTCAGCGCCGCCACAGCATCGCTCAGCGCCGCCACAGCATCGCTCAGCGCCACCACAGCATCGCTCGGGGCCACCACAGCATCACTCGGGGCCACACAGCATCGCTCGGGGCCGCCACAGCATCGCTCGGGGCCACCACAGCATCGCTCGGGGCCACCACAGCATCGAGCAGAACCCATTTCAAAGTGACAGGAAAGTTTTTTCGGGATGTGTTACTTTTGCCATGTTGTTCTCAGCGTTTTAATAGGTTTGAACCCATGGGTAGAAAAGATCTGCGTGGGACGGCGAATATGTGTGCTGGAAATAGATTTTTTTTAATTATAAACGTTACCTTCACTGTAAAGGTGGTCACTTGGCGCTGGCAGGTTTGGTTAGAATTGGGATCGTAGACAGGGGAAGATCAGATGGTAAAAGGCTGCTTTTAAGGGACAGGTCTAACTTTAGATAGAACGCTATTTCTGATTATGTCTGTACCATATTACTATTACTGGCAAACTAATACGGAAAACTGATGCACATCTTTATTTATGAGCCCCCCCTTGACTGGTTCTCGCTCACATGCTTACATTAAACGTTTGCTCAATATTTCACGATTCACGGGCCTCTACTGTTGAAAATCCACTTTCTGCTAACATGAAGACAGTCTCTCTCTCGCGCCCTCTCTATTGCTCCCCATATCGCTCCAATGTCTCTCTTCCTTTTTTTTACTCGACCGTCTCTGTCTCTCCCTCCTGTCTGTCTCAAGTCACACTGTTTTCTCATCTTTCTACTCCCTGCTGTTCATTTTCAGACTCTCTAAGTTTTTGTGCCCATTTTTATTTTGTACTTCTGTTTGTGTCTGTCTGGCTGCATGTCTCACTTTGGCTAGCAGTCTCAGCGGTCTCATCCTCGTTTTCTCTTTGCCCCTCTCTCTCGCCTCCTCTGCCCTCCATCGCGGACTCGTGATTGTCTCTTTCGCTTCCCTTTACCAATGCAATTCACTAAATTCAATAAATCTTTATTAACTTAACATGTGGATGCTGGCAAGGCTTTACAACACTTGCTGACTCTCCCCTTTTCTATCTACACCTGCCTATCTCTGTCTGCACCTGTTCTTCTCTTTCTGCCCCCTCTATCTCAGCCTGTCTCTCCCTCTGTCCTCACTGTCTCCCTTTCTCCGTCTTTCTCACGTGTGTTGTCGCTCGAATTCCTTCTGCAGTCCCTCTGTGTGTGACACACCCGCCTTGCCCTTGTATTTGCGGCACTTTGTTTAACTGAAACTTTTTCAGTTTGCTCATAAAGATAACGTCAGGTCGTAAACCCACGTAAGGGAGCCTCTTTGTCTTGGGTGATATGTGGGAAAGGACCATGCCAGCCTATCAGCTTAAGGGTTAGAGCAAGCCATACCTTAAGGGCCCCTATCCCGAACAGTTTGAATTTTATTACTCATTTTCGGCTAATTCAAAACCTATAATGCCAAACAATATTATCTAATACATAAAAGGTTGAGATGCAGCAATATACTGATGTGAGACAGAGAGAAAGTTCACTTTCTTAGGGCCCCGGAAGGTGGGGGCCCTTGGCAATTGCTCACTTTGCCAATCCTTAAAATGTCATCTTGAAGATTTTGAGGGCTGCTGCTCAGACATACTTTGGAGTTCCCTGTTCAAAACATCTTCCAATTGTATTGCCCATTGTCAGTAAATTCATGCCTATATGATGCCAACAATACTAAATTACATGTCTCACTTTCAGTACAGGGTCATACAAAAAAAGTTGAAATATGTCTTGCCTAGGACCCCAATAATCCTTAGAATGACACTGGCTAGAGAGGTAAAGGTAAGAAGAGAGGGGGAGGGGGTTTAGGGAGAGAAACAGACTAGACAGGTCACATAGAGAGCACTTTTCCAGGGGGCCCATTGAAAGGTGGAGCCCTGGAGCAATTATCCGCTTTGTGTGTACCTTAAAGCGTCTCTGATCCTGGGCATGGAACTCCTATGTGCCTGGCAGAAATGTATCTGAAGGGCCAGCCCCGTACTCCTGGATCACAGAATGAACAATGCTCACATAGAGGGCTTCCTCAAACCGCCTCACACTGTCTTCGTTCGTCTCTATATCTGTCGTATTTAATCTGGCGCTGGTCATTTTAGATTCTTGAGGCTTTAGGCATGTTACTTTAAATTAACAGATTTGAAGTCTTTGTGACACATTGTCCTAGTTGAATTGTTTCAGTGTCACTGCTGTGTTGGCCAGCAACTGTCACAGGAGTTTGCAGTAATGTCAGCAGGTTTCTTGACCAGTGTGTTTTCTTTTTGATTCAGTTGTTTATAACATTTTTGTCAAATTTGGACATAAAGCAATGGAATAGTTGCAGATCCCCAGAAAACTCTATTACTCTTTCAGTGTTGAGGTAAGGCCAGATACTCAGGCCTCTGACTGTGCTTGATCCACGTACATTCAATGCTCTGTTTTTATGTCACTGCTACTGAAGTGGCAGAACTGGCATTTGTCAAAGTCTAGCTTCAACCTTTGTTCTCTGGGGTGGTCGAGAGTTCTAATAGGCAGACAGGTTTATGTTGCCCATCGTCCTCTCCACACGTTTTAGGAAAGTTGCTGGTGTTTCGGAGACGGCTTGTGGCATATGCTTGATCTCGTAGAATCCAAGTGGAGAGCTAACTGAAGTCTTCTCCTGATAGTTTCCTATTGGGATCTGATAGTAGGGGCTCCAAAGATGGAACACTGGAAATATATGACTTGCAGGAAGGCTGTCAAGGTCATCCAATACACAAGGTGTCCTGTGCTGGTCTGGAGTGGTTCTGTTGTTCATTGTCAGTGCTCAGTGTCTGGGAATCAGTTGGCATGCTGACCTCACTGTTCTTCATGCAAACCACCAAAATTGTCAAAGCCGATTGCCTTGAAGACTCTTAGATAGCCACAGTGACTTAGAGATCCCCTCATCATTTTGGGAAATCACACATCTGCTGGTGCAAAGCAACCTGTCCTTCCTCAACAGGCAGTGCTGTAATTTCTGCTTCTATTTATCTATTCGTTTTAGTACTTCTACAAGAGGCGTGGTACAATATTTTCACATGGTGCACCAAGAGAATGAAAGGTGCCTAGTTACACCTTGGCAGAAGCCTATGTCCTTGTTACTAAACGTGGCTCCAATGGCATTGACGAAGAGACCTGGCCTGCAGCTTGAAAAGTTTCAGCGTCGTCCATCATTTCTTTGTGTTTGCTATGTTCGCCCTAAGTTGGCAGGGTATGCCCAGACGTCCCTTGCTCACTTTGCCACTGGATTCAAGCTAGCCTGGCTGATGAGGCGTGTTACCCCGAAACCGGTCCCAGGATGCTTGTTTCCGGACCAGGGAAGACCTGGCTTGGAAGTTCGGGCTGGACTGTCCCCATGAGGGACAGGGTCAAGACTGATTTGCATATGGCTGGGTCTGAACTGGGGTGGCAAAGTGAGATAAAGAACGATGATGGATTCAACCCAGATCTGCGACTGGGGGTGAGTGTCTGAAAAGTTTCAGCACTCCGTCCATCATCTCTTTGTGTTTACATTCAATCCACTTCACCATGTCCTCAAGACGCTTTTTTAAAAATAAAAAGAGACAAGGTCCAAGTCTCGTTGCCAGCCACTCCGCTCCAAAATCCTATATCTTTTGTCTAAAAGTGCTATAATCTGATATCATCAAATCAATTCTCATAAGTGAGCCTTCCTGTCCCAATTAAAACTCTGCATTTATCAAGGTCTCATCCATTATCAGAGCCATATGCACCTGAACCATAAAGTGTTTACACCAGTCCATATTCTGAGAAGACCTCCTAAGTACAGGAAGTCGAAACACGTCAGCAGAACATACCAACTTAAATTGCACCACATAAATCTATATATAACTAGGCACTGTGGTCATCCACTAATGCAAGCCAGGGACCCCCTAAATTTAACAGCATGCATCCACACACTTGCTGAAGGACATTTAGAGTGGGATACATAATAATTTGGGAACACACCACGTAAGTTTAACAATACTGGACGGATATTGAGAAACAATTTCCTAACCACCTTTCCCTTCATTTGTGTAAATAACAGCGGACTTATGCCCCATATTTGTATGTCATCATTGACATATCTATCATAGGATAAATGGAATTTAAGTACAGCATAATCTTTTTTTCTTCTAACGCACATCTTGCACACTATTGAAGGTCTTCACTTGCGATGAATCCCACAGGTTTCTTTACTTGGGAGCACTAAAAATTGTAACTTATAACATTGATAAAGCACAGTTCATGAAGTGTGCAGAATTGGTGTTCTCTCTTGTGCAAATGTTATAAACAAAAAACAAAATCAGTAAGATGATAAAATGTGATTGTCGACTTGGCTACATGATACAAAAGATTGATGAATATTGTTCTGTGAATATCTGAGAAGTACAGCAGGATCAATCAATCATTCAGGGGAATTGTAAGCGCGCTACTCACCCGTGAGGGTCTCAAAGCGCTGGGGGGAGGGGGGGGGAGTTCCACAGATCTGTTAGCCGAATAGCCAGGTCTTGAGGATCTTCCTGAAGGTGTATAGGGAGGGGGCGCGTCTGATGTCTGCTGGTAGCTCGTTCCAGGTCTTGGCTGCGATGTGAGAGAAGGATCTTCCGCCTGCTCTGGCTCTGTGGATGCGCAGGGTTTCGGCCAGTGCGAGGTTGGAGGATTGGAGGTTTCTTTTGGGTACGTGGAAGTTGATTCTGTCGTTGACATCATTCCCTACATACACTGTGATTGTAGCCCAGCCTATCTCCCTCCTTTATACAGACCCAACACCCTTGATTTTAAGATGTTCTTAATGTTAGCCAATCCCAAACATTAATAAAAACTGAGCCCTGGAAGTATGATAAGCTAAGGCCCACACCACAAGCTGGCATAGCCACAGGATAAGGGCGGGATGGATTTGACCGGTCTGGATTGGTGGCCAACGGTGGCTGAATCATTCGAATTTTCACAGGTCTCCGTCTGCAAACGCCTTTGCGCCATTGGCTGCCCCTGGGCTGTTGGGGTTGCCTGGGCAGTTGGCAGAAGCAGTCAGATGTGCTAAATAGGGGTTAACCTCAGCTGTTGACCACCTTTCTGACTGGATACCCCTGACGTTCACCGACACATCCTGCTTGCCAACATCAGAACTGCCTTTCCCCCACCCATTCCCTCATTCAACACAGTGAGGGGGGGGGGGGGTCTTCCCTCATTCAACTAGTGGGGGGAAGGTCAATCAGAAGATGAGTTGTGTTTGGCTATAAAACAGGTGGAGAACCTTGGCATCTGGCATAAGTGCAGATGAATCTAGAAGGGAATTAGCCTTTAGCCGATGTCCCAGCCCGGGGCAGGGGTAAACAATCTCTAGAGAAGGGCCTGTGACGTGTGCTGCAGCAAGTGTCCATAGCCTTCCATTATGCTGCCCGGGGCTTTTGCAGAGGTAAAGGGGGGCATGATATGGTACAGTCCATCCCGGAATGGTGGCCAGGGGGATACCTTATTCGGTGACTCTGGCAAGGTGAGTTTTGGAGACCAGTTTTATGCTGGCCCAAGCTTCCTCTACCCTCAGGGAGCATGGTGGGGGGTAGGGGTTGTTCGCCTTGTGAAAAAAATGAATGGAACGACCTGCGAGGGGGATTTCCCCCTTGGTCCAGGACAAGTGAAACAGGTGATGCCACAAGGAATGGGACCAGAGGGGTGGCCAAATATGACTCTGACAATGTTTGGAGGAATTAAGATGTATTAGTTGCCAGCAATGTTGTCATTTATAAATAATGTAAATATTTCCCATTATTGCTCTTTATAACTATGATATGTCCTATGTCGTTATGTCATTATGTCTTGTTTATGATGGATAAAAAATACAGCCTGAGAATGGCATAATTTCTCTAACATGTTTGCGCTGTATAAAACTTCATAAATAAATATATAACACAAGAACAGCATGGTGTAGTAGGTAATTTCTGTGATGAAAGTTTGCAATGCTCATATTTGATTTTCATGGGGATGTAGCTGGTCTCAATACGGTCCCCCACTCGTCTGCTACATAAATATCTTTGTCAGGAACATTTCCTCCTCTCTGTTGGTGTGCCGACAGATAAATGTAAGGCGTCTCACACGGATCATGGTTTCTTTCACATAGTGGCTGGTTAGCAACGTTTAGACTCCTAATATGTACACTGGTGTCTTTAAACTCAGAGTTACATGCCTCATTGTGCTTGCCGTGACTGCCATCTTATTTTGGTTTCATTTATTAAAAACATGAGCCACACCGATTCTACTTTGCTCAGTATGTCAAGACTAGAGTCTCACTTGCATCAGAGTTGATCTTCGCCTGTGAATTTCCTGTTCATGCATCCAAGGTACTTAGATGTGGATTTAAGAATAGTAAATCTATACATACCTATACATACATACCTTCATAATATTGTTTTAGTCAATATTGTGACAGGACAATATTTTGTCACTCAATATTATAACATACAACTCTACCTGATGACCTGCCTGACTCTGCCATGGCTGAACCTGTGACTTGATCCCTCTAAAAACTCCACCTTTCTAACCACCAAACATAGTCAGCAGTGTATAGGTTCCTATGGCATAGGCCAATTGTGCTCATCCTTTCGCTTTTGGCCTTAGAAACAAGCCATTCACCAGCCTTGCAACTCCTCTACTGCAAGCCCGGCTGTGATAGTGGCTGTGGAGTATGCTTAACTATACCTTCTTGGCCCGCTCGTTTCACCAAGCAACTCCTGCACCTATTTTGCTATTCACATACAATTCCTGCTGTATTTGATCTACAGCGCTTAACATTCAACCAGCTTTGCAGAGGTCCACAGCAACTGACTTGGCCTCATGAGCATACCTTTATCTAACATTAAATGTATGTGACATGCCAGCGGCAGCATACAACCGAGCCTGTTTTCAGCATGTATAACAACAGCTATTGCTAATTCACTGCATTATTTGACATCTGGAAAGTTCATTTATCTTCCCTCAAACTGTCTTGAATTGTTTTGGGGTTTCAAGGTATATATCCCTTAAATACTGCTGTCAGGGTTTTTCACCAATGCTTTCAGTTTCAGGGACAATCTCGCAATATCAAAGGTGAAATCATAGGGGTTCCACACTGACCAGGAAAGTGGGCCTCCTAACTACTTGACTCTCCGGGCAGCAGTGGACAAGCAGTCAAGACTTAGGGCCTTATTATGACTTTGGGGGTGTGGACCAGGCTGCCACACCAGTGCCCCGCTCCCACACCACCAAAGCCATGTTGAGGCCGCCTGCCGGATTCCGACTGGAATCCAGGTCGGGCGGTCACGCGGCGGCTGGCCCAAGGCAGTGCATTGCTTTGGCTCATACATGAGCCTTAGCAGGGCACGGCAATGGGAATGCCACTGCACGTTACAGCAGGGCATGGACTGTCAAGTCCATGCCCTGCAGGAACTGGGGGTGCATGCAAACAGTGGGGCACACCATGTGCCCTCCAAATACATCCCCTCGTGCAGAGGCAACAAGGGGGCCCTGTAGGGCCCACTTCGTTTCCTCACTGCCACACTTTTCATGGCGGTCGCACCGCCATGAAAACGGTGGCGGTGAAGAAACTAGTAATATGCTTGGCAGTGCTGCAGTGGCACCGCCAGCATATTACCAGCCTCACACTGCTGCAAGACTGCCAGGGATCGGGGAACCCTGGCGGTAGCAGTGGATATGTGGCGGTCCAACCGCCATAGTCGAAATATGTCGGGTGGACCACCAGTTTGGCGGTTTACAGACCACTACCACGACTACAGTGGTCCAATGGACCGCCATAGTCGTAATAAAGCCCTTAGCTCAAATGATGTGATGTGAGGCTATTGGTGTCATAAGACGCATGTGTTTACCTCTCTCCAAGGACGGTAATTAAACCTCTGCAGTTGTGCTCGCTCACCAATTAGCTGAGTGTGACCTCCAGTGAAGAAGCTGCCCCTCCCGGCGCCCCCAGTGACCGATAGCACTGACAGGCCAAGGACGCGTTCAAGTGAGGGAGATGAGATGAGTAGGTGCGACTAATCACCTCTACAACTAGCTGCTGCTGACAGGCGGTTGACAGATAATCACACATGGTACCTACACCGCACTTCTCAGCCTGTGTAACTTGTGCTCAGTTTGGAAGGTGCCAGAAAAAGAAATGCTCGCTGCCAACTACCTCAAGGAGCAGCCAGTTGTGCACCGAGCGTGAAACAATAACATACATAACCAGTGCTACTGATGCCAACATGGCTACTGGTGTCATAAGAAGCATGTGCTTACCTCTCTCCAAGTATGGTAACTAAACCTCTGCAGGTGTGCTTGCTCTCCAATTAGCAGATGCGCCTCTTTCTTGTGCTAAAGACATGGGGACTGTGCACCAGTGTAAGGAGTGCCCCTGAAGCAGATTGTGGGGCAAAAAGTGCCAAGGTACGTGCACCCCTCTCCAACGGAAGGGGGCTTTGGCACCTGCGCAGGAAACCTCACAGTTCAGCACCATATTTTTTTTTGGGGGGGGGCAGTTTTATATAGCACAAACTAGACCCAAAGGCATCAGAGCGCTTTACATCAGCACCAGTTGCGTTACAGACGGACACATTCATTTTTTGTTAGGCACGGGGAGATTAAGTGATTTGCTCAGAATCACCGGATGTTAAGCGTCCCTGCCGAGACTCGAACCCGGTTCCCCAACTTCGAGGTCGACCACTCTAGCCGTTAGTTAACATCCTCTCCCCCTCTCCTTGATTCTTGTACCGCTGCACCAGACTATAGCATTCCCACTACTGACCCAGAAAAGTGTGTAAGTGTTCCTGCACCAGAACACAGTGTAATCACATTGGTCCACTAGTGCACATTGTACCCTAGTAATCCTGCACTAGTACCCTGGCGCACAAGACCACAACGCCCAAAATGTGTGCATCACAGCACAGCGCCCTCTACTTTACCCCCACAAACCTGTTACAAGTTACAACGATCGTCCACAAGGTCAGTGTGTAAGCAAAAGGGCGGACAAGGG